>CM059301.1:7917500-7947500 GCA_030340665.1 Neosalanx taihuensis
ACCAATCTGACTCCCTTATATTTATTCAAAGACAGTTTGTTGTGTTTCCAGGCTGTTACCCAGGCATATAGACGTTTAATTGGGGAACGTGGACCCTCTGGCAATTTGTAGAGACAAACAAACAGAATCTGTTTCTTCCTCCCTCCTAGTCTCCCTCACGTCTGTTTGCACGCTCTTTCATCACTCTCTCTCTCTCCAGCACCACACAATATCTGTCTTCACACTCTCCATTCTCTGCACCATCTACTCGCTTTCTGCACTCTACCTCCACTCTCTTTCTCTCTATACTCTCTCTTCGCATAGTCTCTGTTCTTCTGTCTCAGTCCTCCCCCTCGGTGGAGTGAATGAGAGTTGAACTCTGTGGCAGCATAAAAGGAGTGAATCAACCAATGAATCAACAGAGAGATACAATCTAGACAGCCTGGTCTTCTCTGATCGAAGCCATCTGCTGCTCAGCCGTTAACTAACAATAACAAAACTCATAAGACAACCCTCCCATCCTTTCTATTGGATCAGATTAGAATTGGCCTGGCCGCCCAGCTGTGAGTGAGAGGGTGGAGGGCTCAGTACTTTTGGCTGGACAGCAGAATAATCACCCACATCTAGTGCGGATGGAGCATCTGTGGCCAGTAGCTCTAGATACCCACAGACCAACAAAGCCTGTTATGCTAACAATTGCGAGACATCACACCACAGATGGTTCCTGGCTAATATGAATTATCTTTTTGTACAGTATGTCCCCCCGCCCGCCCGCTGCCCCCCTCCCCCCACACACACATAAAAAATGTCCCTCTCCATTTCAAGGTTGAGGCAGTCCAAGTTGCCGTCGCCAACGCTTTCCTCTCGCGGAAACACGACGCGATCGTGCTGCTGGCGTCCGCATGTCAAAGAGATCCTGACTGAACACGTGATCCGCGTGAGATTACCCCTGGACATGGGACGTTTCTACGCTGAATGCCTGACGTTACATACTACATGCCATATGCTGCTGTCCCTCATTCCCACTGCTGGAGCCTGTCACACAAGCTGCTCAACACTCCCCAACACTGGACCTTCCAACCCTCCGAACGCACATCTGTTCACAACACGCTGATCTAGGAACACACTGGCCAGCCCACAACACTCTGGTTTGTACAGCGCTGAACACAGTGAACACTGGAATGTTAGACATCCAAAACACAACATGTTAGACCAAGTGAACTGGACAGTCTCTCTGGATCGGAGCTCATCACTAGGATGTGCCTGTGTGAGAATGGAAACACCAACTGAAAGCAGCACAGCAGAGGCAGGGGAGGAAGGAGAGAGAGGAGGGAGGAAGTACGGAAGGAAGGACGGCAGTCAGGAAGGAAAAAAGGGAGGGAGGGAGGGAGGGAGGGAGGGAGGGAGGGAGGGAGGGAGGGAGGGAGGGAGGGAGGGAGGGAGGGAGGGAGGGAGGGAGGGAGGGAGGGAGGGAGGGAGGGAGGGAGGGAGGGAGGGAGGGAGGGAGGGAGGGAGGGAGGGAGGGAGGGAGGGAAATGAGAGAGAGGAGGGGATCCTGTGTGTTCAGATAATCACAACAAGCTCAGTCTAGGCATGTGTCCTCTGCTGTCTCCCTTAAGGTTTCTGTATACATCTCAAGTTTGTTCCCCTTTCAGTCAGCAACTTGTTTATCTTTCTGTGCGAACTTTCTGGTCAAGGCTAGTCTGAGCTCAGCCAGTCTGTGTGTATTTGTGTGTGTGTGTGTGTGTATGTGTGTGTTTGTGCGTGTGGGAGAGCACATTACTTACCCCAGTTTTGTCTCCAGTAGAACTCCAGGTTTTTGCTGGAGGCGAAGTGTTTCTTCACAGAGTAGTGAACTCTCTGGATCAGCATGTTGCTGAGCCCTGCCTGTTTCAGGAGGTAAGCCTGAGTGGGAGAGTGACCAAACGGGTCCACCGCCCAGCCCGTCACCGGCTTGACCCCTGTGGGAGCACAGGTTAACGACCAGGCTGCGGAGGGCAGTGACTTCATTTCCACACAAACAATGAAATGCACTGCACTTTATAAGACGGTTTAATAGGTCGCTTGACAAAGTTTAGCCCAGTGGTTCTTGACCTGGCTGGAGGTACTGAACCTCACCAGTTTCATATGCACATTCATCGAACCCTTCTTAATTGGTCGTGTCCTCACAAATCATTGAGTCAGAGGTGTGTCTTGACCTCCACCGAACCCCTGAGACTGACTCACCGAACCCCTGGTGGTTCGATCGAACCCAAATTAAGAACCACTGCTTTAGCCCATTGTTCAAGCACACCAGCCCTTCGTCGTATTCCAGAGTAACCCAGCTCTGATCTCTCCCTGCACTTACCCAGATTCCTCTCCAGCCATTGGTGACCCTCCAGCAGCTGGTCGATCAAAGCAAAGTAGTGTGAGTTGGCTTCGTCCGGCATCACCCATCCTCCAGTGGCCATCTCCAGCTGGCCCCTCTCCACCAGACTGGGCAAAAGAGAACAAGACCAGACGGTGTCACCAACACAACACATGCCTCTCTGCTCTATCTCTCCAGGTCTGAGAAGATGAGACAGTATCAGAGAACCCCATTAGTTTCCATACAGCAGAGAGTGTCTTCCTGACCATCCTAGCTCGAAAGCAGAGAGTATCGCTTAAGAAAAGAGAAGCAGATATGACATCTACAACTCATCTTCCTCCAGACAACTGCCCCACCCTAGGGGCCTCTGCCTTCGTGATTACTCCTCTCATTATCGGAACACAACCATTAAGATTTCCTTCTGGTGTGTGCTCTTCAGAGACACAAGTTACAGTGTACAGAACTTTGGAAAGCAACCTCCATTTTGGGGGCTTTAATTGGCATTGGCTCCCATGGCATGTTTGGAGAAAACACATGACTTATTAGGACAAGAAACATCTTCCTCTGATTTCTGAGTCAGCCTTTTTCTCCAGGCGTCCGGGCGTTTTATTTCAGTAGCACACTCTACAGTGTGTGTGTGAGTGTGTGTGTGTGTGTGTGTGTGTGTGTGTGTGTGTGTGTGTGTGTGTGTGTGTGTGTGTGTGTGTGTGTGTGTGTGTGTGTGTGTGTGAGTGTGTGTGTGTGTCTCTCTGGGGACCCACAGGAAGAGCAGGACCAGCAAAACAACAAAAACAAAGCCATTCAGCACTTCCAACTTCCATGACATTTTCAATCACATTTTCTGTTCTCTGCTACTGTGCTGGTGCTCAGTGTGGTCTGACTGGTCATATTTTATTTGTATCAATAAAGGGCTTTTTTTAGGAGTGAAGAGCCCTATTCTATTATTGTAAGGTATACTGTACCACAGTACACAATGTTATAATTATAAGGTGTCCTGTACTACAGATTAAAATGTAATGATAAATTCCTTCTGCCCTTGCTTTTTTAATACTGTGCCAAATTAAATCATTATACTTGAAACCTTGAGTTCAGTCAAGTGAAATACCAAATACAAATGAAAGAAGAAAGACTGCCCTAGATAAGCAAACAATGAATACTGCAACAACAAAAAAATATATAGTAAGTAAATATTTGTGTCTGATTTTTCATTTCTCTTCATCCCTCACTCGGGCTGGTTGCTATCCTGAATTAACGTTGCGACTGGAAGCAAGAATGCTTCATCCAGGGTTACAACTCTCAAGGCTACAGCTGCACTGGCAACCACTTCCACATCCAGGCCCTGAGAAACGAGAGCGGGGCTGATCCACTCTTTGTGCTCTCTTCCTGGGTCTGCTCTTAGAGACAAGCCGCTCTCTCCCCTCCACTCATCTCTACCGTCTAGACACCTCTCTTCCCATCCTCACTTTTAACATGTCTCCCCATTCATAACAACCTCAACGTCTAAAAGAACACCCACACAATGTACAAATAGCTCCATAGAAAAAGGAAGAGGGAGGGATTGAATGAGACAGAGCACGGAAAGAGATTGAGTCAAAGGGGGGTAGGAAGGAAAGAGATGATTACATAGTCAAAGGTGGTAGGAAAGACAGAGATATGGCAAGCTGGGTCATTGGTCTTCCACAGGCCACACCAACTAACAGATTTCATGATCCCAGAACATTTTAAGTTAGTTTAGCCTGTTAAAGCAATTCCAGCCAATTACTGAGTGAGACAGGGCTCCGAATTTTTGCCCTACGCTGGGAAACACAGCTGGCCATTGATTCGCTGGCCATTAAAGCAGTCTATTGCGCTGTATCGCCGAGTTTCTTTCAGCTGTACACAACCTTGCTTTAACTAAATAAAAAGAACAGCTGAGTGTCTTGAACCTCCGCAGAGCCGGTGGATTTTCCTTGATTCCACCTTCCGGTCCACACCACACCCTCACCATGGCAACCACACTGAGCCACGCTCACGATCAACAGGTCTGTTCTGCATCCAGTCGTAACCTGTCAGATGACTCAGTGGGTTAAGGCGTTGGCCTCATGAGTGGAAGGTTGTGAGTTTGAATCCCGGCTGTGGTTGTGTGATGTTGTGTCCTTGGGCAAGGTACTTCACCCTACTTGCCTCAGGGAGAATGTCTCTGAACTTACTGTAAGTGTCTGCTAAATGAGTATTTATTTATTTATAACTGGTGAAACCAGCATTTCCTCCAATCTGTCAGGGTTTGAATGTGTTCCTGTTTTAGTTTCCTGTTCCTTGGTAATTCCAGTTCTCTTTACTTCCTTGTCTTGATTACTGTCCCCGCCCTGATGTGTTTCACCTGTGTCTCGTTATCTAGGTGTATTTTAGTCAGTGTCTGTTCCTCTTGTCAGATGGCAGATTATCTTGTCCCTCGTGTCAGTATACCAGCATTTTGTCCTGTTTCGACTCTTTGTTTTTCATCATTGGCTTTTGTTACTGTTGCCTGTCTGGACTGCCTACTTGTTTACTGGACTTTTACTCAGTATAAAGAATCTGAACTGTGAGAGTATCTGAGTCTTGCATTTGGAGTCTTTCCCTGCTGGGGGCCTGATAAAGTCATATCTGAAATGTGGTAACCTATTTTGTTGTTTTTAGTTTTTGGTGAACAGCTCAATGGTAAACTGATGCTTGAATTAGCAATGAATACATGTTCACTGTCTACCCTCTTCCTCAAACCATAAACAATGCCAGAAGATACACAGCTGACTGTCTGTGAATAGTTTCTTTCTAAAGATGACCCATACAAAGTTCTCTCTCTCTGTAAAGGTGTGTTTCTTCAAGCTCTCTGTAAGATCATGTCTGTTCACCTCTTGACTGCATCTCTCTTCTGGTTATCGATGCTGTCCCACCACTTGGAGAAGTAGGAGATCTCGGACCAGATCATCTTCCTCCTGTGGTCTTCATGGAGCTTTACCACCATGTTGTTAAGGATGTGCTGAGTTTGGTCGCGGTAGTAGTCATCGAAGGTCTTCAGCCAGCCTGAAACCAACAACAAGCGGACAGCAGTGCTGAATAACAAGGACATGGTCCAGTTTCCAAGCATGCTAACCTGCGGACACATGCAAACCCACCAATTTCACTTTCTATCTCTCGCATCAACTGAAACGAGCAGTCACTATGGTTTTGTGGCTACCTTGGGCAGCATTGTGCTTTCAACACCCGTCCCAGAATGACTCCCATCAGCCGTTAAACATACTACGAATGAACACAATCCCTGTGAGCAGAAAATGTGCTACGTGCCACTTCTTTTATGAGCATGTTTCTTTATGAGCCTATTTCCAAGGAGAATCCTTCCATGCATGAACGACTTAAAGATTCAAATAAAAAAACGACAAGAATTGAACTCATCATCAGAACTCGGTCACAGAACCGAAGATTGAATAAGATGCGGTCAATACTCAGGTAAATAGATGGTTTGTTATCTGAATTAAACGAGGGATTCAAAGCATCTCGTCTAGGGTTTGGGCCTCACACACACAAAATGGTTTGTCAGCGCACACCCTCCCTTTACTGAACTGAAGACAGCTGTGGCTTCACTTTTCCAGTCTTCAAACAAAAGCAGTTTTAACTACCCTTCTAACTACTTCATTAGGCGTCGTAAGACATCATATAATCGTTTAGTTTGTTGTTGTTGACAGCCACCAATGCCGTTTGAACAATGCACTTTGCCTGTACTGTCTATATGCCGTATTTCTTTTTCACACATGATATTACTGAATTTTGTCACAAAAAAACACATTAAATTAAAAATCCACAGGATGGTACTTTGTGAACAAAAAAACAATATATATATATATATTCTTTCTGAGGCCAGAGTTGTGCGAGGCTCTGGCTGAGTAGTTCTCCCTGTAGTGAAGCAGGAAGCTCCGCCTGTCCATCTGCATGGCTTCTTGCTCAGTTTATGTTAAACACAAAATGTCTGTGTTCCTAAACAGCAGCGCACGTGCCCAGAACCCTGGTTAGACCAGAAATACAGCTACTGTCACTTAGGAGTCACCTCTGGCTGTGTAACCAATCACTGGTCAGGTTACAATACCAGGGAGCCGTGCCAACTGAGGGACAATGGCAGTACAGGACCTGAGCTGGGGCTGAAGTGGGGGCAGGGTTAGGGGCAAAGTTAATAGCTTGCACATGAGGGACAGGACACAAAGCAACGCTGCTCCTGTTACCAACTAGCCTCAAGCCCATCATTGATGATCCCTATGCTTTTACCATATAATACACACCACAGCAATGCACTGACACACACACCAGCCAAACACACACACATCTCGACCACGACAAACACACACTTCCAGTATAGCTGCTCTCCAAGTTCTTGTCTAAGGTTGAGGTGTGACTGGGCATAACTGAGAAGGACAAAGACCTAAGGCAGCCCTGCCTCTGTTTCCATTGTGTATCTAACCTGTCTTTCTATCCAGTCCTTCTCAACTATAAGTTCTCAGCATATCAGATACAGTGTTTTATCTGTGTGCAACATTCACTTGCGGGAGAGCTGCCAACTCTCGCATTTGATTGGACACTGAATAACATGAATCATTGACATAGTATTTCAATGTATCAACCAATCCATATCACTGTCAAGGACACTAAAGAGTTACTGTTGATGTACTGTAACGTTGCCTGAGTTTGAGTTTACCCACCAGGGTCGTTGTGTGAATGTGGAACCACGAAGACTTGCAGAGGCTGGTTTTCCCATTCGTTGTTCTGGTAGGTGATGTCGAAGCCTTGCTTCCATACCCCCCCATCAGGGTTGTCAAAGGTCATGAGGTCATACACGTCCAGGAGCTGGTGAGGAGAGAGAGGCATATTACATGAATATCTCTCTTAGAGCAGAGGATCAGGAACTCTGATCGTGAACTCTGTCAATTTGTATTGTGATAAACTAAGCAGGTCAATGTCCTAAGGTTGATGTTTGGGCAAAATGATTGCGCAAAAAACCAACACACTACAATTGGACCCACTATTCTTGTAAGAGATCTCCCAACATGTGTTAACTCCTACTGGACAATCATCAACTAGATTGGGAGCGTTAGTAACTAGTAATACCAATTCTAAGACTTCTAATGCCAATCCATGATCCAGGTTAATCACACTCAATGAAAAATTGTGAGAGAGAAAACAGAGAGAATAGTTACGAAAACTAGTTTTAGTGCCTGTCCATCGCCATGCACAGAGACAAACCTGGACTCCATCGACAGGTTTGGACTCCTCCCTGGAAGCAAAGTGGCAGTCGTCGGGGGCGACGGGCAGGAGCAGGGGAGGCGAGGGCAACAGGTCCGGGTAGGCGCCCTGGCTGAGGTTGGCTTCCCTGCCGTCCTTCACCTGCTCCTTCAGGGTGATGACCGAGTCTCTGATGTTGGCAATGATCTCGTTGTTCTCGGCCAGTAGCCTCTCCAGGCGGTCTATCTTATCCTGCAAGACCGACAGCTGACCCTGGAGAGGGAGGGGAGGGGGGGGGGGGAGGGGGGAGGGGGGGTGGCAGTTGTGTTTAAGGAATGTTTCAAAAAACGGCAGACATCAGAACTGGACATTCCTCTCGGAGGAGAGCTGCTGCAGCTGCCCTGGGAGCTATGGGGAGGAGATGGAACCACTGCATATAGCTAGCCACCTTTCTCAATGCCTCATATCTGTTAGCTAGAAGCATAGAGGAAGAAGAAGGCAGCCAGTTGACAAGCTGGGAAAGGATGCATGATGCAAAGCCCACAATGCAGTTTTCCATTGAGTGATCAATTCATCTGTTAATTCATATCAGGTAGTGTGTTTGCTCAGACTCTGAACGTCCCCCCCCCCCCCCCCCCCCCCCCCCCCACACACACACCCCAGCTATGACAAAGTCCTCTTTTTCTCTAAACTAAACTCAATAATGAACTGTGGGTGATTGTGGTGAGGAAGGGCAGCTCTCTCTCGACCCCCAGAAACCTTCAATCCCTTTGGACTCTTCAGGAAGTCACGCGTTTCATGGTCTTCCTTTAGAAACGCTCCCTTACTGTAGTTGACACGTCTTTTAAAAACGCAGCAGCAAGGAAACGTGTAGTTTCCTTATGAGTCCCCCGGTAAGAACAGTCGAAATGAATAACACAGACTCGAGATTTCCCAATTTCAATAGGTCACCCTACCCAGCCAAGCCTACTAAAACAGATGTGTAGTAGAAAAACTAACCAAAACTTACATTTGGAAACTTCTCTCCTCCGTAGTTTGGGTTTTTAGATCGATCTAATTGAAGGTGATCCAGCATCAGGTACAGAGAAAAGCCAACTAGGAAAAATATGCCACTTACAAAAACTGTGAACCGACGACTGAGCTTCATTCTTTGCTGTATTACAGAGACAATTTGGGAAAAAAAAAGATCAAATACAGACTTTCAGTCCAGTCTGTTTCTTGACTCTTAACCAGAAGAATGTCAGACTACCAGCTGAAAGTTCAATACTCCTCCTTGATGTCGGACTATTGCAATTGTTGGGATTGTTCATTTCATCTTCGACTCGTTAAACTTCAATTTCAGATCATTAAGATCAATTTAATTTGACAGACATCCATGTAGGCTCAATGCAGTATCCATTTGGTTATTCCGGTTGTTCGGGACAGCAAAGATCACTTGGATCAGTGCAGATATAAAAAGTCGTCCTTCCTGTATTTGCTTTCAGTTAAACATTAAGTGGGTTAAGAGAAAAGCAAAGGTATGATCGGGCGCCTCCTCTGACTTGATACTTTCCTTGAGGTTGTCCAGGTTAAGTATCATAGAGATAGGTTAGGGATCCTAATCTGATGCGTAACTTCAGTTGCCAACAGCACACACATACACACACACACACCGTGCGTAAAATGTAACCAGATAGATCAGGACCCTGACCCTCTCCAGATGAGTTACAAAACAAAAAGCACCTCTTTCAATAGTCAGGTTTTTTTTTAACAAAACTTAGTCATATTTGCTTATCTGGTGATTCCCAGCTGTGATCCAAAGCCCAAGAATTCTACATGGATTGTATTTTCATGAAGGATATTGTTCCTGAAAGATCTGGAGTTCAACCAAACGGAAATGTTGGAGAAGTGCAGCTGTGTCATGATAAATACAACCAAGCAGCATCTGGAAAAGGAAGTTCTCCTCCCGGAAAAAAACATGTCATTAACATGTTACAGACTAACTACTAACTACAAATACATCCACTAAATGTTATACTGGTTTGCCTTAGACACATCTATCTTATTTAACAGTCCTCTTTCTCTCCAGGCTGTATAGTTTGATAAGAGAGAACTGTACACGCCTCCTTTGACATCATATGATGAGGAAAATATGTCCTTATTTCAGGGAGGGGAAGAGCTTAGAAAACAATATTGGAGCCTAAGAACCAGTGTTACAGTGGTGACATTTGCTGAAGTTTATATTGTTAGAAGTGTCTATAATATTGGTATTTTCCACCACATACCCTGCAGCACACTATCCTACTGATGTCAAGAACATATGATGAAAACATTAAAATATTTTTTGCACATTTCACTTTTTACAATGGAAACTGACTGTTCAGTATCTAGATTTTTGCCTCTGTGTGTGTGCTTGTTTGTGAGTATGTGCGTGTGTGCGTGCGTGTGTGTGTATGCGTGTGTGCGTGTGTGTGTGTGTGTGTGTGTGTGTGTGTGTGTGTGTGTGTGTGTGTGTGTGTGTGTGTAAAGGTGTATAAAGGTGAATGTGGCAGGCCTGTGACTGAAAAAAACTCGGGCCTCGTCAAGTACAGATAATTGTACGATAATTTAATGTCATTTAGAAGTATCATCTGTTGTTGTTGTTCAGAATTACTTGTTAATCCCCGTGAAGAAACTGGTTAGTTTTGTTGCTTCATTGTTCGCATCCCACAGGTAGACTACTGTCCTCACTAAACTCACCTTACATTAGTAAAATGTTCATCTGAATGCTCGTATAGTTCTTCCCTTGGCACTTATTGGTTTCTCACGATGTATGTTTCATAATCTATAAACCTGCTATGTTTGGTGTCTATCACGTTGCTATGCTCAGTGTCTGATGCTCTTTTGTAAATCTCTCTCTTGTAAGTCGCTTTGGATAAAAGCGTCTGCTAAAGGAATAAATGTAAATGTACAGTAGTGTGTTTAAGTTGAACAAACTGCACATTTGTATAGGCCCTATTGTTCAGTACATATGTGTGGGAGAGAGATATAAATTCAGAGATAGACAGAAAGAGAAATAGAAAGACAGTGGGGTGGCATATAGTTAATTAGCGCTTTATTGAACGGCTCAACATACATTGACGTGCGATCTTCAGGCATTGCGCCACTCGCACGTGCGGTTTAAATGCTATGGCTAGTGCTTATAATGTCTATGCTCGTGCCTTTGTCAGCTAACTGCTGATTGGTGAAAACGAGATCACGTGACAAATGTTTGCTGATGACGTAGTAAACTGGCTGGTCACAGTGACAGTTTGAGGACGGAGAGCAGCTAGCACGGCCTCTAGGACAGGTAACAACACTTAATTGTGTTAATTATGTTTTTTATAAATACCAGATATAGTTTCAGAAAATATACATGGCGCTGTTTTGTTTAATTGTTCGCAACGGGACCAGTCTGTAGCGACTCTAACCAAAACAGACGCATTGTTGATTAGCAGGCTAGCATTATTAGCTAGCTAAAGAGGAAGCTCAGTCTCACATTAAAGCAACTTTTGAGAAGGCCATTTCCAAGATCCACAACTTAAATGGAAATGTAATAAAGCATGTACATAATATGAAATATAAAATAAGTAATAAGCTAACCTACCATTGAAATAAACTCTCTTTGATTGCTTGCTTTGGCAGCGGTAGCTAACAATAGGATGCTAACCAAAAAACGACTTTTCACCTTTGATAATTATGGCTATAATGTTGCCAGCAGCTAGTCTGCTATCTAATACGTAAAACCAGCAACGACTTGTTTAGAAATATTTGAAATGATATGCACTGTGCATTGATGCCAGAGGCTGGCGTGCTAACAAGCTAGAGGTGGGATTACTTATGGAGCTGTAAGCAATCTCTTGTAGGCCCATTAACTAAGTGCAACGAAATGCCAACGGGGGGGGGGGGGGGGGGGGCAAATCAGTTTGGTCCTCCAATGTTCCCCTCACACGCCTTTTCATATTACGATGTAATACTCGTTTGTCACATTTTTTTGCCAATGTCCCAAACATGTTGTGTCTCTGTCTGCAGTGATGGGTCAGGAAGCTGGCAAGCCAGCTTGGCCCAAACCAGCTGGAGGATACCAGACTATCACAGGGAGGAGATATGGCCGGAGACATGCTTATGTCAGCTTTCGGCCCAACTCTGCCAAGCACCGCAGTGAAGTCGGTGTGGAGTGGACAGATACAGAACTAAACACAGTCCACAGAGAGCCGTCACTAGGTCCGATCAGCAGCGTATATTATTTAGCATCTCATCCGATTAAAGGTCGTTTTTGAATGACGTAATGCAATTACAATCTCCTTGCTTAGAGGGGAACTTCATTTAGCGCTGAGTGAAGCGTGAACCTTGCACTTTTTCCACCAGGCAGCAGAGCACTGTAATTGCTCGATGGTTCTCAGGACCCATGGCATTAAAGGGGCCAGCTTGCTGTCAGTGTTGTTCCTGCAGCGCCCCACCCCACCACCAGAGGGCTACGATAGATTTGATCCCATGACAGTGCGAGCAGCTAAGCCCATAAACCCTTTATTCTCCTCCATAAACGCTGGTGGGGCTGGTGCCATCTGATGACACACAGCTAGCTGCAGCACAATAACAGACCTTCTCACTTTCTCTTCCCTATTTCAAGCAGATTAGACCCAAATCATGTGAGGCTATTAGTTTGACTTGTGTTGGATTAGCTCTATTCAACGTCCCTCTCACTCTCTTTCTCTTTGTTCTCCTCCCCTTCCAGCTCCGAAAGGGAACATTTCTTCCATGCTCCAAGCCATCCTCCCCATGTCATCCAACGTTGTACACCCGGAGCTGAAGGCCAAGGCAGGCAACGAGGCTCCCGGGAAGAAGCAGTTGTTGTCCCGGAGACCAGCAGAGGCCCCGTCCGTCCTGTACAGGAAGCTGAGGAGCGAGCAGACTGGTGCGGTGGGTGTGGCTGACCAGGAGCACAGCACAGACAGTGGGGGGAAGAGCTCCGAGGCCAGCGCCTGGCCCATACCCGAGGAGGAGGACGCTAATGTGGCTAACGCTAGTGTGCTGAGCTTTGTAAATATAGATGCCTATGAACCAGACAGCAGTGGGGGGGAGGAGGAGGAGAGCCCCGGGTCGGACCCATCTCTGGGGCTGCAGAGGCGGCTGGACGACATGATCTTTGAGCTGGGGAAGGAGTTTGACTATCTTAGCGGCTTGCACTCGTATTTGTATACAAAATCCTGTGAAGGGACGGATTGTCTCGTCAAAGACCCAGCGGTGAAAGACTTGTCAAACTCCTCCGACCCTGAGGACACTGTCCCTCAGAGGAGTGTCCCAGAACAGACTGGACATGCAGGGTCCGATCAGACTTTAACCAGCCCTGGTTCTCCAGGGGAATGTGTTGCCGGCTTACCCCCGATCTGCCTCACCGGGTCGGGGAACGACACAGAGGACACAGGGCCGTCCCAGGCGGAGATGGTGGTCCGGCCCAAAATCCGAAAGCAGACGAGCGAGACTCACTTGGAGAACAGGAAGACGTCTTACGGCGAGGACAAGCTGCGCGACAGCGGCTCCTCCGGTAAGATGGCCGCCGGCGGGAAGACCAAGTGTGTGTCGGCGCCGCCGTTCTTCCTGACTCAGACGGAGAGACCCAACCACGACCTCCTGTTCAGTTTCCCACCGGCGGACTGTGCCGGATTCATCCCGGTGGAGAGGAGGAGGAGGAGGGAGGAGGCAGAGGATGGCTGTAAGGTCAGCTCTGATGAAGACGATGAAGTGGAAGACATCTGGGAGGACCTGGAGGACTTCAACGACAAGTGTGCTCCTTTCATGAAGGCAGAGGAAAGGTATCATGAGAATCATGTGTTTATACAGCAGATGCTTGGGTTCAGACTAAGGGGTAAAGGCTGGGATCAAACTAGAGTGCTGGGATACAATATATACAGATTTTGAGATGAAAAATAGTCTGGAGATAAATAGTTGGGAGATACAACCCTATTGACTTGTCATACATATTAATACTTGTAATGTGTTGGGTTGTAATGTGTAATATGGTACAAAGCAGTGTGCAGATTGCGGGTGGGGGGGTGGGGGGGACATGAATCCCCCACCTTGTGATCCGCAGTCAAATACCCTCCCACTGATCTATACCCATCTCCCTACAGCCACTAGTGAAGTAATTACGATTTAACAAGGTACTTGACATAATGAAAGTCGATCAGAAATAAATCCAGCTGTTCGGAGAGAGCAAGACGTTTTACAATGAATCTGTATCTGGTCTGTAAAACGCACAAAAGATCATGGTAATCTCCCTGAACAGCATCCACGCCCTACGCTGTGTAGAAAGTCCTGCTGGAACTAATGTCTGCCGCTAAGCCTCTTCACGAGCGCTGCAGAGATCGAGGCAGCGTGGGTTTCTAGCGGCACGTCTCTCTTCGTTGCCAAGGGGCCGGCGTTAAGGAGCTTAGCTGGCCCGCTAACGAGGTAGACACGCGTGTGCTTGCGTGTGCGCTCTTTTCATTCCATGTGTGTTGCTCGGCCACAGCTCCGAGTGCAGCGAGGGGGAGTGGTCGGCGTCGTGGACGTCGGACTCTGGCCTGGAGAAGGGACGCGGCTCCAGCGAGGAGAGCTGGGAGACCCTGCCCGGCCTGGAGGAGCTGCGGGCCCCCAGCGGGGGTGTGGACCGCGCCCCGGAGCTCAGCCAGCCCTCAGGGTGAGTGCTGCAGAGATGGGTCAGTCCCCAGCCCTGGGATCCACCTGACTGGGGGTTTAGACTTCGCTGGTTGTGTGGGCTAAGCTCGACAGTGTTCAACTAAATTTAACAAGTGAATGTACATCATGAACACCTGAATGTTTAACTGTGGTCCTGGTCCATGTTTAAGCCGAGCCAAGCCTGTCTCTGGTCCTGGTCCATGTTTAAGCTGAGTCGAGTCTCTTGTTGCCCCTCAGGGAACAGGCCCCCCTGGAGGAGGGAGAGGTGCCCTGGCTGACGTACAACGAGGAGACGTGCAGCTCCAGTGACGAGGAGGACCCCGAGGTCATGAGCCACTTTGTCAACCCGGGCCTCTTCATCCTGGACGGGAACAACAACCTGGAGGACGACTCCAGTGTGAGCGAGGACCTGGATGCAGAATGGAGGTGGGCAGGAACAAAGTCACCCACCCCCACCCCGCCCCACCCCACCCCTGTAGGTAGATAGGAAGCTGCTACTGACGTGTTGCTGCTGTTCCTGTCTGCTGCAGGTTGCTGGATGACTTCGGCGAGGGTTTCGGCATGGCTCAGGCCATCTCGTACGTGGACCCTCAGCTCCTCACCTACATGGCCCTGGAGGAACGCCTGGCTCAGGCTATGGAGGTGGGGCAGAGAGGGGGGGAGGATGGATGGATGAGTGAGATAGGGAGACATGGACTGAAGGATTTTGTTGCTCACTCTTTTTGTTTGAAACATCTAACCATATCGTGACCACAATATTGTGCTAGTATTTAACACTGCCCAGTGCTAACACTGTGTGTGTGTGTGTGTGTGTGTGTGTGTGTGTGTGTGTGTGTGTGTGTGTGTGTGTGTGTGTGTGTGTGTGTGTGTGTGTGTGTGTGTGTGTGTGTGTGTGTGTGTGTGTGTGTGTGTGTGTGTGTGTGTGTGTGTGTGTGTGTGTGTGTGTGTGTGTGTGTGTGTGTGTGTGTGTGTGTGTGTGTGTGTGTGTGTGTGTGTGTGTGTGTGTGTGTGTGTGTGTGTGTGTGTGTCTGTCTGTCTGTCTGTCTGTCTGTCTGTCTGTCTGTCTGTCTGTCTGTCTGTCTGTCTGTCTGTCTGTCTGTCTGTCTGTCTGTCTGTCTGTCTGTCTGTCTGTCTGTCTGTCTGTCTGTCTGTCTGTCTGTCTGTCTGTCTGTCTGTCTGTCTGTCTGTCTGTCTGTCTGTCTGTCTGTCTGTCTGTCTGTCTGTCTGTCTGTCTGTCTGTCTGTCTGTCTGTCTGTCTGTCTGTCTGTCTGTCTGTCTGTCTGTCTGTCTGTCTGTCTGTCTGTCTGTCTGTCTGTCTGTCTGTCTGTCTGTCTGTCTGTCTGTCTGTCTGTCTGTCTGTCTGTCTGTCTGTCTGTCTGTCTGTCTGTCTGTCTGTCTGTCTGTCTGTCTGTCTGTCTGTCTGTCTGTCTGTCTGTCTGTCTGTCTGTCTGTCTGTCTGTCTGTCTGTCTGTCTGTCTGTCTGTCTGTCTGTCTGTCTGTCTGTCTGTCTGTCTGTCTGTCTGTCTGTCTGTCTGTCTGTCTGTCTGTCTGTCTGTCTGTCTGTCTGTCTGTCTGTCTGTCTGTCTGTCTGTCTGTCTGTCTGTCTGTCTGTCTGTCTGTCTGTCTGTCTGTCTGTCTGTCTGTCTGTCTGTCTGTCTGTCTGTCTGTCTGTCTGTCTGTCTGTCTGTCTGTCTGTCTGTCTGTCTGTCTGTCTGTCTGTCTGTCTGTCTGTCTGTCTGTCTGTCTGTCTGTCTGTCTGTCTGTCTGTCTGTCTGTCTGTCTGTCTGTCTGTCTGTCTGTCTGTCTGTCTGTCTGTCTGTCTGTCTGTCTGTCTGTCTGTCTGTCTGTCTGTCTGTCTGTCTGTCTGTCTGTCTGTCTGTCTGTCTGTCTGTCTGTCTGTCTGTCTGTCTGTCTGTCTGTCTGTCTGTCTGTCTGTCTGTCTGTCTGTCTGTCTGTCTGTCTGTCTGTCTGTCTGTCTGTCTGTCTGTGTCCGTGTGTGTCCAGGCTGCCCTAGCCCACCTGGAGTCCCTGGCACCCTCCGGCCACAGAGCAGATGATCGACTGTCTGCCCCAGATCACCGTGCAGGATGACTTGAGCGGTGAGACCAACACTCATCCATCTTAAATCAATACACAGGCTTACCATCTGTAAACCAAATGATTCTTATTCATGCAGCGGGAGTCAGTCACTCAGCCAGCCTGCGACTGGCCGCTTCTACCTGCTGTAGATCTCAGGCTCATTAGTCTGTGTTAGACCCATCTGTCTGTAAGTGACCTGGAGAGCACATCACTACCCCTGTCTGTCTTCTGGAGATATCCCTCCGTTTCACGATGCGCCGGCGTATCCATCCACAGCCTCGCCCCTGTCTGGCTGATGGTGTTGGTTTAAAAGGGAGGGATGGAGCGTGGAGACGCAGGAATAACAAGCCAATCGCATCCTGTCGGCTCCCCGGCACTAGTGATAGGCAGAGCATGCAAATGAGAGCGAGGAGAACATTTCCTCGCTCCCGAGACGGGGGGGGGGGGGGACGACACTGCATGTAGCCATGAATAAATCACAAATAACATCTGTTGAAAAAACGGTGGATCACGACCGCTGCCGCTGCGAGGAAGAGCTCCATCTGGGCGAAGGTGTGGGCCGCTGCAGACGAGGCTGGATGGATTTATGCCTCATCAGACGTTTGATTACTAGCTCTGCGCCCGTGTCACTGTGACTCTCCTCGTTCCCTCTCCTGTGCGAGTCTCTCTGGTCTGTTTCTCACACGCACGCCCTTCTGCTTGGCTTCTCTCCTCTTTCTTTCTGTCCCTCTCTCTACTTCACTCTCTTGCTCCCTCCCTCTCTCCATCCATCCCTCTCTCCCTTTCCTTCTCTCCCTCCATCCATCCATCCCTCTCTCCCTCTCCTTCTCTCCATCCATCCCTCTCTCCCTCTCTCCCTTTCCTTCTCTCCCTCCATCCATCCATCCCTCTCTCTCTCTCTTGCATCTTTCTCCCTTCATCTCTCCAGGGCAGGAGCAGAGCTGTGCCATCTGCTGCTGTGAGTATGTCAAAGATGAGATCGCCACCCAGCTGCCATGCCACCACATGTTCCACAAGATCTGCGTGACTCTCTGGCTCCAGAAGGTACAGTGTGTGGGTGTGGGTGGGTGGGTGGCAGAGAGTAAAAGATAGGGAAACACAGTCTGTGTCATGAGATCCTGCCTGTTAAAGAACTGTTTGTTCTCATAGCTGTGTGATCATGACCCAGTCACTCCTAACCTGTCACAATGGAAGGTCTGCTTTTCAGTGGAGGACAAGGACGTCATGTTCTAATGTCTTCACGTCAAAAGACAGGGGAAAGAAAATCTAGTGATGATGGTGGTGGTGATGATGTTTGTCCCTCCATCTCTCTAGTCGGGGACGTGTCCCGTGTGTCGTCATGTCCTCACGCCGGCCCTCCCAGAAGCCCTGGCTCCTACTTCATTTGTGTCAGATCAGGACATCCCACCGTCCAATCACAGCGCGGCAGGAACGCGGTGAAGTCACAGGTGACCAATCAGCAGTGGCTAGCATCCAGTAAGAGGCCTCTGATGTGTTCACAGGAAAAAGAAGAATTAAAACCTAGCTGGTATCTTTCATTTCCTCTCTCTCTCTCTCGCTCAGTGTAGCTCAATGTGTGAATGCATTTTTTAGTTCAGCTCAACGTAACAGTTCCTAGTTCCATGTCCACTCGTGACAGTTCAAGCTTATTTTCTGAGAAAATATTATCTGTAAAATCTCAGTCTTTGTAATGAAAAGTGGATAATGATGACGGTGGACTTGGGGAAGGCAATATATTGTTTCACTCGATTTTACATGCTTCAAAACAAAAAAAAAGAATCAATAAATCACTGCTTATGTCACTCGTACGGTCTTCAAAATTCACTTTTGATTCCTGTTGAAATAAAGATCTTTAGAATGGGGGCGTGTTCCAATCGCCATCGATTCAATGACAAACAAACAATAAAAAGGTTTTTATTGCGTTTACACAGTATAAACATGAGGTTTGGACATCTAAAGGGACAAACTCACTGTGAGGATATGGATGTCAAATGAAACAGATTCATGAATGTGCCATCAACTAACAGTCAAACCGGTTAAACTACATATTCAAATACTGGAAGACTACACGTCCCTTCAGCGGACTGTTCACAGGCTACATGACATTTTTTTCTTTGTAAAACCCAACTGGTGAAAGTATTATCATGACCAAAAGTGCAGTGGAAATAGAGGATAGGAGGATCGATACCTCAGCTTTAGGTTCAGGACTGAATAAATCTTCAAAAGTCTGGAAAGGTTTTTAGGGAATAGAAAGAAATGGATTGGCTTGAATGCTGTGAAGTTCACCAGAAGTGTGTGCAACTAGATATACTGTTAGATCTGATCTGAAGTCCTTGAACGTGTTCACTGAACTGATTGGCAGCAAAGAGTCTACATCTTTTAGCTGCTGTCTGGAATCTGCCAGTCGTGGAAATACTAACAGATCTAAACTGTCACAGCATTACTGTTGGCAATTGGAGACAACTCCTAAAACACAGGCTAATGTTTCAATACAACAGATATGTATCAGATAAGATCAAACTGGAAATGATACAAAAAAAACATAACTCTTTCAAAAATAGAAACGTTTAAGTTTCTCAAATAAATAACGGTTACTAAACGTTTGGTTTTTATTTGCTTGTTTAAACAAGAGTATCTCATTTGAAGTCAGTCTACTAGTTATTCTACAAAAAAAAGCACCTTTCTGGAAGACTGGATACCTGTTGTATAAAATAATGAACGATGCTACGAGAGACACTGACAGTTGGTGTTCAGAAGCACGACATGAATAACTGCCTGGTACATGTCTGGACTGCAGAATCACCCATCAGGGGGGATCTACAACAATACATCATTGAATGGCAGCTGCTGGTTTATACACAATGAGGTCGGGGCAGTTTGACATTGTGAAATGAGGCAGATGGTAAAGGCAAGGGGAAGGTAGGGGGAAGATATTCAGAAATTCTTTTATACAGACACCAGGAAAATGTACAAACAATCATGCACACAGGCTGAACACAGACCATGTGTTCTTTATCGTATACGTCACTAAACGAGCGTTCCCATCGGAGACGCGGAAGAAAAAAAAAAGTGATTTTCTTTTTCTTTTTTTTTATATGGTTGCATCTGATTAGTGTTTGAAAAATAAAAAGAGTAGAAAAAAAACAAATATAACATCTACAAGTTATTTACAAAATACAGGAGGGGAAACATTGTACTGTGATATTTGAAAACATTCTCGTATGAGTGATAAGTATTTGATGGTCCTAAGTGGAGTTTTCACGGAGTCTCAAGCTGTATGTTGAAGGAGAAGTCTTCTATGTTTATCATGAAAGCAACAGTACATGGGAACAGGTTCATGTCAATGATAAACTAGAAAAATAAAATAAAAACACAAGGAAGTAAATTAAAAAAACGTAAAAAATGTCAGTTTTAAAAACTGAAGAAACAGTCAGTCAAGGGCATGCAACAGAACAATGTTGTTCACCAACACGTGGAATTTACATTTCATGTAAATTATACATGATTGACAGGTGTTATGACCTTTACTGAGGTCACAGATGAGAACGCAGGCAGCACACGGAACACGTGAGAATAAAAGGATTCAAAAGGTAAAATAATATTGATTACGAAATTAACATTTGTAACTTCTACTGCAAAAACAAAGGGCTTAAGAACAGAATAATTGGTTTTGTGGTTAATTATAATTAAGGCAGCCTTATTGGAATGTCTTTCACGTATCTAATAAGAAATTTACATAAAAAGGTGACATGAATTGCACCTGCCCTTGCAGAGTTAACTTAACTTAAAGCCAGTAACACATGCAGAGATGGATACATTGAATCAACGAATGGAATAAAATTGATATATATATATTTAAATCCTGTTTACTGTGGGTTATGAAATAACCCTACAGACCAGGGAACAGTCACATGACTGACACACATAATTAGCATGTCCTCGCTCCTAAGGAGGGGTGTGTGTGTGTGTGTGTGTGTGTCCTGACAATGCCTGAGTGAAAGAAACCAAATGGCTTTTGACAGAAAAGGCGCTCACTTTCACTAGATTAATTACTGGACTTCAAATGGGCTCTATACAGTCCCTATGACTCAGGGCGTCTGCATGAATAGTCAGCCACCAGCCCATAATAATAATGTAATAGAACCCAGCGCTTAGGAGAGAGGGGTGCATTTTGGTCAATGGAATACTGTAGCTATAGTAACAAAGCTAAAGCAGAGACATCAGTCTCCATGGTAATGGCTCAATACAGTTGCATAGGCAAAAAAAAACAAAAAAAACAGTGATTTATTTAGTGTGAGAATAGGTTCTGACACACACCGCACTGTATGTTGGGTATCTCTCTCTGGGGGGAGGGGGTTCTAGGTGGGGGAGGAAGGCTGGGGGGTGTCCTGGGGGCAGCAGTAGGGGAGCACGCCCCATGCTCTGCCTGGGGAGGGGACCACGTTGGGGGGGCTATTTCTTTTTGACTGCGGCCAGGTCCTTCTGGAGGTCGGAGAACTTGGGCCTGTTCTCGGGCTTGTACTCCCAGCACTTCTGCATGGCCTTATAAACCTCCTCTGGACATTTCTGTGGACAGGACATCCTGTAGCCTACAACACACACACACACATACACACACAGGGGTCAACATCATTACACTACCCCCTCTACACAGTCAACGACAATCCTGCCGGATCAACAACCTCCCACAGAAGAAAGGAAGGAAAGGGGCACAAGGACGAATTGATCAGGATAGTAAACATGTCTCACCTTTCTCCACCTGCTCTCGGGCCTGCTGATTGGTCATTCCAGGGTAAGGACACACCCCCAGACTAAAGGTCTCCCACAGCAAGATCCCGTAACTCCAGACGTCGCTTTCTGAACTGTATCTCCCTGGAGACATCAACCAGCCCATCAGTCCCCATCAACCAGTCCATCCATCCATCCATCCATCCATCCATCCATGAGTACATCCATCAAACAATATATCAATCCATCCTTCCAAACCATCCATCCAAACTATCCAACCAACCAAGATAGTCCAATCAATGTAATCATAGTAATCAATGATTATCAAAACATGGCATCTAACCCACAAGGTGACTGAAACATCTCCCTATCCTACAGTATTCACATCCAACACCCAACCCCCCCCTCCCAGCGTACCATAGTTGAGGGCCTCAGGAGCGGTCCACTTGATGGGGATCTGCTTGAGGCCTGAAGAAGAGTATATCCCATCATCCTCCTGTCTGGACATCCCAAAGTCGCTGATCTTCAGCAGGTTGCTTTCCCCCACCAGGCAGTTCCTGGCAGCCAGGTCCCTGCAGGGGGGAAGGGGGGGCACAGCGTCAGCACACGCGTGTCGTATGATGTGTGTGTGTGGAGAGTCGTTATATTGTCCGTGCATGTGCGA
The DNA here is from genome assembly GCA_030340665.1 of Neosalanx taihuensis. Taxonomy (NCBI): domain Eukaryota; kingdom Metazoa; phylum Chordata; class Actinopteri; order Osmeriformes; family Salangidae; genus Neosalanx; species Neosalanx taihuensis. The sequence continues at coordinate 7,939,196 of CM059301.1, forward strand.
AGTGTAAGTCAAGTGCTTGTGTAGTGTGTGTCCGATCTGTGCGTAATGTGCATGTGTCTTTGAGACCCTGTTTGTCAGCATGCTAGACTGGAAAGAAGCAATCAAGGGCTGCAATCTGCCCCTCCTGCTAAACCGCAGTCCCCCCATTGCCTCTGTAATCGGCCGTTTTACTCTGGTAATTTTCCACCAAGCCTCCCCCAGGCCTCGCTGCTGACTGCTCCTTCTGGGGGCAAATGAACCTGTCACTCAAGAGATCCTGCCCCGCTGGGTGACAGAGGGGCAGGGAGGCACATGTGATGTGATACCGTCCCTGTGTGAGGGCCAGAGAGAAATGCAGTTTTGATTAAAGCTAGTCTGTCCAGGCAGGCACTCCTATCTCCTCCATCTCATGGTTGACTGGCTGTTAACTAGATTAGACAAGAAGGACTTGAACATCTCTATCTAGCTATCTCTCCCTCATTTCTCTCAGTTCCCCTCTTGCACATTTCTCTCCCTCGCTCTCTTTCCTCTAAGCAGAACTTTGTGTAACTAAAGTTGTGTCTGGTGTTGTTGAGTTCCAGAGCAGCAGCACAGGGCCAGGCAGCTGAGCAGGCACCACACCCCACCTGTGGATGCAGTTCTTGGCTTCCAGGTAGGCCATCCCTGCCGCTGCATCCAGAGCAAACTTCACCAGCTGTTTGGTCTTCAGGTCATCCTTCTTCTTCCTCAAGAACGACAGGAAGTCCCCTCCTGGAGCCGAAACAACAACAACAACAACAACATCAGCAAAATGGGAATGGAAGTGGGAACCCTTCCAGGTAAAGGTTCTAGTCTGAGAGAGTTCTGTGTTGCCCCAGGCTAGCGCTTCTACGGTGAGGTGCCGGTTGTACCTGGGACCAACTCCATGACGATGTAGATGGGTTGCCGCTGTGTGCACACGCCTATCAGCTTCACTATGTTCGGATGGTCGTACTGTTTCAGAATCCTGTGGCAATCACAACCCAACGCAGAGACACATGTTAGGTTTGCGTCCATAAGCCGTCACCTAGTATCGCACTCTTAGATCTCAGGTTGGAGGTGAAAGCATTTTTATGACTGAGAATGAGAAGGTATGTGAGGAGATGAGGTGAGGAGAGAAGGTGAGGTGAGTGAGGAGTTCAGGAGAGTGAGGAGAGTAAGGAGGTGAGGAGAGTGAGGAGGTGAGGAGTGTGGGGAGGTGAGGAGAGCGAGGAGGTGAGGAGAGGAAGGAGGTGAGGAGAGTGAGGAGCATGGGGAGGTGAGGAGTGTGAGGAGGTGAGGAGAGCGAGGAGGTGAGGAGAGTGAGGAGGTGAGGAGCGTGGGGAGGTGAGGAGATCAAGGAGGTGAGGAGTGTGAGGAGGTGAGGAGAGCGAGGAGGTAAGGAGAGTCAGGAGGTGAGGAGGTGAGGAGATCGAGCGCAGCCACCTGGCCTCGGACAGGAACTTGATCTTCAGCTCCTGGGGGAGATCTTCCTTGCAGGTCTTCACAGCCACGGGCGTCTTGTCCCGCAACGTTCCTTTAAACACCTCGCCGAAGTTCCCCTGCAGGGGAGAAGCAGAGAGGAGGATGAGACACAGGACGGAGGTGAGGCAGGCGGGAGACTGGTGGAGGAACACTGCTGTCTGACAGAATGACTAGCAGAGACACACACAGAATGACTAGCAGAGACACACACAGAATGACTAGCAGAGACACACACAGTTTGTTAACCCTGTGAGCCCGTACGTATCATATTTGATACATACATTTCTGGAGCTCATCACCATCAAACGTAAACTTTGCATGAAATCCTTTTGCATGAACTCTTTTACATGTATGCTTCCCCGTAGTGGACATACTTCGCTTTCCCAATGTTTGGATGTGTGCTTTTTCTGTCATTCAAAGTGGGTCCCATCGTGCGAGCGCACATCTGTGATACTCACCATCAAGAAACTTAGCCATTTCATAGTTTTACGGTCAGAATTTCTCTAAATTACTTAGCAATAATTTTAAATGGACAGTTAGTTTGTCCTTAAAACGTTGTATTACTCAGTTTTATAATTACAGTTTGTAGTTATATCGAGCAGAAAGTCGGGTATATCTGTCCAGTGTTTTACATGGATTATGTCTTCCATAGGCCATCATGCAGTGTTTGGATGAGTTAAATACACAATTTATAGATTGAAATGGGTTCAAGAATTTCACTTAGACTATCCATATCCATATATAATTTTTTTAATACCTGTTGTATCAAATGTGATACAAAAATATATATTTTTTTAGCATTTCTTTTTGTCAAATTTCTTTTTACATTTTGTCAAAGGGCCAAATAAATAGTTCATATCCAAAAAATTAGAATTTTCTGACCATTCTTTCATAGTTCAGGGCTTACAGGGTTAAGTGTAGTTAACTATGCTGGGTGAAACTTTATTTCTTTCTTTATTTATTTTATTTCAATATTGTGACAATTATCTAGACCCCAGAACTTGAGGGGGAATTCACCTTGCCAAGGAGTTCTCCCAGGATCACATCCTCATGGTTTAAGATCCATTTTTTGTCCTAGAGAGAGAGAGGCAGAGAGAGAGGCAGAGAGAGAGACAGAGAGAGGCAGAGAGAGAGGGGCAGAGAAAAAACATTTCAAAATGAGAAGATGCTCAGTAGAAAAAGAAGTGGCCAGACCTCTCTTCTCTCATTGATTGACCTCCATCAGAAATTCTGAAGTTCCGTATTGGACAGACTCAGCATAAGACCCTCACAGTGTTCCCTCATAGTGAGTCCGTCTCTAACGGTGAGTTTGTATCACACATGAAGTCCATTTAAAAGTACTTAGTGTCTGGGAGCCTCAGCTGTGCTGTAATGACAGCCATCGGTAAGGTTTTACTGGTAATAGCTGTGCTAATTAAAACTCCATTATGTTTTAGTGCGTCTGGGCAGCTTCCGGCGCTCCCCAACCTCCCTGAGTAACCATCATGGCTTCAGCCTTTCATCAACACTGTAACACAGGAACACTGTAACACAGGAACCTCAACCACACAGTGGACAGGATGAACTGTGTACGGTTTGATGAGATGGATAGCTAGGATGGGAGGGGGAGAGGAGGGGGAGAGGCGTTACCTTGACGACAGGGTTGAGGAGGACCACTCCGGACTTCTTGGTGATGACCTGCTTGGTGGTGTAGTGATGTTCGATCAGTTGGGGGATGGTGGGGAAACCCGTGCCTTCGAACCGATACTGATTCTGGGGGGGGAGACGAGAGAAGAGATCCATCAGACCCTGAAGTCATGCCTCACTCTGGGGGGACGGAAGCGAAGGGGTTGAGGGTGGGGGGGGGGGGGGGGGGCTCCAACCACAGGGTCTAGACCCTCTCCGTGGAAACTCACGTCAGCGAACTGGATGATGAAGTGGCGCCGCTGTGCGTCGGAGAACACGGACAGCACGTACTCGCCCGGCTTGCCGTGGCTCTCCCGGACCAGGAAGTCTCCCTGCTGCTTGAGCAGCTCCTGGGCCTCCGTTCTGGGGATGGCGCCGTGGTACCACTCCTGCTCCCCCAGGGGCTTCTCGCTGGTGGGGATCACGTCGAAAAACTGGGGGGGGGGACCAGCGTTGGGGACCGGTGGATTAGAAGACTCGGACATCGTTACGAAAAAAGGATGGTGTCTGTGTGTCAGTCTAATGCAGGGGTGGGCAATCCTGGTCCTCGAGGGCCGCTGTCCTGAAGGTTTTAGATGTTTCCCTGCTCCAGCACACCTAATTCTAATGAAGGGTAATTATCAGGCTTTCACAGAGCTTGACAACCTGTTCATTTGAATCAGGTGTGCTGGAGCAGGGAAACGTCTAAAACCTTCAGGACAGCGGCCCTCGAGGACCGGGATTGCCCACCCCTGGTCTAATGTCATTCAGATTATACGATACTTCACTGGCTGGCTGCTTCTGACCAGCAGACTAGCTGGCGGGGGGTGGAACTCACCGAGGACGAGCCCAGCATGGACTTGGGGGAGCGGATGACAGAAGCGATGGAGTGACGCAGGGTGTCCAGCTTAGAGACTCGACTTTTTTCCTGAAGGACATCAGAGGAGCGAGTGACTGGGGGACCTTGTCTCAAACACACCAGTCAAGATCAAGAATATTCAAGCTGAGAGACGTTCCCTGCCGTAAAATGCGCTTCCGTCAGCGCGTGTGTCAACACTGCCCCCTGCTGGTCAAGGTGCTCTCCGCAGTCAAGCTCAGAACCACAAAGAAACCTCTTCACACAGGCTACTTTGAAAAGCAATGACATACTGAACGCCACCAGAAACTCCATTGAAGAAGAACATTGTGCCATATTTCACTAAAAATGTCCTCTTAATACTCAGTTGACGGCACTCTGGGTGATTGAAAGAACTTTCCTGTTCATTTGCCCAGATTATCCCTGTGTAGATGGGTCAGTCTCCAGCAGAGGAGCCCAACCCTGGTCCTCGATTGCCCCTGCCCTGAAGGTTTTAGATGTTTCCCTGCTCCAGCACACCTAATTAATGTGTTGTTATCAAGCTCAGTGGAAGCCTCCTAATGATCATTCATTAGAATCAGGTGTGTTAGAGCAGGGAAACATCTAAAACTGTCAGGACAGGGGCCCTCGAGGACCAGGACTGGGGACCCCTGGTCTACAGACTCTCTTCGTGCTCGCACGCTAGGAGGAGGGTGCTCGGTAAGAAACGAGTCACTGGGACGAACGCTATCAGAGAGCGTATCATAGCAACAGGCCGAGAGAGAGGCCGCCTGGTTGAACACTAGCTATGCAGTCAGGATGGGGCTGAGGGACGAAGACCCACTTCCTGTACTCCTTCCTGCTCTACATTCTCAGGCAGACGACAGCTGAGGTGGAGGTGATGATTAGAACTAGAACTGTTCTAGCAGGTTCCAAACCTGCTCTGAGAACCTACCATGCAGTAGTGCGCTTAAGTCTTAGGCACACATGGACATTCAATACGCCCCCCCCCCCCCCCCTCATCACACACACACACCTAAAAAGTACAATAATACGGCTGGGCCTCACTCACACTGACCATGGAGTTGACGGAGCGGGCGTCGTCCTCGTAGTTGACCACGGGGGGAGGCTCCTTGCCCTCGCTCTCCTGCATCTTGTGGTGCAGCAGGTCCTTCTGGGCGCTCAGCTTGGCCTCGGAGCAGCGCAGCAGCTGCACCGTCTGACGCAGCTCCTCCAGAGACTGTTTCTGACTCAGGAGCAGCACCGCACTGAAGGGGGGGGGGGGGATCAAGAGAGAGATTAGAGAGAGTCCGAGAGAGAGGGAGAGAGAGGGAGAGAGAGAGAGAGAGAGAGAGAGAGAGAGAGAGAGAAAGAGAGAGGGAGAGAGAGGGAGAGAGATAGAGGGGGAGAGAGAGAGGGAGGGAGAGAGAGGGAGGGTGAGAGGGAGAGAGAGAGATGGAGGGAGAGAGAGGGAGGGTGAGAGAGAGGGAGAGAGATGGAGGGAGAGATAGAGGGGGAGAGAGAGGGAGGGAGAGATAGAGGGGGAGAGAGAGGGAGGGAGAGAGAAACCACACACACGTGGAGAGAAAGAGCCAGAGACAGGCACCAAAGCTTTTATTTCATTTTCCATTTCATTTAGCAAGACGCTTTCATCCATATATTCTACGTTGATGCGACTTGATCTTCTCAGAAGGCCAACAGTGTGCGTGTGCGTGGGGGGACGCACTTGTTAGCTTCCGCTTGGGGACATCCATGGAAAGTTACGGTGCTAAACAGTAAGCCCACAACTAATATCTGTGTGTGTGTTGCAACATCTGTGCCTGTCTCCCATGATGCCCAGCAGACCTTGAGCTATGTGCAGTGTCTGGGCTTCACACAGCCAGCCTCACTGTGGCCAGCGCCTGCTCACATCATCCACATCCCTGCTCACGGTCAGCTGCTGGACACAACACAGCCTTCCCACAACCCCCCACAACTAGACAGGAATCTAGAACTCCAGAACTTTCCAGTCCTACGTACTACTCTGGAACTCTAAAATCCAATGTACTCTCCATTACCCCCTAACTGTCCACGACTTAAGAAGTATGTTAGAAGAAGGAGAAATCTAGAACAATTGTTTCCGAACTCTAGAAGTCTGAAACCTGAAAATCATCTATTCTAGACCATCAGGATATTCTGTTGAAATGTAGAACACTGACAACAAGGGGAGGGGCTCTGGGAGTGTGTCTCTATGCTGATGACATACTCAGATTTCCTTTCACAGGTCTGGGATGACTCCTGGATCTTGTTCTCCAGGTCCTGCATGAGTTCCTCCTTGGTGCGTAGGCTCTGCTGGGTCAAAACCAGCTCCTCTGACGTGCACTTCAGCCTGGGGGCAAAGGTCAGGGGTCAAACAGCCATTCTCATTGGCTACTAGGCATAGCCACCATAAGATGACAAAGAAGTATTCCGTATACAGTACAAATACTACGCTACTACGTGCAATCAGTCAAGCTCGTTCTGAACTTACATGGCTTGTAAACTGTCCGCAGTCAGATTGTTCCACAAGATCTCGTTGGGTTGAAGGTTCTCCGTTTCCTCCAGCAGGGACACATCAAACTCTACATTCGGTTCTTTGGTTTCTGGGGACCTGAGAGATGAACAGATCTGTTTTAACTTTACAATTTTTTTACGGCCTTTACCTTTTATCCAAAGCGACTTAGAAGAGAGCTTTACAAAAGAGCATCGGTCACTGAGCATAGCAACGTGATAGACCCCAAACATAGCAGGCTTATAGATTATGAAACATACATCGTGAGAACCAATAAGTGCCAAAAGAAAAGCTATATATATTAAGACTAACAGATTACAAATTTAAAGCAGGCACATCCGACAGGCAGTAGTCTACTTGTAGGAAGCGAACAACGAAGCGACAACAACAACACTAAAAAGTTTCCCCTCAGGGATCAATAAAGTATTTCTGATTATGAAAAACAGCTGATATTTCTAAGTACCAATTTAACCTTTTGTGTGTGATATTACTATAGCAACCACACCCTTTAACATTTACATGTAGTCTTTTAGCAGACGCTCTTATCCAGAGCGACTTACAGCAAGTACTGCGACATTCCCCCCCTGAGGCAAGTAGGGTGAAGTGCCTTGCCCAAGGACAAAACGTCATGGTGGCACAGCCGGGATTCGAAACTTCTGATTTCTAACCCGATTCACTCACCGCTCAGCCACTTGACTCCCTTGAGACTGACCCCAAATCTTAAAATAACAACAACATCTCATGTCCAGGATTCGGTTCCGACTCACTTGTAGATCTCGATGAAGTGCTCGTATTCAGACGCGGGGTCGATCTGGTCGATGGAGGTGTGGATCTCCTTGTGAACCTTCACGATCTCGTCGGTCAGCAAGCTGGTGATCTCGCAGTACTCCTCCAGGATCCCCTTCCTGAGACGAGGAAGAACGACACAAACCTCAAAAACCGCGTCCAAAAAGAAAAAGGGCTCTCAACGAATCTTCCCAAGCAAGGAGCAGAGAGGAAGTGGATTGAAAGCCGTTGTGGCTGAATGGCGATAGCTCTGGACTCTGATGGCTACGAATGATCTCCCCAAACTGAAAGACTCCGTGGACACATTGCAACCAGAACATTCCCTCACTGACATCTGCCTCATCTTAGACGGACGTGATTAAAAACTCAGCTTAGGCAGCACAGCATTCAAAGAGGAGGGGAAAAAAAGGGTGCCACACACCAATAATCCCACCACAGCTATGAAGTTATGGGATTAGACCTCGCGCCAGATTTAATCACAAGGGCCAGAACATTGATTGTGCGGGGGGGACAAAGAATGAGGAGGGTGGGGGGGCGGGGGGAATTTCAGATCTGCATAGGCTGCTTGTTGACATCGTACGACACATGGGGCGTGACACGTATCGAGCCCTCGATAATCTACGCACTCGCTCACGAAGTGCAAGGAGGGTGCATGCGCACGACCAGACGAGTCTCATGCACAAACAAACATGCAAAGCCCCCCCCCACACACATTCCTCGGGGGAATCAGCAGAACTCACAGCGCGCTGATCATCTCCTCCTGCATCTTCTGCAGGGAGTCCAGCAGCAGCGGCAGGGCCGTGTCGTGGTAGTGCTCCTGGTGCATCTGGGCGCTCCGCACCGCCAGCACGTACTGGTTGTGCAGGTTGTGGAGCTTCATGGTGGCCTTGTCGTAGCGCTCCCGAGCCTTCTCTGGCTCCTTGCCTGTGATGGGTGATGGGGACAGGGGACAAAAAGCATGTGTGACCGACACGGAGCCCTGTGGTTCCACCTGTGTCAGCTGGGAGGGGGCGAGGATCGTCCTCCTCACCTTTCACCATGGCTTCTTT
>CM059301.1:7950000-8030000 GCA_030340665.1 Neosalanx taihuensis
GATTGTTGGCAGGATGATGAGAGCCCTGACAGAGGAATTCCAACAAGGCTGTCTTACCACCCACACGAACCAAGAGGCCCTTCAACTCTGGACAACATTGCTCTCTGTCATGCCTCAGAGAGTGCTTACACAGGGCAGCAAGCAGGCATACTGTGGCTCAGCGAGCGCCTTCTTCAAAACAGTACTAACTAGTGTAACAATATACCTTATGTAAGAAAGAACATTCCATAAAACTTGACCGGGTACATGTCCCGTGTCACCTGGCTTGCTATCTCAGGTATCTCAGTGACAACAAAGGCCTTCTACATGCTAGAACATTCTACAAACCTACGCAGAGGATGTGAATCCCTTCGTCACAAACACAGCTGACAGAGAATTCCCTGCGATCGTTCAGCTCTGACTTCTGCAGCTCCTGGGGTGTGATGAGAGCAGAGAAACCAGGAGCTACAAGAGGTGGAAGGCAGTCACATCCACATTAGCTCTAACAACTAACAGCATGAAACCACTTGTGTTCAGTATAGCACCTAACCCTCCTTCCTATCTGTGAGAGACCAAACCCCCCCCCCCCCCAGCACATCTTGTCCGCCCTGTATTGAAACCAACTCCCCTTTGACAGATTAAGATTGAGCCTGAGAAATCTTTGTTTGTGCTCTAGGGTCAAAGGGCTCTGTCCAGAATAGAACCTGGGCTACTAGGCCCATATGTGGCCTATATGAATGAGCCAAACAAAGTGACACATGTTGCACAGAAACTGTGCTTCGGGACAAGGAAGCAGTAAAAAATATTTAACCCCGCCCCTAATAGAAGCGGTCAAAAAAGTTCTAAATATACTCCATCAAGAATGACAGACCAACACTGTTCCTCCAGCTTGTTTCCCCCCCTGAAGTCAACTTTCAAGGCCTATGAAGCACGCTAAACGATTTAAGATGCCTCAGTCTGATTAGGGAGGTGCTGTGACAATTCAGAGAATGTCTCTCACCCTACAGGCCTCGCAAACCACACAGGAACCACAGTTAAAGTCACTGTCAATAGGCTCATTTTCAACTGCAGCATGAAAGCGTGGCCTTAGCATAAATACAAATCAATGATCAAAGCCCTAATGCAGTCCAGTTCAGGCTATTCTGTTTACAGTAGAGTCATTCTTCACAGGCTTTCAGAGAGTGGGCAAAGGGCCATAATAACAGCAGTGACACAGTCAAGTGATGGTCCCACTAACCCCCAGAGCCCCTCCCCACAAGCACCTTTCCATGCAAGTCATAAAATAGAGTTCTGTGGTTGCAAGTTTGACTGTACATGACTAGTTAGTCTTTCTTTTCTGACCTGTCTCTTCTCTCCCTCCCTGATGTGCCCTGTGCTTGTGTCAGCAGGCTACAGTCCTCTCCCACCAGCAGCAACAACAACAACAGGAGCAGCATTAGCCGAAGAAGGAGGGTGGCAGAGGAGAGGCAGGGGGAGGAGAGGCACAACAAGGATTTGCTGTGTGCTTCATCACTAAACCGTGGGGGGGACTTTATACTTGCTAAGCAATGACACACTGCTCATGATTGTGGCATGAAAGGTCATGAACAGTCATGTTGCACTTTACAATAGTTATTTAAGGTAAACAGCAAGTTTTGGCCATTTTAAAGGCAAAATACTAAGAGAGAGGCAGAGGAAGAGACAGAGATGGAGAGACACAAAGAGAGAGAACAGTGTAATTTACAGGAGAAGTGACGTTGCAAACTATCTTGTCTGATGTCCCCTCTGGTCTCCCTGCCATCTAGGTTGCCCAGAGGGTGTGAGGCTGACTTGCAGGCCTCTCAGTTACATCTAAAGCAGTGGTTCTTAACCTGGGTTAGATTGAACCCCAGGGGTTCGGTGAGTCAGTCTCAGGGGTTCAGTGGAGGTCAAGACACACATTTGACTCATATAATTCGTGAGGACACGACCAATAATGAAGGGTTCAGGTGAATGTGCATATGAAACTGGTGGGGTTCAGTTCCTCCAACAAGGTTAAGAACCACTGATCTAAAGTTTCTAGTACATGACTGATGATCAGTCTGCTGCTCTGTTCCATCATCTTAATGGCAATTCACTTAGCATAAAGAAGCACTTGAGGGAACAAACTTAAAGTTCATATCACTGCAGTTAGGAGCAAAACTGGTCAACAATTAGAAGTTAGGCCTTATAAATAAAAATAAAAGGGTCAAGGAATGTTAAGAAAGTGAAATTCTTACAAGTAAACTAAGTTGTTACGTTACATCTAACAATACCCTATTGTCTGTGAGTGCAGCGCACAAAAGTATAACTTGGGACAGCGGTTTTTCTTATAATATGTCAAATATTTTCTGGTAAATTTCTCATTAATATGAAATATTATCCTCTGTGTGCGGCTAAGCTAAGCTAACGAGGCTAGCCCCATTGACATCGCTATGACATTAAATGGGAAAACAAGAACATGTCAACATTTAATTCAGTTTATAAAACATAACATGCATTTGAACCACCCAGAGAAAAGGTAAAATAAAACAAATAAACAATATATCTGGATAATCCGATAAGATAAGTAGCCATTCCTGCTAATGTCGAGTGGCTCAACGGTTTTTTTCCAAGAAAAAAAAATCTTAAGCAGTTGCAGGAAAGTGTTTGGTTCCTTAATAAATATTAAATCTAGTTGTTATTCGTGTTCAGATTGAAGCTTTTCTACTAACAGTGACATGTTAAACTCACTTTATTAGGATTGTTTCTTGTCTCTTCGGGTATTTGTCCGTGTTTCCTGGATCCTTGGTTAGTCCGCTTTTCTTTAGCTTTACTCGGCTGCCGGAGTTGGGATTCGGGAGGGGTTTCCGCTGTGTGTGTGTGTATGTGTGTGTGTGTGTGTGTGTGTGTGTGTGTGTGTGTGTGTGTGTGTGTGTGTGTGTGTGTGTGTGTGTGTGTGTGTGTGAGAGAGAGAGAGAGAGAGAGAGAGAGAGAGAGAGAGAGAGAGAGAGAGAGAGAGAGAGAGGGGGGTGATTAAAAAATGTAGGGGGAGCTGATATCAAAAGGATTCCATGTGTGGATGATGGCCCATGTTTAGGTTGAAAAGGTTCTTATGGTTTCATCTGTTTTCAATCTCAGTTGTGTATTAGGATGTTAGGCTTTAACATACGGTCAGTTGGACACTTTGTTCTAGAGCAGAGGTGACCTAATTTATTAATTCAAGAGAAAACTATATGGCCAACATAGCTGCTACATTTAATGACTAACTTCACAGTCAGGCTACTTGTTTCATATTTGCTTGTAGCTTTTGGAGAGATTCAAGCAAAAACTGAATTCAAATTGGGAATTTAATCAGATTGGCATTCAATTCCATAACCTTTTTCACAGGAAATGTAGATACCTTTTTGTATAGATGTTTAGTTGGGCATTCGTTTGTGGGCTGGAACGTCACAACAGGTCAAAAATGACCGGTCTGGACTGGGAATAAAGAAATACTAGGAGATGGGAATAAAGATGTGAATGAAGTGGAGCTTGAAACTTTTCAATTAATTGTAGGCTATCTAGTTGGGAAGAGTGATCCCTTATTTCTCAGCATGAGAAACACAAGGGTGTTGTGTTAGAGCGTCACCAATGGTTTGCAGGAGTCTCGCGGAGAATCTGGGAAGCAAGCACACATAGAAAACGCAGCTGGTACACGCTGGTGTTAAAAACAAGCTTACCTAAACAATCTCCCCAGTCACGTGGGGTGATCGTGACATCGACGTCACGCGCTGTCAGCTGACTGCAGTTCCTCGACCTTCGCTGCTTCAAACACAACATCGTCTGTTTCAAACGGTCTGTTTCTGTCTTCTTTAACTGACATATTTAACCAACTCAGTCATGGCGAGTCAATCCCAGGGAATTCAACAGCTCTTGCAAGCAGAAAAGCGGGCTGCGGAAAAGGTAGCTGAAGCTCGCAAACGTAAGTTGAAAGTAGCTTCAGTTAGCTTGTAGAGAAGATAGAGGCCGCTGGGCCTCACTGTGTCTTAGATAGAGGCCACTGAGCCTCACTGTGTCATAGAACATCACTAAAGTCTTTTACTAAAGAACAGGCTCTACACTCATTTTCTGCAAAAGTAATACTTTATATGTTAAACGTTGAATTGCATTTGTCCAGATATGTTCGGCTGTTCTGGGTGGTTTCATTTCTATCAACTACTCAATCGAGCTTCGTTTTAACTATCCTAAAAAGCTTAGAGGCACAGTGCCCATCTCTGTGTTATCGTTTGTAATTTAATATTATCTCTAACATTTCCACATTTTGCCAAAGGAGCATTTGCTTCTAAGCTAATAATATCTGGAATGTGGCATAGTCCTGTTAACTTGGCCTGTATTGCCCCTAGAATCCAGTCTAGATTATATGTATCTTAATTATAATGTAAACATGCTACTTGGTTTTTCACTTGTGCATATTGCACTTTTCCACATTAACATGACATTGAGTCACTTAGGAAAAACCGAGTTCCTTTTTTGCTTTCCTATCCAGTGTCTTTCAACGTCGCAGTCTAGTCTAGGATGACTGTCTTCCTCAATTCCCTTCTCATTTTCCATTCAGGGATTTTAGGTTATATGTCAGGTGTTGACATCTGTGAACAAAAAATCATGGCCATTGTGACATTGTACTCAGTGGGTAAACCAATGATTTAATTGTGTTTGTTTACTTGTCCTACCTGCCGTTACACTCTTATAAAGTGCATGCATGTTTTTCATGTTTCCTGACTGTCGTGTCCATGTATGTTTTTTTTTTTTTTTAAATCAGGCAAGAATCGTCGTCTGAAGCAGGCGAAGGAAGAGGCTCAGGCTGAGATTGAGCAGTATCGCCTGCAGAGGGAGAAAGAGTTCAAGACCAAGGAGGCAGCTGTGAGTCACTGCACAGGGTCGTCACATTTGTTCACGTTTGCTTAGGAAAGGGCATAACTGCTTAGATTGCATCCACATTCATAAGGAGCATTTGAAGGTCCTGTGATTAATTATACTCAATTAATTAATATTCTTTACGTTCAATGACTTGTCTGTATGTCACTCACGACAGCAGCCATCTCACTTAACTCACTCCCACTTATATAATAGCCATCCTAGATCCATACCTCACATGATTTTTTATATTTTATTCTATTGTATCTTCTTTAATTTATTTTATATTTTACCCCATCACTCTGAGGGCTGTACTGTACTGCTGCTTTTGTAGACTGCAGTTTCCCCCCCAGGGGACAAATAAAGGTTTTCCTTACTATCTTTCATATCTAATATCTTTCAAGGTGACAGACTAACATCCCTCTGCATCATCTTGCACTCTGATAGGCTCTCGGTTCCCATGGTAACTCAGCTGTGGAGGTGGACAAAGAGACGGTGGATAAAATGGCTCGCATCCAGAGTAGCTACCAGCAGAACAGGGAGGCTGTACTGGGCACCTTGCTGAAGATGGTGTGTGAAATCAAGCCAGAGATCCATGTCAACTACCGTTTCGCTGGCTAGACTCTCTCCACCCTCAACCCCCTGCCCCCCACCCTCAACCCCCTGCTACAGGACAAACAAAGGCAGACACACCTTGCACTGGATCACAGTGTTCATATGCACCATAGTATGTTATATGGTAATCTACCTTCACATTTCTCCATTTGACCTTTTCTCTCTAGTATAGGTGAATCCACTTTCATCAACACTATGGTTATAATCTGTATATGTTGATATAAAGTGATACCCACAATACAGTCATGTAAAGAATATAGTACGATTGAAATAAAGAATATAGTATTGTTTGTTTCAACACATTCAATGGTGATAGTTTAGTTTTGGAAACGGTGCAGTGTCTCTGTCTCTGTGGTTCATTCTTATTGGCTGGCTGAAGCATCAAGACCATTTATGTGAAAGTTAATGTATGTGTTTGTGACTGTGTGTGTGTGTGTCATGCTATGCAATGTGATGTTTATTTATATCTGATGCACATGTTTCTGTTATATTTGTGGAGAAAGAAACTAGTTCCTATTTAGCTGTTGTCCATTGGTTTTCCCTCTCCATCCTGTATGACTAGGACAGTTCACAAATTGAAACATAATACTGAAATTAAATGTTTTGGTGGAAAACTACACCTTCTGTGGAGTGTGTGCATTCAGAATATTTCTAATTCTATGCTTCTAGGCAAGATATTACCTTTCAAAATAAATAACTGGATTTGTTGTTGTAACATTCTCTGAACACAGATCATTATTAATGTTTGGATGCAATTACACACAATACAAAGTCAGGGCAGTAGGTCTATGCTAAATATAGAATACATTTTGAGTCATTAATCAGTAGAATTAGTTAGCTCATGGTGTTCTATCCACTTTGAGAAGCTGTAGATGTAGATGTGGCGGCGGAAATGACGATCCAAAATGGGACATTCACACTAATAGCGGCGCGGTCCGTTTTTATTTGTATTAATGTCAGAATAAACATAACAAATCCGCAGACAAATTATATACAATGAAACAAGAAATGTAGTCAAGGAGATATACAACCACACACATACAAAATAGAAAAATAACCTAAATATAACGCTGTTATATTCCGTCCGGTCCGTTGAGGCGAAAATCTTAACGGGGGGAGGAGCCAACAAGCGTCGAAGAGGAGAAGAGCGTCTCTGATTGGACGCTTTTTTGTTACGTCCATCAAAACGTCAGACGGTTAAAACGCCAGCTCACGAGATTCTTGTCGGCTTGCAGTTAGAAGATATTCAAATATTCCAGTTTTCTGTAGCATATTATTGTTAATGATAGTTAGATAGCGAGATATCGTTATTAACGGATCATCCAGAAGTTTCTTTGCTAAATGTTGTGAGGTAAGCCGGCTTCTGTCTAGCTCGAGCGCTCACTCTGTCTTTGACCTCTGAAGGAAGCTTCTAGCTAAGCTAGCTTTGAAGTTCTCTTCCATAACTGACTCTGTAGTTCAGCACATGACCCTTTATCTCGCACATAAAGTATCTCAATGACCGTCAGAAGAACACTTTTAGCTAGTAGGATAAGTGAAAATTAAAATAATTTGCTTTCAAATGTTAATTCGGTTGCATCCATCACACGAAAGTCTACACATGATAATCCTGCAGCCTAGCCGAATTTGGTTTGTTGCATCATTTGGGACCACTTGGTGTGACTGGAGCTGATATAAACCTAACAAGGTCATCACGACATCCCAGTGTTGTATGTGTGTGTTTGTGTGTGATATGAAAGAAAGGAATTCGTGAGGGAGGTATGAGGAACAGGGCTCTATTGTTTGATGAGGCACAGGGGTTGGGGGTGACTGTCCAAACCGGGTCAGATTGGTCCGCCCGGCTTGTATGGTTAGTTGGCCCCCTCCCTATGGCCCCCTCCCTGTGTCCCCTGCCTGTGGCTGCTCCGCTATCGGACTGAACCTTGTATTTCCTTGGCAAGCAGCTCTCAGAGTAGGATTAATATCAAACTAGACAGGTGAGCCATAGTAATGTTTTCCAGGAACTTAACTAGATAGACTGTGTTTTTAGGTCTAAATTATGTCCTGAAAAAAGTAAGGAAAAAGCCTAGTAGGCTGTGTTTAGAGTTTAGGTCATTCATGTCAAAGCTGTATAATGTCTTTATGTGGATGAATTTGTCTGATTAGAACAATCTGTAGATAAGTCTCTTCAACCCTTGTATCAGGTCATCCCAGGTCACCATTTGAATAAAGTATTTGATTGATTGAAGTAAGTATTTAGTGACCTTTGATCACAATGACACCACAGTCACTAATAAGCAATGGGTTTTTACTTATGACTTATGTCTGCTCAGTCATGTCCTGTTGTTCAGTTTAACTATGGGATGATGCTTAAATGAAAGAAATGAAGGATCAAAAGCTTTTGACACAACAAGTTCACACACACAATTTACTGATGTGATTCACGTTAATGTCTATTGACTGAATAGTTGTTTACCTCTGAAACAAGGTATGTTGGCATAGCCATGTTTGTCTTGAGTAATACTGGGATGTTTAAGTGAATATTCCGCTATTTTGCAACTTTCAACTTCAGTTCGGATTCAGCGTCACGTACATGCCACCCCAGTCTTGGATGTTAGGCAGATAAGTAACCAGTAACTTAAGTTGGTCAAAAGGGCAGGTCAAAGCGACGTTACAAAAAGTCTTCAAAGTTTCTTCATAGTTCGCCTGCTTGGCACGTGGGAATCTGGCCACAATGTCATCTAGACATCAGTGTTTATCTTTTATCTGTGGCTTAAAGGTCTTCTTTTAAAAATGCCATAAACCACCTTAATAATTAACAGTTACTTCAAAAATGCACAAAGGCATAGGAATTAAGTTAGCACAGCTTCAAATGGTCTCATAAAATATGATATGATTTTGGCTGTTGGATATAGATTGGGCTTTTGGCTTCATTATGATTTGCAGAGTTGCATTTAAACTAGGCTTTAGTGTTTTATTTGCCTAAATGGCCTTGGTTTGGTCAAAGGGCAGGGTTTCCCGAAGTACAAGCCTGCCAGAGATCACTCTTATGGAAGAGAACGGTAAAAGAGGAAGCGACAAATGCGATTCAGTATAGCTCCTCAGCAGGGAGCTTGCTGAGGCTTGTGATTGGCCTGATCCTCCAGTGAGATTGGTCACATGAGAGAAGCAGCGAGTCATGGGAGGGCAGCTTAGTGCACTGGTGTGATCACACATCCATGTTCCCACTGGCATCAAGCAAGGTCAGCACCCTGCCACACTTAGACACCTAGGCACTACACATCTGCACAAACACTCACACACACACACACAGCTGCACTACTAAACATTGACAAGTACTTTGCTGTTGCACTACTGCCTGTGAACTCGCTGAAACATTCTGGTAAGTTTTTATTCTTTTCTGCTGAATATAGAGTATAGATATGGTAAACTTTGTTGCCATAACCTGAATGACATGTAGTTACAAACATTTAGTCAGACTTGGTCTAGTTAATGTGGTTGAGGTTAAGGATGTTGATAATAATTGTTCATTAACATTATTCTATATAGAGTTTCAACTATTCTCTGATGATGTTTTAATTCTACTAGGTGTTCTGCGTTTTTCAACATTGTCTAGCAAGTTTTTTTATTTTAGTCCGAGATGTTACTGCGTCAAATAAACCATGTCTAAAGAATTCAGTTGACTGGAGTGATTTGGTCGAGCAGGATTTGCCGTATGTCCTGGGTTTGCAGGTTTATTATTGTAGGGGACTTACAGGAACATTTCACAATGGCTTCCGAATGTCCTGTGTAGACTGCGGTGGAAAGTGTTGGACTCCTGTGAAGTCTCACAAAGCCCCTGAGGAGCTGCTGCCTGGAGGGTCTGGGTTCATGGGGGGTGTTGGGTTTGCCTCTGTTATTTATTTTCCTGAGGTGGGGGATTGTTGTGTTGGACTTGTTCACGCAGAGCAGCTCTTTGCGCCCTTGTCCATTTTGTTGCGTAAAGTCACCAGTTTCAACCAGGTTCATCTGGAGGAGAAAGTTCAATTCAGCTTTGTTATTGACCTTCACTTGACTAGACTGGGTGGGAGATTATTATTGCATCATCAAATCTCTACATCAGATCATGGAGACTCTGTGGGTACAAAACAGCAACAATGATGTGATTTAGGGGGTCTGTTAATAGTGGCTAATCTCCATCAGTCTTGTCTCTGTTTACTGTCTCTATCGATGTGATGTGATCACAGCCTCTGGGTGTCCCTGGTCTTTACAGGGAAAGGTTAACCCCTTAGTGATTGATGTTAATGTTCTAAAGTAGGCAGTGATTAGATTCCGAATGCCATCCAGTACACCCGTTGCCTGAGGAGGGGTGACCATTTGATTAGCAGGGGGGCTCCTGGTAAACATGGAGTGGCCAATCACAGTTCTTCTTTGATTTGTCTGTCTGAAGCAGCGTCTGAAGGTGATCTCAATGCCGCTGGGGACGGGGCGACGTTAGCGACAAGGCACCTCCAGCGGGATGCGTTCCAGATGACGTTAGCAGGCATCTTTCTAGACATGGACAGTCCAAACCAGGAGAACAAGCTAGCTCGTTACGTTGTGAGGTGTGAAAGCTGCAACATGAGAAAGTGTTTGATCATTCCAGCCAGGCCACACCTTAAGCAGAGTCTGGGAGGGAGGCAGATGGCTCAGCGGGTTAAGGCGTTGGCCTCATGAGCGGGAGATTGGGAGTTTGAACCCCGGCTGTGGCTATGTGACGTCGTGTCCTTGGGTAAGGCACTTCACCCTATTTGCCTCAGGGATAATGTCCCTGTCCTTGCTGTAAGTCGCTTTGGATAAAATATAGAGTCAGACCCCCCTGTGTCTGGAGTCAGCTGGGTCTGTCACTCTCACTGTTTTAATCACTACAGTAAATCACAACGATAGGAAGAACAAGTCAACATGATCAGGCCTACGATAGAACGAGTCTCTGGTGTTATTTGCCAGGTCAACAGTTTACTTTAAATCCTCATTTAGCAGACGCTTCTATCCAAAGTACTTCACTGGGAGTATGCTGAATGTGTAGTTTATCTTTACACTAGATCAAAATAAAAAACAAACCAGTATTTATGTTCATGTAGTCTCTGTAAATGTTTTTCCACTGATGGTAAACTGTGATGCGTAACATCTAAACAGATGATTCAGATGTCTGTGCTCCAGTGATCTTCGTCAGCAGTCTTCATCTTATTCGAAGTGTTTTGGTTGTGGGTTTGTTCAGGTGAACCGCCAGGCCCAAACGCCATCTGCCTTATAACACTTAGTCTCTTTTACTCATTAGCTTGTTAAATTACAGTATTAACTTTATAATCTCTGCTGCTGGTCTTAATCAAGTAGTCGGAAGGGATAATGCTAAATGACAGTAGATTACAGAATCTGGGCCTTGTGTTTAGACTGGCACTGCAGGAGGCGCGTTGCTATGGGATAGGTCACCTTGGTTACCTGCTACTGGGATGTCCTCCCGGGAAACCATATTGAAACTGTACTGATGCTTGGGAAAAGCTCCTATAAGCATTGCGTGGGATCCTAGAGGGAGTGGGGTGTGTTCTCTCCCAGTTCCAAAGCTCACTGTAGGGTGTAGTTCCACCCCTTCTCTTGGCATGACCTCACCAGGCTGCAGTCAATAGGGTTCATAGATACACCTGACATTCAAGAGCACCAGAAGTTACTGACTCAGGGTTAACGTGGTGAAAACACATTACTGACAGTCTGTCATTTATCAGATGCTCTTATCCAGGGCAACTTACAGTAAGTACGGGGACATTCGTTCTGAGGCAAATAGGGCGAAGTGCCTTGCCCAAGGACACAACGTCATGTTGGCACAGCCGGGATTCAAACCTGTAACCAGCCTAACCGCTCAGCCACCTGATTCCCTAGCTCAGTTAGTTTTAGAGCCTTGAGTGTTACTGCATTACAGAACTAAATGCCAAACCTTTTATTTTCGGCTCAGTGTCATGCTAAACGTCATACCTACATTCCAACAACAATGACAAAAGCCACCTGAAATTGGCAGTTATGGCAGATTAAGCTCTAAAGAAAGGTTATGCAACAGCTTCTACAGGAGTGTTTCTACAGGTTCACAATGGAAACTTGGTTCTTTTGTTCTTGCATTCTTAACAGATCACAACAAAAGTTGTCGGTGTAGTTCAATAGATCCTCCAGAGTGTAGACTTAAGATCTTAGTCTATGCTAAATTCCACAAGCTTTCTAAGTCTTTCTTTCTTTCCTTTTTGGGACCGGCCGTAGCCCTGAGCGGTGACGAGAGATGAACATGTCACATGACCATGACCACCACATGCACCACGTCCCCAGCACCATGCCTCCGGACACCATGGGCCCCCACGACATGCACCCGGGGGGGCACAAGTGTGGAGGAGAAGGGGGCGGCCACATGATGATGGTGAGACAGCAGCCACACCCTCTTTCACCCCTCATTACCCAATCTAGCTCTGATGAAAGGCCTGTCGGAGGTCGAAGCTCCTGAACTGTGTTAAAGGCTTAAGCTCGTGTGGGAAACCCGGGACCACGAGTAGCAACCAGCTAGTCATTCACCATGAATGGGTCGATTGATGAAAATTGCTGTTGTGAAAATGTGTAAAACATTTTTTTCCCCTTTCTATTCGTTTGCATTACGCTTGAGCAGCAGATGACCTTCTACTTTGGCTTCACTAACGTGGAGCTCCTGTTCTCTGGACTGGTCATCAACAGCGTTGGAGGTGAGGGGCAGCAAGACAAAGGCTTCTTTCCCCCCCGGGGGAAACCCTCTGTGACCAGAGCTAAACTCCCTCCTCTCCTCCCCCTCCTCCAGAGATGGTGGGGGCGTGCATCGGCGTGTTCCTCATGGCCGTGCTTTACGAGGGCCTGAAGATCGGCCGGGAGTTCCTCCTGAGGAGGAACCAGGTGAACGTGCGCTACAACTCCATGCCGGTGCCTGGAGCAGACGGAACCATGCTGATGGAGACGCACAAGACTGTGGGGTGAGGCAAGCTGGGCCTACTGGAGCTCACACAGGATCAGAGCAGCACACTAGGTTGCTAGAAGGTGTTAGGCTAGCCTCATGGAAGCAGTTACAGTGCCTTCTATGTGAGTAGGGAGTCAGGTGGCTCAGTGCGTTAAGGCGTTGGCCTCCTGATCGTAAGGTTGTGTGTTCGATTCCTGGCTGTGGCTGTGATGTTGTGTCCTTGGGCAAGGCACTTCACCCTACTTGCCTCAGGGGGATTGTCCCTGTACTTACTGTAAGTCACTCTGGATAAAAGTATCTGCTAAATTAAGAAGAAGAATAATACACAGGTTTGAGGTTTACTTGGAGCTATCAGACTGCTAGGGATTGAAGTAAAAGTAGGAATACACGAAATTCATATAGTAGATGGAAAAACGAACATCTAGTTTATGAGTTAAAAAAACATCCATGTATAATTTTTCTTCCTGCATTCCCTTCCAGGCAGCGCATGTTGAGTGTGGCCCACCTGCTGCAGACGGTGCTACACATCATCCAGGTGGTGGTCAGCTACTTCCTGATGCTGGTGTTCATGACCTACAACGGCTACCTGTGCATCGCCGTGGCGGCGGGCGCCGGGGTCGGATACTTCCTGTTCAGTTGGAAGAAGGCTGTGGTCGTCGACATCACCGAACACTGTCACTAACGCGCCACACGCACAAACGTTTGCCCCCGGTCTGTCTCGGTCGACCCCCCCCCCCCCCCCTTTTCCCCTCACTCATGCTGACACAACATGCACACGAACACACACAGACATTCTTCTCCCAATCAGTCCCCTATTCTCATCATGGCAACCCAACCAAATTTGTATATTATTGTTGTAAATTGCACACTTTGTTGTAGAGAGGCCACGTGTTTTGACGCTAGTCAACGTGACAAAATGTGTGACGACACCGTCTTGTCCTGTCACTGATTCACCAACAGCTCTGAACAGAGCAAAGAATCCTTGAATCGAGGTGACAGCTGCTGCACTGTGATCCATTGTTTTAGATCTCTCCTCCAGTAGGTCTTTATCTTCCTCCGCAGCTAGCACCCCTTCATGCTCAGTCCTGTCTCTTGTTATTGACCAGTAATCACCTGTCAATCACGTCATCCAGCCTTACAGGTTTGTACTGTAGGATAATATTCTCTCACATGTAAACATGTTCCCTTTCCTGGGGTGATCATCTTTTCAGGCAGCGAGTCGTCACCTGCCTTCCATAAAACAATCTGCTGATTTCTGTCAGAGGTCATATTGGTGGATGTGGGTAGAGGAAGGTGTGGCAGCCCTGCTGTACGACTAAGCCTTACTAAACCCTTTGCCTTAAATGAGGGAACACTTAACACACACAGGCCAACTGTTAACATGGTAAGCAGGGGGTCTACAGACAGTGCCAGTGCTACTAAAGAGGAGTTTTTGTAATGGACACGCCATTATATTTGTTAAGGCTGCTACCACACTGAGCTGTAAAACCCTGTCTCCTATGTGCCTGAATACTAATGAGAATTTTTAAAGGTGTAAATATTTTGACTATATAAAAGTTCCTCCTTTAATAACATTTAATTAAATGTTGGGAATCTAGCCAATACATTGCTTAGCTGTCCGATCCCAAACTCAAATCACCTTAAGTACGTGGGGTGGGGGTCAGGGGTCAGGGGCACAGTGGGTGGATTTGGGACGTGGCATTCTGCTGATGTATGGACCTGACCGGATAATGTGAACCCTAACCCTGATTCTCACTGCCATGCAGTATCTAATCATGGATAACTCCTGGAACCCCATTTCAAATGGTTTTCCCCAGTTTAGACCAATCCCTCTTCTATCTCTGGAAGGTATTTATGGAAAAGAACTACGACTATTGCTGTAATGCTAGTAATGTTCAATGTTCTGTCAAATTTATATGTTAACTAGTGTACCTTGCAACAACAATTGCTTGATTGTTCAATGTACAATTGCAGTTCAGGCCTTTTTTTCTTACAGATTTTAATGTTAAATTGTTACTGGCAAAGTCTTTAATCGTATAGTTCTTTTCTTTTTTTTAAACTAATTTATATGTACTGGAAATGGTCTAAGCAGAGCAGGTGTCTGAAAATCGTGACTTAAAAAGGGTTAATTACAACTTGAGCTCTGCATGACTTCACTTCAACTGATATCTTGTCATCTCGGAAACTGGTTTCCTATTGGTGCTTATATCCTGAAAACGAGTAACGGATCATGGGAAATTAGGAGGCTGGCCAAGTTCTAAATGGCTTTGTCCTGGTGACCGATCCATACATTAGGCCTCAAACTACAACACTTGATATCTGATGTCAATATGAATAACCCAATGAGATGATGCTTTTAGTAATTTTCTGTCTAGTTTACATTGATATTATTTTTTAATTTTGGAAATGTTTATATCTGTTGCCTGAATGACATTGCTTAGTGCTGTTTTTGGGAGCCAAACAGTTGAAGCAGAGAGGCCAAATAGGTAGAATGTCACAGCCTCTACAATGCAGCATCAGTTTTACCATTACTAGGGCTGTTTGTGCAGTCCAAAGACATTTCTGTATAGAACACAATAATGTTGTAATCGTCTAGATAATATGGATAAAGGTAGTAGCATTCAAGAAAGTAGAGTTTGTGTGTTCATTGTGTGATCTGTATTTCATGAGGATATATGTAACTTCCCTTACTTACATGTAAATGAGGATTAGTTAGTAGAGATGCAGTCCCAACACATCTTATGAAAAAGCATCCAGACTATAATTTTCTCTTACCCATCAAACAAAACTCTACTGTACAAAATACCACTCAGTACGAAAATAATTTCACCACACAGTAAAGCATTTCACACAGACATCTTTTTCACATGGTGTGTGTTCTGGCCACAGAGAAGTAGCCTAATCCTCCTCTGCTGATTCACAAACAAGTTATCAGGCATTAAAACAAGACCCTGACTCATAAGGGACCAAAGAGTGTCAGAAGTCCAAAAGTCTCCATGATGCTGTGATGTGGCACTGCTGGCAAACATGCCAGTTTGTGGGTCCTTATTAGTCCATGTAGGTCCCTGAATGGCTGGAATCTAAAACTGCAGGTTTCCAAACAGAGAGGGCAGGGTGTTGGGTTTGGGGTGCGGTTTGTAGCCGATACGTTCGTGGATCATCTGCTCCCTTGACTTCATGTCCCCTCCGCCCGTCGCTCCTGCCATCTCGCTGGACGTAGCAACACCAACAACATCTACCTCATCTTTTTGTTTCTTCCGGCTCTGAGAGACAAAATCAGTACATCGATGACATCATGAGACATTCAACATGAGACATTAACTTCTTTGGACACTTGACTCTGATGAGTGTCATCTTAGTATACCAACATTGATCACTACAGTATACATATAGACAGCCAAACTGATTTGTTCAGTAAACAGCTACACAACTATGGATGTGTAAACTACCTCCAGCTCTTTCTTCACACTGTCAAACTCCTCTGTGTCGTCAAGCTTCAGTTCCAGGCGGGTGGGTTTTCTGCGAAGCATCTTCTATCTTCTCTATAGGACTACAGCCAGGGATCTACAACATCAGGCTTCCTCCTCCACCTAAGATACCTGGTAAACTCGGCCAAAGGCTGTATTATAGTCAGGACAGGAGAGGAAAAGACAGAGGGAAGTGTAAGTCATGCATGTCGTTTAGTCAGTTAACAGTCTTGACATGATGCCTAGCTAATTAACAATAAAAGATAACAGTGTTTAATCATGTTTGACATCTACATTGGTCACTGTCAACACATGGTCAACACATGTCAGGTCGAACCCAGGTTAAGAAGCACTGAGCTGGATGGTTGGTGGTTAACACCATAGACATTATAAAGGGTTATAAGGGGTTATAAAGGGTTATAATGTCTATGGTTAACATTCTTAGCTAAGCTAGGCTAGCCTCTTAGCTACCCAACTAACTTGAGCAACGATACATATTCAGAGAGAAAACATTCACATTATAATGACGTCTGTGTACTTATGTTATTAGCTAACAAGCTAAACATTACATAAGACAACTTGTAAAATCAAATAGACAATATGAGGCTGATCAAACTTACTAGTCGCTGTTTATCAGGGAATCTCTTAAGGTTAAAGGTCAGAGGTCATAAACAGGCAAGATTTTCTGGGAAATGTAGTTTTATTTTAGGAAAAAGCTGTTTCACTTCGTGCCACTGGAAGTCGCTGTAAAAAGTACAGCAACAAAAAACACATTCAAAATAAATATTGGATTTATTTTTAACATTACATAAATGTATTTTTTGGGGGGCATAATTATCTGATTGTTTGTGCAGCACTAGGCCATTGTGTCCTTTATACTCAAAAAATACACGTGTTTTTTCTCGTTCTGTGCCACAAAAAAAGACAAATAAACTTTCAAATGCAACTGTCTGCTGTGTATTCTTCATTTTTTTTTTTTTTTGCGAATTAGTCGATTTTGCGATTTAGTCGATTTAATCTCGTCGTAACCTTTACTTTGAAACAAACGCCTGACATGACCCGGAAATGATCCCTTACCGAAGCGACTTCATCCTGTTTCGACGCAGAGCCAACGCGGGTAGGTTACATTATCCATATGCCTTTATTATTTCTAATTAAATCCTGTTCTTAACCAAAAGTATATGACAAACACGATGTTTAGGTATACGTTGAAACTTTTGGCACGACTTTACGTGGGTTTAGCTCGAAGTTGTACAGTCGACGACATTGCAAACGTGCCTCAAACTAGTTAGCAGCAAGCTAGGCTAACTAGACGAATATCCATATTTCCATTCTAGGAAGTTCATGTTGGAGGGTTTCAAATAATCTGAATCTTTGTAATTCAATATCAGGTCAAATAGGTTTGGAACTGAGCTGAGCACAGCATCAGGATGTCGGACGAAGACGATGCCCCGTTGGTGAAGAAGTCTCGGATTTTCTATGGAAGTCTGGAGGAGAAGGAGAGAGAGAGGTTAAGCAGGGAGATCTCAGGGAGACAGAAAGATGGGGTCAAGGCTGGCATCGAAGCTGGCAACATCAACATCTCAAGTGGTAAGTGTCACCATCTCATAGTGTTACTAGTCGACCTGATGTTCTTTGTATATTTGACCTACTTGACATTCCAATATAGTGTCTGACTTTTGTCTTATTACATCCTTTCACCTTCCTGCCTCTCACAGGTGAGTCTATGGACTTGGAGGAGCGCGTCAGTGAGCGACAGTCGGAGGTGCTGTTAGAGTTTGAGCGCAGGAGAAGAGCCAGACAGATCACCGTGTCCACGGACGATACCGAGGTCAAAGCCTGTCTGCGGGCCCTTGGCGAGCCAATCACAATCTTCGGAGAAGGACCGGCAGAGCGGAGAGAGAGGTAAATGTTCCGGACCTCTCCTCAGTCTTAGATCCTAACATCAGAGTAGATCAATGAATAGAAACTTTGATATCTGCTCGATGGTTCATTGTCTGTCCTCCTCCATCTCTCCCTCTCTCCCTCATCTCCAGGTTGAGGAATATTCTTTCAGTCGTGGGGCCAGATGCACTGAAGAAATCAAAGAAAGACGATGACAGATCCAAACGTTCTCAGGAAGAGGTAAGGTCCAATCTGCTCTGTCCAACTGCTGATATGATCTTAACAGTCCTGTTTTCATCCCTATGCTTATAAGTATTGGTTGACCTCCGAATCATCATTTTACATCTGATTCTCAGTGTCAGGAGACGTGGTACCACGAGGGGCCAAACACTCTGAAGGAAGCCAGGCTCTGGTTGGCCAAATACTCTCTCCCTAGGTAAGATCAATTCTGATTGACAGATGAATGGTCCAATCGCTGGCTGCAGTGCTGCTCACACAATTCCTGGTTCTGTTGATTGTTGAAAAGCAGCAGCTTTGTGGATGACAGTTTGTTTGTACAGGGCAATGAATAGGTTAGAAGCTGCACGCGCTCACAAGGAGATTCCTGAATCCACAAGAACAGTCAAGCAACAGGAGCTGCACAAGAACCTGAGAGTAGGTTCTTCGTCCATCACCATCTACTAAAGTCAGGTTAAGAGATCAGGTCGTTCCTCCTCTTTAATATCCTGTTCTCCTCTGGTTTCGTCTCCCTCTCACCCCTCTCTCTGCCCAGAACCTGAATAATTTCTGCAGCCAGATTGGCGACGACAGACCTATATCTTTCTGCCAGTTCAGCCCCAACTCTAAGATGCTGGTGACCGCGTCCTGGTGAGCAGTGATGGAACTGCTTGTGCTTATGGAACACAGATCCAAAACCTTGACGTCTAACCCCAAGCCTCTCTCTCCCCCCTCCCCTTCCTCAGGAGTGGCTTGTGTAAGCTGTGGTCAATCCCAGACTGCACTTTGGTGAGAACGCTCAGAGGTAAGAACCAGTCACAGAATACTTCCCACCTTTTTTAACATACCCCCCCCCCATGCCCTTTCCCTGGCTAGTGGGTGAGTTAGGATATAATCACATTCCTGTTGATGAGACTTTGTGAGATCTGAGCTAGTGTGTTGGGATGGTAACAGCAGTCCTTCCTGTGTGTGGCGGCCCTGTCTCTTCCAGGCCACAGCACCAACGTTGGGGCCATCAGCTTCCACCCCCAGGCCACCCTGACCCAGGAGGAGTCGGACATCAACATGGTGTCTTGTGCCGTTGATGGCACTGTCAAGCTGTGGAGCCTGGACAGGTGAGACTCCCTCTCTCCATGTTCTAGGTTCTCTCTCTGGGTTCTAGGTCCTCTCTTCATGTATAGGTTCTCTTTTTGGGTTTTCCGGGTTCTAGCTGCTCTCTCTGGGTTCTAGGTTCTCTCTCTGGGTTCTTGATTGCTTGTTGGGGATGGTGCATTGGGGCCGTAGGAGGACTGAGAAGGTTCAACAGCTTCACTTGTGCTGTTATAACTGGTTATAACCTCCTAAAGAAACTGAGGCAGATGCAACAATCATCTCTATGTCACTTGTAGAGCTGCTGTTGGGTTTGTCCACAGAAACACTTAACTTCTTCATGTTGGCTGTTTATTTTCAAACAGCTCTTTTGTCATTCTATGTATTTTTCTGTCTTGCTATGTGTGGGAGTTCTCCTTCCCTCCCTGTCAGCCAGGGCCTATGTTAGAGAAAGTGTGTTTGTTGACATAAGTGGGACTTTTGTTTTATGTCACACGTGACCGTTGTGAGCTCTTTTCCCCCGGGCAGCGACGTGCCTGTGGCTGACATCGAGGGCCACTCAGCGAGAGTCGCACGGGTAACCTGGCATCCTTCCGGACGCTTCCTCGGAACCACCTGGTGGGTGAAACAGACGCCACCTGCCTTATGACTATCCCAGATACACTCACTGCAGTACTAATGCCCCCCTCCCCCACTCCTGTACCTCTCCTACCTGAAGCTACGACGACTCGTGGCGTTTGTGGGACCTGGAGGCGCAGGAGGAGATCCTGCACCAGGAGGGCCACAGCAAAGGAGTCCACGACCTGCACTTCCACCCCGACGGATCCCTGGCCGGGACGGGGTAAGACTGGGCCCCCTGCTCGCTCCCTCCCTCCCTGTGTATATAGTGACCTGTTCCTCAGGGTCTAATGACTGATTGCAGGGTGTCTCCCCAAGGCAACAAAGGCCCAGTGTAGCTGGGTCAGAGTCCAAGGACTCCACATGGCTTCTCCTGCCTTTTAGAACGTCTTCAAACAGCCCGGGATAATTACCGGCCCACAGTAGCAGTCATGTACTCTTTAAGTGCCGTTTTTCATCTCCTTTCTTGCTTTTTCTTCTTCTTGTTCCTCTCAGGGGTCTGGATTCCTTTGGAAGGATCTGGGACTTGAGGACAGGGCGCTGCGTCATGTTTCTGGAGGGTCACCTCAAGGAGATCTACAGCATCAACTTCTCGCCCAACGGGTACGCCCTGATGGAAACGCTTCGAAATGACGCCCTGTCGCAGGTTTGGTTTGTAGGTGCGGCGGCGATGTGCGAGCGTGTCATCATTGAGGCGTGGTTTCTTCTGTTCAGGTTCAACGTGGCGACAGGAAGCGGCGACAACACGGTCAAAGTGTGGGACCTGCGGAGGAGGAGGTGCATCTACACCATCCCTGCCCACCAGAACCTGGTGTCCTCTGTCTGCTTCCAGCGTGAGGCCTCTTTCCTAGATTCTCTCTGTCTGCTTTGAGATGTTCTCTATCTCACCTGTGTTGTTCTCGTACTGGGTTCAGGGTTCTTTCTCCAGGTTGTAGGTTTTCCCTCTTGGTTCCAGGGTCTCTCTTTGGGTTCTAGGTCCTCTCTTCATGTATAGGTTCTCTCTTTGGGTTTTCCGGGTTCTAGCTGCTCTCTCTGGGTTCTAGGTTCTCTCTCTGGGTTCTTGGTTACTCGTTGGGGATGGTGCATTGGGGCCGTTGGAGGACTGAGAAGGTTCAACAGCTTCACTTGTGCTGTTATAACTGGTTATAACCTCCTAAAGAAACTGAGGCAGATGCAACAATCATCTCTATGTCACTTGTAGAGCTGCTGTTGGGTCTGTCCACAGAAACACTTAACTTCTTCATGTTGGCTGTTTATTTTCAAACTGGAGAGTGGTTCATTCTCGAAAGGATGGTTCTGGAAAAGAACCTGGTTGGGTTCTCTCTCTCGTCCATACTTACCCTGTCTTCCTTCTCATGCCCTCCATGTTACCCAGCCACTGACGGTCACTTCCTGGTGTCGGGAGCCTATGATAACACAGCCAAAGTGTGGACCCACCCTGGCTGGTCGCCTCTGAAGACGCTAGCCGGCCATGAGGGTAAGGTGATGGGTGTGGACATGTCACCTGACGGACAACTCATAGCCACCTGCTCCTACGACCGCACCTTCAAACTCTGGATGTCGGAGTGAATGCAGGAGAAAGGAAGAGGAGGAGGAAAAAGAGTGAGAAGGAGAATGAGGAGAGGAGAAAGAGGAGATGGAGAAAGACAGGATACCCAGTAGAAAGACTGCTTGACTTTTGCCAATTTTTTATTATTTTTTTCTTTCCATGTTAGTTTAATTGTCTTGTTTTTTTTTAAAATAAAAACAAAACAAAGATTATCAATCTTCACCTGTGTTGTTTCATGGTCTTGATAGACGAGCCTTTGCCTGCCTTCTAGCTACTAGTCTGCATGTTGACAAAACAATTCACACGTCAATTTAGTCACGTAGTGTCTTACTTACTGTTTCCTAATAGTCTCATGTCATCATAAGCATAGATCCATAAGGTCCAGTGTCCTTATTGACCAGTACTGAGTTTCTATTGGAGCTCATGTTAATACTGGCCATGTATGCTGACTGGAAGGTGCCATGTTAAAAGACACGAGGGCTCCCACCTATCAGGCAGCAGCCTCCAGCAGCAGTCTAGCAGCACCACCAGCAGCAGAAGAGGCAGCGCTGGCAGCAGGGGCTCCTGTGGAAGCGGGGCTCGGCCAGTCCTCCGTGGGCCCAGGTGGACCCAGGGGGTTGCTCTATGATCGACTGCTTCCCGAACGACGGCTTGTGCTCCAGCTGAGAGACGCCTGCCTCCCCTCCCTGCCTGGGGCTGCTCCTCTGGTGGCCGTCCATCTCTGCCTTCACCCCCAGGAAGGCTGCCAGGTCCAGGTCCAGAGCTGTGGTTCCCCCGCGTGGCAAGGGGGTATTCTGCCTGCACTGCGGGCAGGGGATCCACATCTGCTGGGAGTGGGAGAAAGCAGGCATGGTTGAGCATACGAATCAAACAGACCTTTCAAAGAACTGGGCCAGGAAATGTCTGCTCCTTGAACAGTCACTGCAGATGAGCAACAGTTTTTATTTTCTACTAAAAGCCACCAGCTAGCCTTTTCCTCTGTCCACCTGTCAGGCAGACCCACCTGGTCGTTGAGGATGGTGTCCAGCCTTCTCAGGCATGCCTGGCAGAAGGTGTGCCCGCAGTATAACCTGCGTGGCAGCCTCTCACTCAGGTTGAAGCCACAGTAACAGATGATACAGTCCAGTTTGCGACTGTCCCTAGACGGCTGGACGGCCTCCTCCACAGCGCCCGCTGCAGGAGGGGCAGGGGGCGATGCAGAACCTGAGAGCCCCGTGGCCATGGGTGGGGCCTCTGTGTCTGAGGCCGGTTCGGGGGGATGGCTTGTGGGTTCGGGATCTGAGGCTTCTGAAGAACATTGGGTGTCGGGAAGGGAGACTACGTCTGGGGGAGGGTGGGGGAGGTCTGAGGTGAGGTACAAGGAAGCGTATGTGGCTTCCAGGGGGTCCGAGGGAGGGTAAAGGTACAGGTATGGGGATTCTGCTGTCTCTGAGGACTCTGGGACGGGGGCCTCCTCTTCCTCTTCCATCCTGTACAGAGTGAAAACATTCACCCATTCACTTTACTCATGTATTCCACAACAGGCAAGTCACCTCAGGACAGAAAAGGTTTTAAATAGGTTAATGTACACATTATGGTGTACACAAAATAGTGTTGTTTAGAGGATCATGGGCAGCAAAAGCAGCTTGGTTGATTAGGTAAGCAGAGACAGAGATATCTATTTACTGCCGAGGGCTATGTGAGAGAAAAGACTGGACGACCAGCAAAACATATCATATCTATTCGTGTCATATGTTCATATGTTTACTGTGTGGGATGGTAGGAATTCTAGCTACATGGAGACAAGCCAGTTGAACAATAATTAAACTGTGGAGTGTCAAAGTATAGAGACAATATATATATGTGTGTGTGTGTAAAAAACTGTACTTTAAAAAGACTTGAAAGAGGTTGTACCTTCGTGTTAGTCCTCCAAAGCTACAGGTGTCTGACAAGTCCCCAGGTAAGTCTTCTTGTTCTTTGGGCTTGAGCCAAAGTCTCTGCCTTCACAGCATGATCCATCTCTGGGTTCTTAACTGGGTCCTGCCTCACTGGGATGACCCAGAGAACGACCCCTCTGAACTGACATGAGCCGAACCAGAGATACAGGTGAGGCCAACACTAAGAGAGAGCGCATACGAGCTGGAAAGCACCTCCAAAGAAGAAGAGAACCCTCTAAATCCCACTTTTTCCTCCCCGACCTCCTGGATGAGGACCAGACTTTACCGGCCTGCAGTTTGGGTTGAACCCAGCTGTTTAACTTCCAGTGACTCCGGTACAAATAGCTCTGGTGCTGCGGTGTCTTCCCTTCACCCTGCCCCGGTCCCCAGTGTGTTTAATATTTCAGGCTGCCCGTCTCTGTGAACCCCTCGGAGCTCACAGGCCTGTCAGTGGAGCGTGTTATATATTAAAGAGGCCAGGGACAACAGAGACGCTGTGCGGAGGGAGGTACGGGTGATTATCCTGGGGAGCGGTGGGGGGGAGAGAGGGAGGGGGTGGAGGGTGGTTGTTAGCGGTTTTCATTTAGCCATTTAGCTCATCCAGAGTTTCATTCACTGGCAACGCAGGTAGGGGAGCCACACAAACGGGAAAAACTCTCACTTTATCGCTTCCATCTCTCTCTCTCGCCCAGACCGAGCCACATCATCCACATGTAATCTCCCCACACTTCACCTTCTCCCTCTCCACTAAGTATTGGTGCCCCACCCCACCTCAACACACACACGCACACACACTCTCCCCGTCTGAACTGGTGAAAGGGGAGCCAGGCTCACGTTCCTTAGGACACAGAGCAGAACATCAGATCCCCTAACGCAGCTACAATACACCAGCGGTAACCCTACACCCTCCAGCTAAGCTCCGGCTCTTCCAGTATATCCTCCAGGTGTGTGTGTGTGTGTGTGTGTGTGTGTGTGTGTGTGTGTGTGTGTGTGTGTGTGTGTGTGTGTGTGTGTGTGTGTGTGTGTGTGTGTGTGTGTGTGTGTGTGTGTGGTGGTAGGGGTCCTGCATATCTGTCAGTAGTGGGTGTTGTTCTAAAGGTCACAGGCTTCTGAATGATGTGTGCTACAGGAAAGACAAGATGCTGAAAGGATTCAGGATCAGGGTCAGAGGTCGCATGAGGGTCGACCTAATGAAGTTAGGTTGAAACCTGGGGGGTGTGAGGGTAAGGATAGGAGGAAGCAGGTTGACATTTTGCACTGCTGTGTATATACCGCCCCCCCCCTTTTTATTTTTGATTCTATTTAATTTTACTCTAATATATGTTCTATGTTTGCTTTTTCCTACCACAGTAAATTCCGTGTTTGTGTATCTTGCATGGCGATTAAAACTGATTCTGATTCTGAAATGACGAGAGGGTGTACTGTGTTACTGCGGCCAGTAGGTGGCAACAGACAGCCCTGTTTGTTGTTTGTTGACGGAGAAAGGAAGCCTGACTCCAAATAATGGAGAGTGGAGTCGTGTAGTGAGGGATAAATGAAGGTGTATATATATATATATAGTACATAAATATTATACCGACATGGTCACAGTATACTTAACTCAATACTGATGCATAATACCACCACTTCTATAAGGGCGATTTTTTTGCTCATTTTCAATTATTTTGCTCATAGTTTAGTTTTGACAAAGGAATGCCATTATTGACTTCATTGTAAACAATGGTCCCTTGTGCTTCCTTCCTTCCACACACACGCACGCACGCACACACACTTCCTTTATCTGCCAAGCCACTTGAAACAAACCTCTCACTCATCTTTCTCCTTTTCTCTCTTTTGACTCCACACCGAAACACACTTGACTTGCACACACCACCACACACACACACACACACACACATTCTCAGGTGTGCTAGCAGCTTCTGTTCTTTCACTGTGAGAAGGAAAGAGGAGAGGCTGAGAGCAGGAATGCTGTGTAACCACTCCGGGAGGCGAGGCAGGCTCACAGTGATGAGGACACTGATGCAGACTAGCACCTCTGCTGGGGAACGAAGGAGGCGTCACTATTCAAATGCCACCCCTGCTGTCTGCTCAAATCCTGCCGCAGAAATTGACCGTGTGTCCCTTGAATAAACACACACGCATGCATAAAACACACACACACACCTACACAGGTATAAAGATACATAGACAAAAACACACTCACTGAACTCACAGGCACACACTTCGGCCAATCTGTTCAGTTTTGGTTCAGTAACTCAGAAGATGAGTGGATGGCAACCAGGGGGCGGAGGCAGCCAGGGGGCAGAGGCAGAATGGGGGTGGAGGCAGAATGGGGGTGAAGGCAGCTAGGAGGCAGAGGCAGCCAGGGGGCAGAGGCAGAATGGGGGTGGAGGCAGAATGGGGGTGAAGGCAGCTAGGAGGCAGAGGCAGCCAGGGGGCAGAGGCAGCCAGGGGGCAGAGGCAGCCAGGGGGCAGAGGCAGAGTGTCAGGGTTTGTGTCTGTGTTGTTGTTAGCAGGACAGTGCTGGAGCAGACTGGCTTGGTGCTCTAATGTTGAGGTTATATTTAGCTGTGTTTACACTGTCAACCAAATGTGGGAGGAAACACAGCCACTCCCAGCCACTCCACTGGTTTCTGTCTACATCCCTTGTATTCTGAACTTCACTCTTTCTCTCTCTCTCCCTCTCTCTCTTTCTCTCTCTCTCCTTTGATCAATCTATTTTTCTCCCTCCCTAACCCTGGCAAACACACAAACACAATCAGAGCTTTTTTCCTGCTAACGAGCGCTTAACCTTTTTGTCCTCGGCGAAGGCCGCTAATGTGCACCCTTTGTGTTTCCATGGATACCCGTGGTTACTTAAGAACCGCTTGAGCTTCGTGAACCAAATGTAGGACCAAACACACCCGCACACACAGGTGCATGGGCACACAGCCACACTCACACACGCATGTGTCAGGTGACTCAGCGGGTTATGATCGGAAGGTTGTGAGTTTAAACCCCGGCTGTGGCTATGGGACGTTGTGTCCTTGGGCAAGGCACTTCACCCTACTTGCCTCAGGGGGAATGTCCCTGTACTTACTGTAAGTCGCTTTGGATAAAAGCATCTGCTAAATGAGGTATTATTATTATTATTATGTCCAGAGGCACACACACACACAGGCTGGTGGGGGGGGTGGTGTGTCACAGGGAGGGTGCCTCAGGACAAGTATAGCCGGCTCTACAAGTCAGTGTCACCGTGGAAACCAGGTAAACCTGGTGTCTCGGTTCGCCGAATGCAGGCAGGTCCGGGACAGTCACCCCCCCCCCCCCCCCCCCCCCCCCCCCCGCCTTCACTGATCCTCCTCCTTCCTCCTTCGCAGAGCAACAGCATCACAACCACCACAGGAATGTGTTGGAGCAACATTCATGGTCAAGGACAGCAGTCAGTCACATGATCCTTCCTGAACACGTTAAACATGAAAGAGAGAGAGGAAGAAAAAGAGAGAGAGGGTGGTTATGAGCACGTCCACACCCTCACATCGGACTGTGAGCTATGCAGGAGAAACAGTGACGTAGCGGGCGAACGACCAAGCGGTAAGGTTGCTGTACCTGTTGAGTTTTCAGACAGGGCAAACAAGTCCCTGGAACAGGAAGTAGCCTTCCTGTAGCCTGACGTCTCTGCTTACGATCTGTTAGCAGTGGAGTCTGGGAACTCAAGCTTCCCCTCCCTTTCTGGAGAAACCAGACACACACTGGGCAGTCCCCGCATTCTCACCTAGCTGTGCATCCCCTGATGTGGCAGGGTTCAGAGATGGTATTCTGCTGAGGAAGGCAGTCTGGATCCTGAAACAGCAGCTTTAACCTGCCGGAACTGGGAAGCTTCTCTCTGTTCCCTTAGATCAGGGATGTCCAACCCTGATCCTTGAGGGCCGCTGTTCTGAAGGTTTTAGATGTTTCCCTGCTCTGGCACACCTGATTCTAACGAAGCGTCGTTAATAAGCTCTGTGGAGGTGTGCAGGAGCAGGGAAACATCTAAAACCATCAGGACAGCGGCCCTCAAGGACCAGGATTGGACACCCCTGCCTTAGATCATCATTACCATGTCTTGGCGCACCCAGTTTGCTATCTGTTCCAAGTGCAGAACCCTCACAGTTTGTTAAGGGAGTTCTGGATCACTGTCTTTGTTCTTGTGTGTCTTAGAGGAAGCACAGCTCGAGTCTGATACTGTGTGTTTGTGCTGGGCGGGGCCTTCTGTAAGCTCAGTGAGAGGTCAGGGTCAGTTTAACAGAATGATTACTCAGAAGTCTTGGAAAAGTTATTAAGCAGTGGACTGAAAAGCTACCTGCTATTTCTCTCTCTCTCTTTCTGACACAACTTTTCCCAAACTGGTTTTATCACCCTTGCTGTCTTACTGTAATCACCTGACTTCCTGTGAACAAGGCCTAAAACTTATCTACATATGTGAATTGTTATTTGCACTATCTGTCCATTTTGCACATCTGTTACTGCACCACCTGCACATTTTGTTCACATTTGTTCACTTTGCACATCTGTTCTTTTGCTCAATCGCATCATTTGCACTACCTGTACATACATGCTACCCGGTAATTTCTGCTTGTATAATTTGTATCTGTACATACCCGGATTGAATCTGTACATACCCTGTATATTCTGTCTATACTGTTCATAATATGTATATTCTGAGTATATCCATATTATTATATTCTGTTGTTAATAACTGTTTTGCACTTCTGGTTGGATGCTAACTGTATTTCGTTGCCCTGGACTTGTACCTGTGTAATGACAATAAAGTTGAATCTAATCTAATCTAATCTAATCACCCCACATTCAAACACTGGTAGAAATCATACTCTCCAGAATAACTTCTCATTCAAAGATTCATGTTTATTTCATCAGCAGCAGTAGCTTCATCATAAAAACATTTGAACTAGTCCGTTTGGGGATATCCAACACCGTCCTTAGAGCTTGATGGTGCTCCACAGTGAGAACATACTGTCTGCCATGCAGGCAGTGCCTCGTTGCCTCCTCCTGAGGTACAGAGGCAGAGGCGCTGGAGGGGAGGCAGCCCAAGACACTGTACACAGCCTTGTTCTACTGCAGGGATAAATATTAACCCAGGGTAAACCATGAAATATACATCAAACTCAGTGAGATTTGGACAGAGAAACCTAGCTCTGTGTTCACCTTCAGGGCTCTCAGAATCAGGCTGTTCTACCAAGCATGCGCACACACACACACACACACACGCGCGCACGCGCACGCGGACACTCTCTCACACACACAGAGAGGCCTCTGGTTTTGTATGCCTACTTTGACAAAGGCATCATTGTGAGTCTTCAGCAGGGATGGGCGGGGAGTGCAAAGTCACAAACAGTTTTGTACATTGATACACAACAATGTTGAGTGTGTGTGTGTGTGTGTTGTTGCCGTTTTGTTCCAAGAAGAAACAAAACAGAAACACATTCCGTTTGACCTCCCCCCCGGTTCTGCTTGTTTTTTTTTTACATCCAGAAGGTCGATAATGGGTTGGTTTGAGTTCTACTAACTAAACAGCAACAACTGAGCTGTTCGCTAAGTAGCTGAAGGTTTATTTAACTCATTTCAATGGTTCCAAACTGTCTTCCACCTATTTGAACCAGACAGGTGTCTCATATCTCCCCATATTCAGGTCAATCCCATCCGTCCTGACATCATACAATCTCTGACAGGATAAAACCCTTCCTCAGAGTTAAAAAACAAAGTGCCAGAGGTATAAATAAACATTTTCATGTGCGGATTAAAGAATACGTTGATATGTCAGGCTGAGAGAGACACCAGAGGGAAAAAGAGTATTTTTAAATCAGGGGCTTTTGTAACGTCTTTCAGAGAGTCACGTTGCAGACTTCCATCCATTTGATCTTCTTCAGTTTTGCTCTATAGTGGGATCAGAGAAACAGCCCCATTGACCGGTTCCTCTGAGATAGCCTGAGCTGTACTCTTGTGTCAGCATGCTGGACACAGACATCTTTGTTCAGTCAGTGTCCATGGCTTCCCAGGAGAGTTTTATGGTGGCAGGTTGGTCCTGGTGGAATGACAAAGTTCCCTCCCTCCCTCCTTCCCTCCTTGATCTCAGGTTGGAATCAGCAGGGCTGAGGGCACAAATCCGCTTCATCCAGTCCTTGTAGGTTAGCAGTCTTCTTCAGGAGGAAAGGAAGGGAGGAAGGAAAGGAGGGATGGAGGAAGCAGCCCTGGAGTGTTGGCTCAGAGCCATGCTGGCGAGTAGGGGGGCGGGGTCGTGACTCACTTTCTTCGTCGGCAGCGGTAGCAGCAGGCGGGACAGCGGCCCACTTCTTCCTCGTCATCCTTTACCGTGTAAGACTTCCTGCCGTCGTAGCCGGGCGGGCCCTGGGCAGACTCACCGTTCGCCGCTGGTTCGGCTGCGTACGGGTTCTTCGTGGACTTGGCGTTGGTGGACTCCAGAGCCAGGGGGTTCACGATGACCGTGCTGCCGTCTGAGATGGTCAGCCTGGCGCGGGGGATGGTCACGTTGCCGTAAGGGTTGTCCAGGGATACGTTCATGGTGATGAGGAGGATGTGGTACTGTGTACAGGAGAGGTCACACCTGATTCTGATGTGGGGTGTTGTGAAAACACTGATGTGTTCCGGAACCCTCTTTCACCTGATCACTCCTTCCAAAATAATACTCTGGAAAGAGATATAAATATGAAAAAAATATGATTTAAAAAACGTGGAAGAATTACAGCATGATCACACGTACATTTCTTACTATGAGAGCGAACGGCTTTAATTTCGTGCCGCTTTGGGACCGGATGGAAATCCCTTTGAGAGAGAAAGGATTACAAATCGTTCTGAAAGCGGTCTTAAAAAGTTACTCATCCCAATCTCACATTCGTGTTTTCATCCCCTCTCTCCGCCTTAAAGGCTCTCAGTCAAATTGCGGCTCGGCTCAGTACTACATTTGTTCGATTTCCCTTACAAACAAACAATAACATTATTTTCACACAATGGTTGACATTCAAAAGCTTTTTCTTTTGAGGCGTGTCTTTTTAGAGCAGAGGCCCTCTTACAAAAGGCTCGCCCCCCCCTGGAGAACACCTGCTCTGCCTACTCACTTTCCAGCAGCAAGAACTCCTCAGCAGTCAGTCACTCCACCGTCTCCCATGTCTGCTCCTCCAGTGGACAGGTAGCTGAGTATCCAGACCTCTCCTTTGCTTTGGTAATGTCGTGTTCTGGTGCTTGCAGGGATGGATCCTTTGGTGAGAAGCCTGGTATGCAGGGAGGGAGTCAGGCACACCTGCAGCCTGTTGGGTCGTTAGTGAAGTGCGGAGGTAGCAGCTGCTCTCTCCTACAGCTCAGGTGAACAGTGACCCTCCTGTGCGTGTGCATGGAGGGCTGGCAGTCTTCTAACCACACCCCCACCTCAAGCCAAGCCCAAACCTTGAGAGGGTGTGGTGGCCTACCTGGCGGCTGACTGGCTGACTGGCTGGCTGACTGGTTGGCTGACTGGTTGGCTGGCTGCTGGCCTTCCTGCTTGACGGGCTTACTGAGTTCTGAAGGAGGTGGTGGCAACCAGTAATGTCTCTTAGTCTTATCTGTTTAGGAAAGCCCCTCACCCAGTCTCTGTGAAACTTCAAACACGACCCCCCCCCCCCCCCCCCTGTGTGTTTGACCCTCTCTGATATTCATCCAGCTATATGGGTGTAGCTGGGTGTGCTGAGAGAGAGAGAGACCTCTCCACCTATTCTAGTCCATGACTTCAGAAAACAAACACTGCCATCTGTGTGTTTGTGCACACACGTGTGTGTGTGTGTGCGCGCGTGTGTGTGTGTGCGCGTGTGTGTGTGCACCCCCTCCCTCAGAGGAGGAGGAGGCCAGACTTACTGTTCCACTGACTCCTCAGGGAACTATGGCACCAACGCCTACATCACAAAGGTGTGTTCACAGTTTGTGTGGAAAAGTACATTCACATGACCTCAGAGTTATGTACTACAGCTTTTCATGGCACTCCACTGAAACAAGGTACAGCTTAGGCAAGGGATTTTTTTAGAACGTTTTTCTTTTTTTGGGGGGGGGGTCTTTGGGATTTTTGTAAGCCCTCAAGCGAAATAAAACTGGCCCATGTGGAAATGTACACAGGTTTCTGCAGCTAATACCGCTCAGGCTAGTATCAACTTTAAAAGAACATTGCCTCTGTTTTGTCCAGCTGATCCTTCACTGACCCATCGGATTGGAGGTCAGAGCAGTACCCTGCCTCAACCAGTAGGGGGAGGCAGCAAGTTAAAATATATGGTGATTACACATTTGTTGGTCTTGTCTGAAGACAGGGGGAATAATATCCACCAACCTGCAATTGCTCCCCAATGTGAATCACTGCTGTAGACAATCCACCTGTGCCTTTCCCTGAGCAATAAATGGTTATAAAACATCTTGTTCTTCTTTGTGTGGAAACCCAGCTGAGGCACTGACCTGGGGTCAGACTGATCTGGAGGGT
This sequence comes from Neosalanx taihuensis, assembly GCA_030340665.1. NCBI lineage: Eukaryota > Metazoa > Chordata > Actinopteri > Osmeriformes > Salangidae > Neosalanx > Neosalanx taihuensis. The sequence continues at coordinate 7,981,652 of CM059301.1, forward strand.
CAGGCTGACCCAGCCCAGCTCTTATGAGACATGACTGTTCCAGGATCAGTCCTAAAAGAGAATATCCCCCTAATCCCAGAATGAGGATGTTTGTTTGAACTCATATGACTTAGTATTGCTGTGTTCCCCCCCATCCAAGTCCTAGATATATCAGAGCAGGGGCTTAAAGCAGCTCTAATCCCATCGTGTGTGAAGTACATATTTTCTCTGTCCTGACAGACACACGGACACCACCATCTTTTTTTAAAGAATACGCAAAAATTTATTAATGACATGTTTTCTTGCTTCTTCATTTCTTTTTTTCTTCCAAACTACTGAGAGATTAAAATCTATGCAGTGTAGAATGAGTCACATGATTCAAGTATATTACAATGGACATAGAAAAAACAAGTGTGCAACAAGGGGCTGTTGCTAGGCGACATCCTCCTGGTGTTTGGTTTCTGTGGCAACAGTAGCCAGGGGGGTGTTTTGGTGTAACCAACGTTTGGCCCGATCCACCTACACACACAGTCAGATAAATGACCCCCCCCCACCCCTGCCCTCCCCCACTCCTACCCCGAATCACCCTAACCCAGCCAACATACTGTATTCGCTATCCGGCAAGAGGTCAAAGTTCAGAATAGTGAGTTCCTTTTAGAACAGGTCAGATGAAGTGATGCTGAGCAGCAACAACGAGAAAAAACGCATTTGAGAGAAGTTAATACCGGTAACAACCAAAAACAAGCCATAAAAAAACACTTCTGGAAATACAGTCACCAAAAAGAATACTTTGCATTTTTGGCACTACAAGAATGAAACATAAAAAAAAGAAAAGAAAAAAAGCCTGTAGTACAGAAGAAGATGATAGCTGTGAGTATGGGAGCCCTGGGTACTGATGATCCGGGAGAGCTTCACCATCATCAGCCACTGTCAGGCTGGTTTAAAGGGTTGATTCTAGATCAGAACCCCACCCACACCCCCTCCCCCTCCCTTTCAGGGGTCCCTCCAGTGTAGTGTGTGCCCCCCCCACCCCCTAACTGCTGACTCCACTGTGTGGCCTGGCTGGCTAGCTGGCACGCCTGTATTTTTGTCGTTGCCAAGGGAGTGTGGGAGGGGGAGGGTTTAGGGGCATCAGCTCTGAAAGTCAGGCAGGAAATATGAAGGAGTCAAATAGGGCAGGCTTGACTCTCAGTGGATTGGATAGGTTAACACACATCATCAACATCATCATTAGCATCATCATCATCATCATCATCATCAATCACCACAGAAACAGCTTCCTCGGACTAAATCCTCCTCAACATCCTCATCATCCAATAGACCGAGGAACCTCGAGTCTACGAAGCCACAGTGCAGTAACGGCTGCCCGTGTTGGCCCCCAGGTAGCTGGCCCCCAGGTAGCTGGCCCCCAGGAAGCTGGCCCCCAGGTAGCTTGGCCCCCAGGTAGCTGGCCCCCAGGTAGCTGGCCCCCAGGCGGCTGGCCCCCAGGTAGCTGGCCCCCAGGTAGCTGGCCCCCAGGAAGCTGGCCCCCAGGTAGCTTGGCCCCCAGGTAGCTGGCCCCCAGGTAGCTGGCCCCCAGGCGGCTGGCCCCCAGGTAGCTGGCCCCCAGGTAGCTGGCCCCCAGGCGGCTGGCCCCCAGGTAGCTGGCCCCCAGGTAGCTGGCCCCCAGGCGGCTGGCCCCCAGGTAGCTGGCCCCCAGGTACGGTGGATGGCAGGGATGGCAGCTGGCAGCTCTACAAAGCGTTAGTTAGCGATGGGGTTAGTAGGACCTGCTGGTCAAGGTTGGGCTGAGACGATGCAAGGGTTGAGAGAGGGAGGAGAGATGAACAGCCCCGTCCCTCCGCTCACCTTCCTCCTCTGCTTCCTGTCCCCCCTCTGATAGAGCTCCTTCAGGTTGGGAGTAGGGGTGGGGGGAGGGGGTAGGAGGGTGGGTGGGTGGGGCGGGGGGGATGGGAAAAGTGCTGGACAGACAGGCTGAGGACAGGAGGAAGGCATTTCAGAGTTGAGGGAGAGAAGGATGGCTATATAAAGTCTCTGGTACATTCTTTCTTCATGGCGTGTGTGTGTGCGTGTGTGTGTGTGTCATCTCGCGTCTGAACATCTCCCCTGAGGAGGAGACCCCTGACATAAAAGGCATTATGGGTAAACTGAATCAAAATAACAAAAATAAAAAGCTATGTGTTAGTTTTTCGTGGTAAACCTAGTTGCTGTGACTCTGCTGATGTTTGTCAGTGTTTGTACAGTGCAACCTTTGCACCTGACCGTACAACTGAAAGAATGTGAGAGTGACTGAAGATCTGGTCACAGAGAGAGAGGTGGTGAAGGTGTGTGTGAGCGTGTGTGTGTGTGTGTGTCAGCTTTGAGCGAGTCGTCAGCGCGCGCGCGCGTCTCCTGCGAGCAACTCAGTGAGGACGTGTGTGTGTGAGTGAGCGGACAGGCATCACAACGCGTCCTCTTCATCTCTCTGTGGCGTTCCGAGTCCGTGTGCCGTGTGCCGGCGCTGCAAGTCTGCCTGCCACAACGTGCCACAGGGTTCCACAGGGTTCCACAGGGTTCCACAGGGTTCCACAGGGTTCCACAGCCCTCCACCCCCCCCCCCCTCGCCGCCAGGCCCCGGTCACATGGAGCCCAGCGGCTCCCCGTAGCGGATCTTCTGGCCGGCCTTCAGGGTGAAGGTGAAGTCCCTGGGGGCCTCGAAGAGCAGCACGATGGTGGAGCCCAGGTTGAACTCGCCCAGGTGCTCGCCCTTCCGCATGGCCACGCCCTCCCGGTTGTTGTTGGAGATGTAGCTGAAGTCGTTGTACGACCCTTTGCTGTAGCGGGGGGCGTTGGTGCGCAGCTCCTGCAGGAGGAAGGAGGAGGAGGAGGAAGAGGAGGATGGAGGGCCATAGTGTGAGGATAATAATAATACCTAATATAGCAGACGCTTTTATCCAAAGCGACTTCCATTAGGTACAGGGACATTCTCCCTGAGGCAAGTAGGGTGAAGTGTCTTGCCTAAGGACACAACATCATGTAGTCACAGCCGGGGTTTGAACTCACAACCTTTAGATCATGAGGCCAACACCTTAACCCGCTGAGCCACCTGAGCCCCATATGATGAGCAGCAGGGGGTGTGAAGGGCAGGGACGGCTCCAGACACCTCACAGCCTCTGGGGTGTGCACCAGCCAGCAGCCCCCCACCCTCCCAGGGCTCAACTTTCTCGCCTAGTGACCCACATGTCAAGCCGAAATAGTCGGTGCACCGCTGGGCTTAGCCAATCACATCACCCGAGGAAGTGGCCCTCTGACTGAGCTGGTACAACAGGATGTAGATCAGGTGAGACGAGATTAAAGACCCACTTTCTCTCTTCCCCCTCGTCTGACCTCTCTCTCTCTCTCCCTCCCTCCCTCCCTCCCCCGGATCATGTTACAACATACTCCCTCCCTCCCCTCCCCCCACTCTCCTTCTCCACTAATCAGATGGCAGTTTGGCAGCGTCCGGGGTTCACTGCGTCATGAGAGCAATAAGCTTGACTCTGACCCTAAACCCACAGGTGATCTCTGTTACCTTGTAGAGAACTCGGAAACAGGGTGATTACTTGGGTATTATCCTATTAAAGAGACTATACATACCCCAACAGTGCTTAGAGATGGCACGTATATACAGTATGTCAACTATGCGTGAAGCTTAGTACTGTACTGATATATATATCATACCATATTGGTACTGGTACCAGTACCATATTGGTACTGGTATTTATTCCAGCCCTATACCCCCACCCGTCACCTACGGTCATCTGCTGACAACCGTCTAGTGGTACCCCCCCTCAAGAGCGCCCGAGCGCAACACAAACTCTTCCACTGCCTGGCTCCCCAATGGTGGAATCAACTCCCCACCTCCATCAGAAGCACAGACTGCCTTCTCACCTTCAAAAGAAGGCTTAAAACTCACTTATTCAGAGAATTGAATGGCACTTACGAATAGTATGGCACTTCACATAATCTAATGTGCTTTAGAACTATTTGTTGGTCCCCATATGGTGACTTGCCAGTGTTGTTGTTGTATCTCTTGCTTTATGTTCACAATCGTTGTGTTATGCATTTATAGCTCTTCCCTTGGCACTTAATGGTTCTCATGATGTATGATTCACAATCTAAAAAACCCACTGTGGTCGGGGTCTATCACGTTGCTATGCTCAATGACTGATGCTCTTTGTAAAAGCTCTCTCTTGTAAGTCGCTTTGGATAAAAGCGTCTGCTAAATGAATACATGTAAATGTATTCATCCGTGGACATTCACAACGTTGAGAGAGCGAGAGTGAGCGAGCAGGTGAAAGTGTGTGTGTTCCTCACCTTGTCAAAGTAGATGCGTATGGAGCCCACGTTGGTGGCACCCACAGCAGTGAGGGAGAAGAAGCCGTGGGTCCACTCCCCGCTCAGGACCACCCGCTCGTTGTGGCAGAACAGCTCCTTGATCCAGCGAGCCACGCCCGGGTTCACGGACATCAGGGAGCCTGCGGAGGGGGTGGGTGTTAGTGTTCGGGTGGATAGAGAGACACACACACACATTTGTAAGAATATATGCATGTGTGTGTTGTCTCACGTATATACAGTATATATATCTATATATATATAGATATATATGTCTCACGTGTCGTTATTGTAGGTATCATGGAAGTATGTGAGTGTGTGTGTGTGTGTGTGTGTGTGTGTAGCTGAGCCTCCTGGGTGTGTGTGCATGTGTAGCTGAGCCTCCTGGGTGTGTGTGTGTGTGTGTGTGTAGCTGAGCCTCCTGGGTGTGTGTGTGCGTGCTGACCAGGGAAGTGGCGTCGGTGGGCCACGGTCCAGTCTGTGGGAGAGTGGAAGCAGTGGTAGTCTCCTGGGGCCAGGTACACCACGCAGTGGAACAGCTCGTTCCCCTCTTTAGTCACCAGCAGGTCCTGGAACGAGCTGGCATCATCCTCGTCTGAACACACACACACACGCATCCATTCAGGAATGGATCACGATAGACACCACAGTGCATCACTGGACTATAAACCATCTTGTTCTTCAAACATTTTAGACGTATACAATAGGATGTATGTATTAGATAGAGGACAGAGTAGTAGATAGAAGAGAGAGAGAGAGTATTAGATAGAGGAGAGTATTAGATAGAGGAGAGTATTAGATAGAGGAGAGAAAGTATTAGATAGAGGAGAGAGATATACTGACTTCTAGTAGCATCTACGAGGCTCTCCGCCCAGGTGTGCGGGCCCAGGAATGTCTCCAGAGAGTAGGTCACCCCCTTCACCTGCTCCACCTCGCAGTTACGCACCCGCCCAAAGTGCAGGATCTTACCATCTGCTGGGCTGATCTGTGGTAGAAAACAAACGCACCTGGGGTAAATGCACCAGAACACTTCTTCGGGTGACATGAAATGTCTGAATCGTGTTTTGAATCAAATTATCATTCCTGGTATGGGAAAACTAGTAATAATAGTAATAATAATAATAACAACAACAATAATCATCATCATGATAAAAAGACTTAAGAATAGATGTAGCAAGAGCACACAAGCCAACACCTCCCACTTTGCGTCGCTAGTCTCTTCAAAGCGTCTGCGAAATGAATTAACAGTAAATGTACTCCCCCCCCCCCCCCCGGGGTCTCACCACGCAGTGCGAGTCGCAGACGGGCCGGGCCTGGGGCTTGAGCTTGCGCCTGAAGAACTCCCCCAGGTTGCGGTAGTGGTGCAGGTCCTCCACAGCCGCCTCCTGCATGTTGACCCCGAACGTCCAGATGTAGAGGCTGTACACCGGCTTCCTGAGCCAGGTGGGGAGCTCCACCTGGTTCAGCCGGCCCCAGGCGCGGGACAGCAGCCGCGTGGGGATGGTCTTATACAGCCCCACCTGCAGGCCGGGAGGGGAACAACGGGTCAGGACCAGTGCACAGTCCACAGCACAGATACCATGTCGTATATAACAGCTTCAGACAGAGGAACAGAGATTGGTTGAGTTACTCCATGGAAATTCTCCACTGAACATCGTTTAAAAAGGGGTGAGATGGTGGTGACAGAGGGAGCGAGACAGAAAGCTGTCCTATTAAGCCTGAAGCACGCAGGGGGGAGGAAGAGAGGGAGGTAGGGAGGGAGAGAGGGGGGCGGGGGCTTTCAGACCTCATCAAAATCAAAGTGTCAACAACATCTCAGGTCTCAGGTTTCAGCTCGATTGAAATCCGGCGCTTTCAGCCAGGACGGCTTCTGAGGAGGGAAAAGGACTGACAGCCGTGTCTGTAGGGAGAACTACAAGCTCCAGATCCTGGCAGCTTCCACCTCTGGAACATTCCACCCCCCCCTCTGGGAGCGCCTGCAGGCCGCCACAGCGTGCGCCCACATCCCAGGTAAACGCTGGACAGCCGGCCTCCACATCGCAGCAGCGCGACTCCGCCCCCGTCACTACGGCGACAGAGACGATCACTCACCCAGATTGCCGGCCATCTAGGCCTCCGCATGGTAACGAGGAGGAAAGAATCTCATTCGGGTGGCCGCTTGGTCCTATCGTCCCCTCCGAACGGACGCGGAGGCGGAGCCTAGCGAGGGGCTGAGCGAGCCGGAGCGCGCGTTCCCTCCAGACGCCGCTTTGCCCTCTCCGCCGGACGGACCGCTCTGTCCCGCAGGGCGAGGTGTGTGTGAGCGTGTGCTGCTGCTGCTTACTGCTGACCTGAGCCAGCACCTGTACCCACCCCGCCCCACCCCTCCCCCCCTCCCAGCTCCAGATGGTGTGCACTTGATTCGTAGCGCTGCTCAATGCTGTGAACGGCCTCTGCTTAAGTGGATTAGGCAGCTCCCCCCGGCAGCTGACAGAGGCCGGGGGGGGGGGGGGGGGGGGGGGTGTGGATGATGACTCGATAGCTTTTAGCTTCTTCACCGTCATGCAGGAGGAGCTTTGGCTTCCTCGCTCCCTGGTTGGTCGCTGGCCCTCTCCCGAGGTCATCGCGCCCCGTTTAATGGACGCTGGTTCAGGGCTGGTGCTGCAGCCGTGCCAGTCAGCCCCGTTAGGATTTATCGGTGTGACGGTGCGCTTGAGCGGAGGCCATCTTCTGGCCTGACGTGAGGAGGAGGAGGGGGGGGGGGGGGGGGGGGGGGGCTCTGACCCACGGGGGGGCCTGCAGGGGGGGGGCAGAGGGGCCCTTCCGAGGACGATGCAGAACGCAGACGGGATGAAACTCAGAGCTGTTTGACTGTACTGGTATGACCTACTGAGATGCATGATCAATGATGACAATGCCAGTTTTTTTTTTTTTGGGGGGGGGAGGGGGGGGCAGAGGAGAGGAAGGAGGAAGTTAAAGAAAGAGTAGAGAGCAGCAGAGCAAAAGGGCGGCGCGGGGCAAAGGTCATCGAGAATATCAACCATTTTAGAAGTTGGGATTAGAAATCATGAGGCTGATCAAAGATCAGATGGTCAGCAATCTGTCGACAAACACAGCGGCAGAGGGAGGGAGGGAGGGAGGGAGGGAGGGAGGGAGGGAGGGAGGGAGGGAGGGAGAGGAAGACAGCGAGAGAGAAGATGGAAAGTCTGGAGACATGAGGCAGGCAGGCGGCTCAGCGGGTTAAGGCGTTGACCTCGTGATCGGAAAGGTTGTGAAAAAAAAATGATGCAGGAAGTAGATTTGATCTGGACGAAGAGACAAAGCAGGGGGGAGGGGGAGGAGGGGGGGGGACTGGAGGATCAACGAAAGATGTAGAGAGCTCCGAGGAAGGGAGGGAGCAGGAAAAGGAGGAGGGGGGGGGTTGGCAAGGCGAGGGGGACGAGGAGAGGCACGTATCGATTCCACATCCAGACAGGAGAAACCTGTTTGTTTAATGAAGGTTTAGAGGTGGAGAGAGGAGGAGAGAGGAGGGGGGGGGGGGGGGGAGCTGTGGACCGAGGTGCACTCATTCCCCTCAACACCACCACCATGACACTGAGCATTCCTCTGTGCTGCAGTGTGTGTGTGTGTGTGTGTGTGTGTGTGCGTGTGTGTGTGTGTGTGGAACACAAAGGGCCTTTGATGCCCGCTGGACCCCAGAACACAGCATGCCCGTATGCGACCAGCCATCTGTGGCTCTACAGCGGGGCTGCCCGCTGGAGCGCACACACTCACACACACACTCACACACACAGTATACAACAGTGCAGGGACAGGAAGTACCTGGGATGTGAACGAGGTCAGATTAGGTAAACACCACCTGACAGGATGACCCTAATGAAGTTGATACCTCTGGATGCTGAGATAAAACCCCTTACAGAGAAACATCCACACACACACACAGAAATACAGGAACAACAGATCCTACTGATATAGACACAGAGACACCAACATAAATACATATACCCCCCCACACACACAGATACTGTACATATGAACACACTTTCTCACACACACACACACACACACACACACACACACACACACACACACACACACACACACACACACACACACACACACACACACACACACACACACACACACACACACACACACACACACACACACACACACACACACAGCACATATGAACACACTTTATTCCTCTCTCTCTCTCTCTCTACTTACTCTGGAGGTGGGTCTCCAGCCCACCTTGGCCAGGGGTTTGAGAGCGCTGATGGGCAGGACATAGTAGAGGAAGGACAGCGGCCATGAGCGCAGGCGCAGGGTGGGCCGGGACATGCAGCTCAGCTGCCCCAAGCGCCGCCGCAAGGCCAACTGGGGGAACTGCAACCTGCACCGCACCACAGAAGAGCGCGTTGGCACGGGAACCAGCGCCGTCATGCACACACACACGCAATAGGTGGGCACACACGCGCACGCACGCGCACACACACACAGCAGGAACAATGGGCGCTCTGAAATGCTTTGGAAATTCTCACAGACACACGCAAAAATGAGCAACGACGCACATTCTTATACCCACGCACACAAAGCAACACAATAGCAGTACACAAGAGACAAGAATAGGGTACATCTATACTGGTAAAGCACTGCCTTATATAACCTCACATACTGTACGTCCACACACAATCTGTTCCTTAAAAGCTGACACACACACACACACACCACCACCCGATGAGTCTGTTCCCCAGTGAGCGTGCCGTACACACACACACACACACACACACAAACACACACACACACGGCCGTCTAAAAGCAGCGCTATTTCCCTTAAAACTCCTCCTCCATGAATATTTCATGTCGCTTCCGGAAGCTTCTCAGGTTGGGCACGTGAGCACTGGAGACCCTCAGAACCCACAACACTCTCCACCCTCCTCCCTCCTCTGCCCTCTCCATCGCCCCAGGCCGCAGGCCAGGGCTTCCGGAATCCACCGTGCACCTAAAACACCTAGATGATGTCGCTTATGTGGAAGGTTATCAAACTGGAAATCGTAATAATAATAATAATATCTCATTTAGTAGACTCTTTTATCCAAAGCGACTTACATTAAGTACAGGGACATTCCCCCTGAGGCAAGTAGGGTGAAGTGTCTTGCCCAAGGACACAACATAACATAGCCACAGCTGGGGTTCGAACTCACAACCTTCCGATCATGAGGCCAAACACCTTAACCCGCTGAGCCACCTGACTCCCTACAATATGATCAGCGGTGGCTGGATGAAGGAGCGTGCCTGTCATCCCTGCCCTCACGCTGGGCAGGCCATCAGCTCTCCGGTCCAGCGCTCCTAAAGGTTCGGCCGTGCAACTCACTGACACGGCATGTTAACCCAGCACACATCTGTTCCAGCACGGCTGACTGCCCTGGAGAAGGGCCGGGACTCTGATTGGCCAGGGTTCTTGCAGGCTGTTTTGCCAGGCTGTTTCACGGCGTGGTTAGCCAGGCCTGAAGAGCTTGTGTCATGCTCTTCCGCACAATAGCAGGAAGTAGGGCAGGGATGCTGTTGATGGATGGAGGGAGGGAGGAAAGGAGGGAGTGAGGGAGGGAGGGCTCTGCAGCAGTCTGGTGGAAGTCTGCTGGCTTTGTCTAATGGAGGCTGCTGGAGTGGACTGGACTAGACTGGGACTGGTCTATTTCCTGGACCTGACATTGACTGGACTGACCTCCAGACTGGACAGAGAGTGAAGTGGACTAGGACTGGCACAGACTGGTCTGGACTGTACCTGCAGAGGGCCGGACAGCAGCTGATAAAGCTAGATTAGCTTTAATGGGTCAGAGAGGGATGAGGGTCATGTTTGGCTGTGGAAGTGATGAGGAGGCACCTTCTTCCTCTCCCAAGCCCAGACCGGAGCTCTGCTTCTGGGCTATCTTTAGAGCTAAGACCTGTCAGCTCCAATCAGCCTAGGAGGCAGGTCTGGGCATTATACTCTCACCTTGGACACTGACACCCTGCCACATGCAAACACACACTCATTGACACACCTGCCCACACGTTAACTTACACATGACTTCAGCAAACACAGACACAGCTGTAACACTAACATATACCCAAGGCACACACCCAGTACAACACACACACACACACACACCTTCGCCAGTGACATTTTGCTGGACAAAGTGTGTTCCTAAATTTGACGTTTAGAACGATACATAATCCTACACGCTGCTATGCGCAGTGATCGATGCTCTTTTGTAAAGCTCTCTCTTGTGAGTCACTTTGGATAAAAGCGCCTGCTAAATGATGAAACATCCAATGATCTGTCCGCTTTACGCTCTGACGGCAGGAGTACAGTAGATCAGAGTCAGAAGGGGGCGTGTGCGTGCGGCCGTATCGGTTCTCATATCGAGATCGATTTGTTGTGACTCGCTAGGCAGCGGCCTCGGATCGATGTGAGGAGCATCACGCAGACGGATCGTACGCGTGTCCAGCCGAAGCCAGGTGACTGTCGCTGAATAAGCTGGATGGCAGCCATTCACAGGGGCAACAAGGGCAGGCTGGACACACACACACACACACACACACACACTTTCTACCTAGTGTTGTGGCCAGGCAGTGAGTCTGCTGAATAGAAATCTACTGGCTTCAACTACAGCCTGTAAAGTCAGGTGGCTCAGCGGGTTAAGGTTTTGGCCTCATGATCGGAAGGTTGTGAGTTCGATTCCCGGCTGTAAGCAACATGATGTTGTGTCCTTGGGCAAGGCACTTCACCTAACTTGCCTCAGGGAGAATATCCCTGTACTTACTGTAAGTCGCTCTGGTTAAAAGCATCTGCTAAATGTAAATGTAATTTAAGACTGATGTGAAGTCTTAAATAATGGAATCGCCCCATCACTCTGTACCGGTTACTGTAGCTTGACAACAGATCACATGATCACAACTCTTTCCTGACCAGCACCTAATTATGACTGTCTTTTACCAAGCCTAAGGAGACAGACTATTCTATGGCTGGATGAATGAGTGACCGGCTACATCAAGTGCACAGCAGCACTCCCCCAGACCAGCTCTGACATCCTGCAAGCTTTTAAAGCTTCGTGGCCTGACAGTCTGGTAGAAAGCTCCGGAGCAGACACTGATGCGTTTAGGAAAGTGTAGCAGGCCGTAGCCAGCCAGCCAGCCTGATCATGGAATAACCACTCAGACAATGTTGTACTAGGAGTCATTAGAACTCTTGCCTTCAGGGGATGGAGCAATTCATAAGAAAGTCTTACATGCGACCACTGACCTATATAGAAAGCGAGCTAACTCCAGCTAATACCAGTTAGGCCACGAAACGCGAATAAGTTTACAAAGACAAAGGCTTCATGTTCATTTCAGATCCCGGTTCAAAGGGCTTCTGTGTTTAAGGGGAACAGAGCCTAGGCCTTAACACTGGGGTTTACATTTATACACACATTCAGTACTGTGCTAATGTCTTAAGCACAAGTAAAACCTATTACAAAGAAAAACAAAAAAATGCTTTAAGAAATACTGAACTGAAAAGATCTTCTCCACGTTGTAGCTTGACGACCGCACTGCCAAATTTGTACATTCAAGACAACGTCTTAAGACTTCTGCGCAGTGCTGTGAACGGTCAAAGCCTTCCTTGAAGAAGGTTCCGGGCTCCCTATCTCCCTCTTCTCCTCACCAAACAGTAACATGCTCACTCAGCACCCCCCCTTCCTTCCTCAATGCAGGCACGTATTGGCCAATCACTGGCTGCGTAGAGTTCTCGCTTGGCTCACTCTATCGCTTTCACGCTCACGCACTCTCTCTCCATCTCTCTCTCGTTCCGTGCCTCTCACGCTGTCTGTTACTCTTCTCTCTCTCCCTCCCTCCCTCCCTCTCTATTCCTCCATATCTCTTTTTGGAAGATCGCTTGTCATTCACCCTGCCACTAATCTCTTCTCTTCCCTCCTCTCTATTTGTCAACTTCTTCAGACAGTCTGTAGTTCACTGGCTGGATAAGAACTGGGTGTTCAGGGCTAACAGTGAGGGGGGGGGGGGGGGGGGGTCTGCTGGCCACAGCACCAGTGGACCCCAGGATCGGCATTAGCCAGTGTTAGAGTCTCATGAGAGTCATGAGAACTATGAGAATGGCTAGGCATTGTTGCAGCAATTCTAAGGGATCCAGTGTTCCAGTGAAACTACAGGACTGACAGCTAGTGTACCATTAGGACCTTAGGAATAGCATGTTATTGTTCCAGTAGCAGTGTTATCTAGTCAGCGTTCTATGACATAGAGCTACAATGAAGCTAGCCACTGGTCTGGCAGAGAGCTACCAGAGGTGTTCAGAGGGTTTGAACTGCGTAGACTGATATCTGCGTAGGCCGGGGCCGGTCCAAAGACTGGAATGCCCCCCCTCTCCCCCCCCCCCCCCCCACAAACACACACACACACACACAACCTTACAACACGACTGCCTGTTTGGCTGCCAGAAGCTTAGGGGTTTACACTGCAATTAGGCCAAACACAGGCTTTGTGCTGCTCGCTAGAAGTGAGCGAGAGAGAGAGAGAGAGAGAGAGAGAGAGAGAGAGAGAGAGAGGGAGAGAGAGGGAGAGAGAGAGAGAGAGGGAGGGAGAAGAGAGGGAGAGAGGGAGGGAGGGAGAAGAGAGGGAGATAGAGAGCCGTGCACATTCAATATCTGCTACTGTCCCCCCCTGCTTGACTAGCGCACACAACATTAACGCACGCACGCACGTTACACAAATGGGTTACGGCACGATTCGCACAAGCGGACATTCTAATCCCCTCTGTATCTCCATCCATCCCCTCGCCATCCATCCATCCATCCCTCCTTCCATCCTTTCTTTCATTCGCTCCGCCTCTCGCACAGATGTAAACAATCGCTGGATCCGCGGTCCCTGTGTTGCTGCGTCCACACGCACACCAGGCACGACGCTCACCCTCCCATTCGCTCACACTCAGGGGGGGGGGTGATGATGATGATGATGATGATGAGGAGGACGATGAGGAAGATGGCAATGAAGAAGCACAGTACCTGAATCTGTTTCGGTGGCTGAGAGCAGAGGCTCCGTTAGCCCCGGGGCCTCCTCCTCCTCCTCCTCCTCCCTGCAGCTCCCCTGCTCCTGCTGAGCTCTGAGGCCGCAGCCTGCGCGCATCAACCCTAACTCTGTGGAGATTGTAGCAAGACGGCGGGCTGTGCAAAGATCTGCAGCATCTCACCATTTCCCTGAGTTCCAAGCCGGCCGCTGCTGGGTCCTGCTCTGACACATGATCACTGGAGAGGACAAACGCTCCGCTCGTATCGGCTGCTCTCTCTCTCTCTCTCGCTGTGCTGCGTGTGTGTGAGTGGCGGAGAGCGAGTGCGTAGAGGCTGCTGCTGCCGTTTCTCTCCTCGCTGGACTGCTCTCTCTCTCTCTCTCTCTCTCCTGAGCTCTCTCCCCCGCTCGAGCCCTGCCCCCTCCGACGGGACGGACGTGACGCAGCGCCCGCTTCTAATCCTGCTGCCGCTCCTCCTCCTCCTCCTCCTCCTCCTCCCCTTCAGTGTCGCTCTCATGGTCTGTGGGGCCCCAAGGGATGTGGGGGTCTTTTGTCCCCGGGGTGGGTGGTGGGGGAGGTGCGACGGAAAATGGGGGTGACTCTGGTGAACACCAACAATCTGGCAGGCTGGTCGGAGATGACCGGGGAGGGGGGGGGGGGGGGGGGGGACCAGGAGAGAAACATAATCCTGTCAGCTCTGCTGAGCCCCAGCTGCAGCCCTGGTAGCAGAAGACCACTGTGCACAGGACACATTCACCATGTACACACACACACACGCACACACGCACACACGCATGCGCACAAGCGCACACACGCACACACGCACACACACACCTGACTGAACACTCACTGGAAGGTTTACTGGTCTACATAACACTCTGCTATTGTGGTGTTGTGTGTTTTGTGAAAATGGGGGCTGATATGTAATCTATGATATTCACTATCAGCACATTTTTTTTATTACAAATATGCTATGTTAATATTAATTTGACAATTATTATCATCAGTGTCATGGCAGTGAAATGATCTGACGATGAACTTGAACCCAGGTTTGAACTCAGGCTTACAGAGTCTGGAGGTGAGCCTCCTCCCCAGGACAGCCCTCCACCTCTCCAGCCCACCCCCCAGCTCAGGAACACTGTGGGGGGGGAGACAGCACTGCCTGAGACCGACAGATGGACTCTGTACCCCCCTACCCAGACGATGCTATAGTATCTGCTATAAAACACCTACTTAAGTCTGGATATAAACTGTAGTTGTATTCTTAAAACAAGATGGTTGTTTATATTCTAGATAATTTTTAGGACTATTCTTGAACGAAAATATGCATTGTCAAAATGTATGTATTTACTAGATAACGTTGCTGTATTGCAAGACAGAATATTTCACTGTGATTTCATGTGGGCTTATGACCAGAAAAATAATTTTCTGGATTCATTCTGTTCCAAACTAAAATATAATAAATTAATGAGCACCTCAAAAACAAGAAATCAGAAACAATTTCCTGTCAACAGATTTGATGCTTCCATGCCATTTGATGCTAACAGTTAACAAAACTAAATTTTTTAAGTAAGAGTCTACTGAAGGCTAAATTCAGCCCAAATTAGACAACTATTGAATGACAAATTGAGAACTTTGAATGACAAATGAGAGCTTTTTTTAAATCATCAAAAAGGTTTTACGATGACAAAAAATGTCACCTTTTACCTCATCAAGCCAGGTGAAGGAGTCTAGTCTGAAAAGTTATTTTTCTTCTGTCGATGAGAGGCGAAGGCTGCTGTTCCTGTTCCTGTCTCTGAGCTCAGACGCTTCCTGCTCACAGGCCATTTAAACACAGTGGGCGGGCAGACTATCACATGTCTGAGGCGCAAAGATGTCTGGGTAAAACCTTATCACTCTCCACCGAACAGTCCAAAAGGAACTCTTGGTGGCACCATTTGTGAATACGTAGTCGATGGACTTGGTTCAAAGAGTGATCTGGTTGGGGGATCGTGAACGTTCACTGGCCCTCCCTGCCTCCCTCCCCTGCTGCTGAACCAGGGCTTCAACCTCCCCTAGATTAGGTCACTCCTTACAAGTGTATTGACACAGGCTGATAAAAATTCTCGCGGTACAATATTTACATATATGAAGAAAGAAAAAAACGTCTAACGCCATTCAAGTAGGGTGAATCTACAACAAGTAGGCAGCAAATGTGGGTAAGTCAAGACCGTGCAAGATGTCTGTGAAAATCAGGAATCATTTCATGAATTTCAAGTTCTCGACATAGAACGTCTGACGGTAAATAGCCCAACGTTAACTGTATTTCCAACCCCGAACAGGCCAGACCTAAACTCCAGCATGAACGCTTGATTGGTCTAGTTCTTCCAGGAGTACGGATGTATTTGTGCCGTCTGTGCGTGAACGTGTTCCTGAGTCAGAGAGAGCGGGCCGCTCTGTTGTGTCACTCTGACAAGGCAGGTTCTGGTGACCGCAGGGTTCATTACTATTCTACACTGCTCTCTGACCCAATTCATCCCCCCCTCCCACCCCCCAGCCACCCTTATCCCTCACAAAGAAAAAAGCAAGTTAGGAAAGTGGTTGTTGCTTTCGTGTGCAGCAGTACAGCGTGCGTGTTGGACAAGAAGAAGCGCGTGTTGACGATATCCCGACGGCAATGACCCGGAGAGCGAGTTCAGGGCCTTGATTTAAACAAGGCATGTTTGCTAGCGGTGAGGAAACTGCGTTCAGTCATGGAGTTTGGGGACACCAGCAGCAGGTGTGGGGGGGGGGGGGGGAAAGCTCCACGTCGCATGTTTATCTTCACAACCCAAAGAACTGATAAAGCCAACATGGGGAATGTCCCCATCTCCCCCCCCCCCCCAGCACAAAAGACAGGAAGGTTTCACTGTCCTCCCAGCTCCATACTGGCTCCATTGTCCAGCGTCGACACACGGTCAAGGTTACAGGCGGTTCCCATTGCACCAGGCTACAACTGAATATCCTCAAGATACTTAAATACACATCAAAAGATTTTCCTTTCTTTATGGAAAACAGTTCCGAATATACGTTCCTAAAGCGAAAACACCATTTCTCACCAGTCAAAACAACGTGCGAACAAAGGCGAAAGATAAGATATGAAAAGAAAAATCCTTTAGTCGTCCCGCAGTGGAGAAGGTCCATGACCCCATAATTTAACCTTTACAAGATAGCAGGTTATGTTCTATCTAATACAAAGAAGGGAGAGAACAGAAACAAGATGGTGTTTGTATTTTACCCCAGATGACCTCTGGGATAGAGCCATCTCCAGTAGTTTTCCAGACAGATCACTCCAGGTACAGGCCACATGTTCACTAACCACACTGCTATGTTTCAGTATGGTAGCAACAGTCAAACGAAGGTAGACCATTAAATACAGCGGACAGTACTATCCCACACAGATTCTGGTATTTAGTTATTTACATTGTGACACAACAGGTTGAGTACAGTTCTCTGGGCATATGTGAAGCCCTCTGTGTTATTAGGTACTCTGTGGCATTAGGTATTAGGCAATCAGGTTATACTATGACATTCTTTTTACATTTACATTTAGTCATTTAGCTGATGCTTTTATCCAAAGCGACCTACATTAAGTACAGGGACATTGAGGCAAGTAGGGTGAAGTGCCTTGCCCAAGGACACAACATCACATAGCCACAGCCGGAGTTCCAACTCACAACCTTCCGATCATGAGGCCAAAACCTTAACCCGCTGAGCCATCTGACCCCTCCCCTTTTTCAGGAGGTTGCCAGTCACCGGCCTTCACCCAGGTCACCAGACCGGCTGTGTACACAACGATCACCTCATCACATGCAGCTCCAAACGCCCTCCCCCTGCCCCCTTATCCAAACACACACACACACACACACACACACACACACACACACACACACACACACACCTCCTGGTGTAGTCAGGTCTATATTTGTCCAGCCAGACTCCAGCTGTTTGGCCACACTAGACTACTAGCAGCACTAATTACATGGCCCAGAGTGATTAATGAGTCTGGCACCTGACCAGCATTTCCTCAGTGAACACACACACTAACTCACAGACACACAGACACACAGACACACACACACACACACGCACACACGCACACACAGACACGCACACACACACACACACACACACACACACACACACACACACACACACACACACACACACACACACACACACACACACACACACACACACACACACACACACACACACACACACACACACACACTCCAGCTGACAGACTCCACCACAGATCCACCCAGCTGTGCAGATCTGTCAGTCCCAGTCCTAATCAGTGCTGCCCCCTACTGGAGACAGACAGAGCAGGGAGGCAGAGGCAAACTACA
The DNA here is from genome assembly GCA_030340665.1 of Neosalanx taihuensis. Lineage (NCBI taxonomy): Eukaryota > Metazoa > Chordata > Actinopteri > Osmeriformes > Salangidae > Neosalanx > Neosalanx taihuensis. Next base: position 7,999,379 of record CM059301.1, read on the forward strand.
TTACTACAGATGTCCTGCAAAGATAGAGAGACAGACAGACAGACAGACAGACAGGGTACACACAGACTGGACAGACAGACAGACAGACAGACATGACCAAACTCCCCCCCCTCCCCCCACGATCTCAGCATCCAGAGATATCAACCCCCCCCCCCCAGTGTTGGGGCCAGTGGCAGACAGGTGGACCTGGGGTGACCAGGCCCTCCCATCCTGACCCTGAAAACCACCAGAAGCATCGCAGGGAACAAACCCCACCAGATGGACCAGCTGGCCAAAGGGCGGCCAGGCGGGCCAACAACCCTGTGAGCCAGACCCAGTGAGAACACAGTGAGCAGCCTGAATCTGTTCTCCCTACCTGGACTTTGTTGGCGACACGTGGCTCCAACTCGATGCCCAGCTTCTCTAACTCACGGTCCCGGTAGCGGCCGTATTGGTCGTAGCCCACGTAGCCTCCGCCCGTGGCCAAGATCAGCGGGAGGGGCCTCATCCGCGCCTGCAGACCCAGGGAGGCGGGGCTGAAACGCTGTCTCCCTGCCCAGACACACACAGACTTGACATGAATTTACATTGTAAGTCATCCAGAGCCACTTACAGCACAGTACAGGGACATTCCCCCCCGAGGCAAGTAGGGTGAAGTGCCTTGCCCAAGGACACAACATCATGTAGCCACAGCTGGGAATTGAACTCACAACCGTCCAATCATGAGCCCAACACCTTAACCGCTGAGCCACCTGACCCCCCTCCCAATAATGTAACCACATAGACAACTGGAGGCAGGATTATCACACTGGTCTATTACATTTACATTTATGAATTTAGCAGATGCTTTTATCCAAAGCAATTCCCACTAATGTGTTCCTCTGTGTTCCTGTCTCACACCAGCCCACACAGCACCACTGGTGCATATTTGTTATAATCAACTAAACTGCAACAAAAAAATGTGAGTTTTGTGAACCCAGCAGTGATGTTTCTATGCAAGTCAAAGTTAACCATGGTATTTTGGTTCCAACTTCAGTTGATCTAGGTAACACTGCCCCCTTCTGACCAGGGAGAGAAGCTGTACAACCTTGTAAACATTGTAGTCCTGTATTTTCACAGGACTTCCAGCTCTATCATGACATTAGGAGCCTCACAATGAGATCTTTAATACCGCAACTCACCGCTGGATAGAGAACGCCATGTTCCTTGTTGACTGTGATGGATAGCCTGGGATCTGAGGAGTAGCAAGCTGCTGTAATGACAAGCACACACACACACACGCACACACACACACGCACGCACGCACGCACGCACATTCACAGACGCATACATCAGAGGGAGACCAACAAACACAACATCACAGACTTCAGTCTAACATGATCCAGATCTCAAACGAGCATGCTGGTTTTAACGAGCTGTCACAGCCCAAAGACCCAGTGACTGGCTGTCTCTACTGGGGTTAACCAGCACCGCAAGCAGAATCGATCACGAACACGGAATATCTGTCTGGTGGACAGGTGTGTCTTATGGACCATCTGGAGTTGATCAACTCATCAGTCAGGATCGATCAGGAATGTTACAGACCAGCTTCCAGGCTGCTTGACAGTGATCACAGGCAGGTCCTAACTAGACTAACTCAACTGGACTTAAGTCTTCCAGGCTGCTTGACAGTGATCACAGGCAGGTCCTAACTAGACTAACTCAACTGGACTTAAGTCTTCCAGGCTGCTTGACAGTGATCACAGGCAGGTCCTAACTAGACTAACTCAACTGGACTTAAGTCTTCCAAAATAAACATGTTAGTTGCTGTTAGAAACTCCTCTGTGTGACATTAGATCAAACACCTTGCAGACATGCACATGTTAATGACAGGGAGATCAATGTGACAGGAAGAGGATTTATTGTCTGTAAAGCGACTTTGAGTACCTTGAAAAACGCTATATAAATAAAATGCATTATTATTGTTATTTATTATTATGTATTATTAAGTCACAATATATATATATAATATACACACATAAAATTTAATGTTATATCCAGAAGTCATTTACCTGCCAGATCTCCTCGCTGTTCCTGGGAGCTGCTTCCAGCACACCTTTACTAAGGACGCTGCCATCTTGAGAGTGTTTGGAAAGATCGTCCAGACATCCAATCAGAGCAGGGAGATCAGAGGAGCTTCATCCAATCAGAGCGGGGGATCAGAGGAACCAATCAGAGGAGCTTCTTGGCTTTTCGAAGGGTCTCTGGCGCTCCCTACCGTCTCAACGATACTATTTCACATCACGTTTACATTAGGAATGCAACTAGGTTTTTTAGATTGTATACGAACCGACATTAAACTTTAATTTTTTAATACAAAGTCATTGCTCATGTATTCTGTGTATTAAGTTTCCAACAAGACGATTTCATTTGTTTTTCAAATAGAAAAAGCAAAAAAATATAAATAAACTAGTGCATGTTAAAGCAGAGACAATATTCACATACTGAAACCGTGGTCTATAAACCGTAAACAGAACCCTTATTAATATGTTACATATATGTTCTGTTTGCTCTTTCCTGCCAAAGTAAAATCTACTTTTCACTTCTCAAATATCGAAAACCTGCTTTAAAAGATGCGATGAAGACACTTGAGGACAAAAGTTCAACGCTATTTTATTCTTAAAAATATATTACAACGATTCACAATACTAACCTTTAGTGTTGGTCTGGAGAGATGCAGTAAGCCTGTCTGTTTAGAAATCACATCACAGGCTGGATGATTATTGAATAAAAAATAAAGGAAAAATCAATACACAATGTCACAGGATCCCAAATGTGTCACTTCCAATATAAACCAGTGTAAACAACACAAATAAATTGAAATAAAAATATTTTACAAATCCAGGGAGAGAGAAAAAAATATATTTCACATCACTATTATTTCTACCTGTCTACCTTTTGAAGATGGGGTAACTAAGACATAATAGGTCCAAGAAAAACCAAGCAGTAGTCTAATCACAGAGATTGCAATTCGCACAAGTGCCCTTAGGTCAAGTCTTCACATACAAGAACACGCAACAAAACAACACGTATGACGAGATTATACATCCTTAAAATGATGACGGCAAACTGCTGTAGGTCTGTCGGATAATGGCTCACTTATTTATGCCTGAACAATAGTAAGGAGATAATGTGTTTGTGTTGATACTTCTTCTTACTTGATTTTGTTACTGATATGACAATGGAAAACCAAATGACATTAATCAACATAGTAGGAACTGCAAATATAATAGACTTCTAGATTTCTGAATGACCGTAGACATCTGTGTCCAGTTGACCAGGTGATGGACACAAGTGATCAGCAAAGTTCTCCATTTAAAAGGCATTTAGAACAGGTACATGACCCTTTGATCCTCTGTCTGTGGTATACAAGGACAGTGAAGGGTGATGGTCTGTCAAAACAAGCGTCATAAGAAGCAGAATTTCCACACATTTTGGTGAATCGCAACGGATTGGGATATGAAACTGCAGATTTAGTCTGAACTTCACCGTGACATAATACATGTATAACATAGTGATGAGTGTGTAACCTTCTATTGTATAGCAGCAATAGGACCAGGGGGCACACAGCCAGTCATGCACTCACTATTCAACACCTTGTTTTAACACTGGCTTTAGTTTCAGGTGCATTTGATTTAGTCTGCCAAACAGCACAGACTAGCTCTGTACTTCAATTTTGACTTTAGTCATGTTACCTGTAAATCAAGTGCACCTGAGCATTTAAAAAGGACAACTTTTCATAAAAGGTATATTCTGCCTACATTATTTGGCCTCAGCAAAGAACCAGTTTTGTCCTGCTTTACATCACAGGCGGATACCAACATCACAACAAAAACATAACATTTGCATATTTCACAAAATGAAAAATAAGTAAAACATGTACCAAGACCACTAAACAGATCCACAGGATGGAACCTTTTACTTCTCCCTCCACACGTGGTGAAGCCCCATCGCGAGGGCCGTCTCCGTGGTTACACACTCACCGGTGGAGCGGTGAAATCTCCTCTGACCCCGGTCAGGGTTACACACCAAGAGGTCACCCTCGTCACACACAGGGACACAAAGATACAATCCAGAAAAGCAAAGAACACAAACACTGACGTAGAACTGTATGAAAAACATAATGACAAAAGGACTGCTTGGGGGGCAAAACTAAATAGTAACAAAAAATCTAAAAACTTCACAAATACTGCAAGAAAAATACTTAACTACTGCGATTCAAAACTGTCAACAGACCAATGCTAAAGGCATTGAAGGAGTCTGTAGTCCTCAACCTTTCCCAGCACGTACCAGGTTTTGACGGACAGATGCCTCGACCAATCCTAGTCCTACTGGTGTGAGGTCCATAGCAGCCGGTGGGAGGTCAACGCTAACAGAGAGGGGCAGGGTAGAGGAGGTAAAGCTGCACTGAGCCAATCGGAAACGGACGTGTTCACATGTCCCGTCAGTGTCCAGGTGATGAGATGAGGTGATGAGAGGAGGTGATGAGAGGAGGTGATGAGAGGAGGTGATGAGAGGAGGTGGGAGGAAGAGGAAGTGATGGGTGAGGTGGATGCGATATCTGTCTGAGGTAAAAAAAAAAAAAGCAAAGTGCTCTGGTGTGGGGGAAGGGGGGGGGGGGGGGGGGGCGTCCAGGTGCTTGTTAAAAGTCCGCTCCTGATGCATGACCGTGTACCGTGACGAGTTAACGTGACGAGTGAGGAAACACACTCCAAAAGTACAGTATATACAATTGCTATAAATTATTCGTTTCTGAAGCTCAAATAGTCTTTAAAGAACCCAAAAAACGACCACTAACTACTTTGATGTCGTGTTCTACAGCATAATCTGTTGGACTGGTTCGGTAAACTCCTCAGAAAGGCACACGTATGGTCTGTTACCACCGAGCACAGAACTCAACATCCTCACGCTCACAGGAACACCTAGGAATTCCCAAGAGCTTCAGAGCTAGCACTCAACACCATCCAGTTCCATAATCCTAGTCCTATGTCAATGATTTAAAAAAATAATAATAATCCAAGCACACTAACTCAACGGACAGTGAGGAGGCTCAACCATGGGCTGTGTTGCGCTGCATTGTGGGAATCCTCAGTCCTCCAGGCCTTCTCTGGAGAAGAAGTCCTCCAGCTCGCTCAGCCTCTCGATCAGCATGACGTCCAGGTCCACCTCGTCCCCGCGGCCCCTCCGGGCGCGTCCTCGGGGGCCACGCATGGGGGGCAGGTTGGTCCGCGCCTTGCGCTTCCGTGGCAGGGTGAAATCGGGGAAGTCCAGCACCCTCTTCCTCTTCTGGTGGCCGATGCAGACCAGAGAACCGTTCTTCTCCTTGGGTTCCTCGAAGATGGTCTCCAGGCTCCTGGGAGGAGGAGAAGGAGGGGCACGGTGGTGAGAGATGTTCCAAGAGAAGGAAAAGCCAGAAAGAGAAGAGAGAGGAAGTGACAGAGAAGGCTCACCTGTTGGGAGTAGGGGATTTGTAGTTCTTATTGGTGTAGATCTCCTCTAGGCTGAACTCTTTCTTCTTCAGTCTGGTCACCATGGAAGCAATGGACATAGAAGAAAAAAAAGATTCTACAGTGAGAAACTAAAATGTTTGAGAGCAGGTGGACATCTCCAAGTACAGGTTGATCAGCAGCCCCATCCTTTGCTTTACTATAGGGTCTTTGGGTTCATCTGGACAGGTGTCCACACCAGGGGACAGGACCGTAGATCCTCACCTCTTTGGCTTGGGCAGGCCCATCGGCGTGAGGTTGTTGTCAGGTTTGGGCACGGCCTTCCTAATGCGGATCTGGGACACCCTCTTAGAGCGCTGGCCTGGCTGGGCACACACGCTGGCATCATACTGACCCCCCTGGAGGACAGGGAGGAGGACAGAGAGGGGTTTGAATAAGCTGCAACAGTGTTGAGCCTAAATCAAAAGCAGTGATTCTTGAGTCTATGGGACAGTGGTGTCAAACTCGTGCCATCGAGGGCCGAGAAGGTGCAGGTTTGCACTTCAACCAAGCACTACTCCAGCTGATGTCACTAATGAGTCAGGTGGCTCAGCGGGTTAAGGCCTCGTGACTGGAAGGTCGTGAGTTCGATTCCAGGCTGTGGCTAGGTGACATTGTGTCCTTGGGCAAGGCACTTCACCCTACTTGCCTCAGGGGAAAATGTCCCTGTACTTGCTGTAAGTCACTTTGGATAAAAGCATTTGCTAAATGAATATTTATTATTATTATTAATGAGTTACTTGGTAAAATCAGCTGGAGTTTGGTTGAAGTGAAAACCTGCATCCTCTTGGCCCTCGATGGCATGACTATGACACCTATCCTATAGGAGGCTCTATCCCAGTCATGGCTCCACCTGCCCTGGAGTTCCTCACCTCCCTGGCTGCCCCCCGGCCGTGCAGCCCTGGGTACTTGACGTTGGCACTGGCCCGGGCGAAGCTTGGCACAGGCTCAGGTGGGAGGAGGTCCAGACGCATGGCCTTGGGGCTGTGGGCGTGGCTAGCGGGCACAGACCGGTCCGTGGCGAGGCGAACCCTGCGGTTCCGCCGTGTAGGAGGGGAGGTGAGGGTTGCGCTAAGGGAGGACACACAATTCACAAGGTCAAAGTTCAAGCTGAGACCTTGGTTAAGGTTGGACGTGATCTCTGGAACATTCTGAAGAAAGTGAATGAGCCTGAAGCTTATCTGGGTTTAAGCACAGCTCCACGTTACATCCAAAAAATCGCTGTTCACATCCCAGCTACTTACCTTGAAGAGTTCCTGCTGCAAAGTGCCACAATCCCACCACCTTGAGCATAACTAAAAATAAACAAAGTTTAAGGGACATGTTAAAAAGGAATATATTTAACAATTTAATTCAAATATTCAATATGAATCCTTAGTTAAAGAGGCGTTTGTTTGTCTGTGTGGGAGAGCCACAGACCTGTGGTCGTTGTCCAGTCCTGGGGGGCCGGTGTAGTCCTTGAGGGGGGAGAGCGGGGAGTTCTTCGCCTCAGACGCAACCAACTGACAAAGCATCATTTCCACGGCGACCGGCGACAGCCTCATGAGGGGTGGGGGCCGCCTGTGTCTGAACCAGAGGCGGAAGGAGGCGGGAGAAGAGATGGCGAGCGCCGTGGAGAGGCCAGCCTTGGAAGAGAACCCTCCCTGGGGGAGGACGGGCCTGGGGAGGGGGGCGGAGACGGGGAGCAGGCAAGACAGGCTCTGCTGCAAGGTGGAGGTTAGATAACTGTCTTCAGCACTGCCTAGCAGCTTGTGCATGGGGAGGCTGCTGGGGCTGAACTGCAGGGGGGAGAGGGGCAGCAGAGGGTTCCCCAGCATGACCAGAGGCTGCCAGTGGTGGGAACCTTGGCTCTCCAGCCCTGGCAGGGGGGTAGGCCCCTCCTGGCTCCCCCCTTTTAGGGCTCGCCTCCTGGGTGCGGAGGGCTCCTTTTCACGCTGGAGCTTGGAGCTGAGGCAGCGTGGGAGGTTGGCCGGGCCTGGGTGTCTGTTCTGGGGCAGTGGGAGCTCGGGGCTGAGGCTGGGGCGGCTGGACATCAACCGGCTGGCTGTGTCCGCTAGCTGGAGCAGTAGAGACGTGTGACCTTCGTCGCCTGACGAACGGACGTCGACCAGCAAGGCTTTGGAGGAGCCGTTCCGTGGGGAGGGGAGCTTGGATGCGGTGGGGAGCGTGTCGAAGGAAACCCGGGCAGAGTGGAGGGGTAAGCGGGGATGGTCACCGGCTTCTTTCCCGCTCTGAGAGGCCCCTCCCCTGGATGCCCCCTGGTCGGAACACTGGGCAGAGTCCAGAGAGGATGGAGACTGCTGTCTCTGCAGGGTCAGGCAGAAGGAGGCCATGCCTGCATCACTGCTTCCTGGCTTTCCCCCTCCACCACGGGACTCCTTCATACTTTCCGTGAAGTTCTGGGGCTGCTTCTCCTCTGCTCCCAGGGTCCGGACCCCTGCGCCTGCCAGCCATTCCTGGATATGGGTGGGGGGGTGGTGGTGGTTGGCCTGAACAGACCCTATGTCTGTCGGGGGGATCTCAACACTACAGAAGGACTTCTCTTCCCTTCTGGTCCTCCTTTTCCTCCTCTCCACCTTCTGTTTCTCCTCCCGAACAGGATGGGAGGATGTCAGGTGGGTCTGGGGTGGACTAGTGATGCCTGAGAGGATTTGAGTGCGAGGTGGACTTGTAATCCTTGGCTGACAGTGAGGGCGGGATGGACTAGTGATGGCTGGAGGGATTTGAGTGTGGGATGAACTAGTAATGCCTGGCTGCTGCTGAGTATGAGGTGGACTAGCGATGCCTCGCAAGGTTTGAGTGTGGGTTGGGCTAGTGATGAGCGTCTGACTAAGACTCTGGGGTGGACTAATAATGCCTGGCTGGTAGTGGCTCTGGGGTGGACTATTAATGACTGGCTGGTAGCGACTCGGGGGTGGACTACTAATGCCTTGTTGGGAGCGACTCTGGGTCGGACTACTAGTGCCTGGCTGATAGTGACTCTGGGTTGGACTACTAATGCCTGATTGGTAGCGGCTCTGGGTTGGACTACTAGTGCCTGGCTGGTAGCGACTCTGGGTTGGACTACTAGTGCCTGGCTGGTAGCGACTCAAGGGTGGACTACTAATGCCTGGCTGGTAGCGACTCTGTGGTGGACTACTAATGCCTGGTTGGTAGTGACTCTGAGGTGGACTAGCTATCCTTGATAGTGGGAGAGACAATCCAAATGCCTGGCTTGGCCTGCTCCCTACTAGGGATATGAGGGAATGTGAACACGCCCCTATGGGGGTCACCGGGAGCAGCCCAGTGGTCTTACTGCTGCTCATGGCTGGGCACCTGGGAACACCATGTGAGGGAGATGTCATACATGAGTGACTGTGTGAGTCTGAATGAGAAGTCTGTGGGTGTGGCTGCGCCACGAGTCCTGTCATTAATGTCCGGCTCCCCTGGGTTTCCACTGATTGGCTAGCCAAGGAAGGAAGGGGCGTGTCCTGGCTGTCGCTCGACTCGGTGTCCGCTAAAGCGGAGTTGACCAACCAGGTGAGGGCATCGCGTCCCTTCTCAGCGGCCAGCTCCATGTCTAGGTCATCGGAGTCTGAGACGGGGGAGTAGCTCCTGGGCTTGCCCTTCTGTGAAGCACCCCCCACATGGGCAGGCTCTGGGGGTCTGGATCCAGAGCCCCTGGCTGCTCCTTTCAACCCAGGTTGTCCCTGGCTGTCCATCCTCATGTCTGGACTGGCCTTGGTTGTCGATGAGGTTCTTTTCCATGGACACGCAGTGATACTCCCCTGGTCCAACTCTGACTCAGAAGGACCTACTCCACATGGAGGATTTGGACTGTGAGGTAAAATCTTGGTAAATTCCATCTTCTCTTCTTTCATTGGTTTTGGCTCCTTTGCTGTTGGGATATGGGAGTTGTAGTCAGTCCTGGAGACATTTTGTAGTCATGTTGCTGCTGTCTTACACCCTCCATAGAAACTGCACCACTTACCCAAGCCGTGTGCAGATGAAAGTTCCGGGCCGTGCTTGGAAGCTATGATGGAGGACATCCCCTGACACAGCCGATCCACCTGGCTGCTGATCTGGGCCAGGCTGCTGCTGTGCGCTGTGCCCTGCTGGCACAGCTCCTCCACCCTGCGCTCCACCACCTCCAGGCGCTGGCACAGCGACCCCAGCACCCCCGAGAGCAGGTGCTTCATTTCAGCCTGGTGGGCAGCCAGGCAGCGCTCCAGGACACCCAGCTGCTCCCCGGTGGGGCCCGCAGGAGGTGCAGGAGGGTAGGTGGTGGGGGAGGCCCAGGGGGAGGCTCTCGACAAACTCTCTAGGGGGATAAGTTAGGAATACATTTACATTTATATTTGTTCCTTTAGCAGACTCTTTTATCCAAAGTGACTTACAAGAGAGAGCTTTACAAAAGCGCATCGGTCACTGAGCACCCCAAACATAGCAGGCTTATAAATTATGAAACATACATCGTGAGAAATCAATAAGTGCCAAGGGAAGAGCTATAAGAGCATTCAGCCGAACAATTCATACACTTCATACATTTTAAGATTAGCCGATAAAGATGAAAGCTCCCTGCACGTCCATGTTACCTTCATGACTCGTGTTAATCCACTGACCGCTTTTCATGCTTTCTTTCGGAACACTCTGAAATTGGAAAACGGTCAAAAATAAAAAGTGAGTTACAATACGCATATAGTACCTACTGTTAGGGAACAAAGCTCCATATTGGACAGAACTACATTTTCCCAGCATTTCCTACCTGGAGGTCTCTTGTCGGCCTGTGTGTTCCACTGGTGTCCCCAGGTGCAGGGCTCCCATAGCCCTGGGGCAGACTCTGGGCTGAACCAGGTACAGCCTTCCTCTGGTCAGTTGTGGTCTGTCCCATTCTCTGAGCCAAATCCATGACTGTTAATCTTTCTCTACCCTCTGGTTGTCTGTTGGCCTGCAGAAACGTGACAGACCTACTGCCCACATTCCTTTGGCCCTTGTAGGATTCTCTGCAATCCACTGCCCCCCGCACCTGGAGGTGAGGTAGAGGGGTAGGTGACTGGGTAGGGCGCAGACCTGGAGGGTTAGGCAGATGGGGACACCCTTTTGAATCAGGTGGGCCAGAGGAGAACATCATCTCATGGGCTGAAAGAACATAGCGAGAAGAAGACAAAGAGGGAGGTTAGTTATATATCCGATTGGTTTACTAGTTGTGTCAAGGGTGACTGATGCTTTTACCTAAAAATGAACAGAAGATAAAACCAATCGTCTTCCCTGCTCGCTAAAGAACACACTGTACAGTCCCTGAGCTGAACACTCATGCCAGGGTTGTTTTTGGGGTGTGTGTGTGTGTGGAGGGGGGGGGGGGGGGTCTGTATTGTCATTTCGTTGTTGAGTTTTTGACGAGTAACTGGTTAGCAAGCAACATTACTTGGTCAATCCTTATCATGCAGTTCTCTCTCAAAAGATGTGAGAGCAATATTTTATTCTCTATTTCTGGGCATTATCGCTCATTGAACCCTGTGAATGTGAGAGAAGTTGACGCAGATGCAGCGGTGGATTCGGGCCCCAGGGCTGCAGTGCTACTAACAGGGCCCTGTACTGCACAAGCATATTACTGTATATAGATATATATATTTACCAAATAATCGTTGTAGTAAGGAAACCACAAACCTTGTCTCCCTCTGATCCCTGAAGCAGCCGCAGTGGAAGGTTTGCTCCAGGTTCCCCTTCAGCACTGACTCCCAGCTCTCGGATCCATTTCGGTGTCCCGTCGCCGAATTCGCCGCTTCCGGTGAACGGACCTAGGCTAATTCACACGATTTCGAAGAGAGTACTAAGCCCATTATATCAAACTGTCTTATAAACAAATACAGATTTTTTAACGTTTTTTTACGGAGGAAACTATCCTTCCAATCGTTTCATTTGGGTGATGTAGGGGTTTTCAACTGAAATGTATTGACGACATTATGAGCGAGACTTAAACAGGATCATTTCCGGTTGACGGCAAACTAAATATTCCAAAATAAAAGTCACAAAACAAAACTTTTTAAAAAAAACAAAGAATGGCAGTAAAACACACAGTTGCAGTGACATTACCAATATATTACAGTAATTCAAAATAGTAAATGTTTGGGTTCAAGGAGGGATTCAGAAAACTTTCTTGTGTCTTGTGCTCCCACAACAGGGGAAAAACATTTAAGAAAATCGAGTGGAATACGGTAATGTCAATTTGCTAAAATTGTACATTTACAGTGAACAGGGGTCCCATCAGTAAAAAATGTATTGGAAATTAATTTCAGAGGGTACAGTATCTTAATATAACAAACAAAAAGTAGCATAGTCCACTCTCGTCTTTAAAAGACGATAATAATAACATTCGGGGTGTTGGGAATAAACGTCACTTTCTAAATCGGGGTTAACATGGTTATACAAAATTATAATAATTGTTTTGTCTTTTTGTATATTTATTAAATGTTTCGAGTTTTTGTACATTTTTACAATATATTGCCATTTTGAGGAGGAAGCCGCCATTGCTACTTCCAGCCATAATTCTTGCACACATTTATATGAACATTTATTTTCTCGAACAATAATCACATTTCACCTCATTACTTGCATCTGACCTAACCAATCCTTCTGTTCCCCATCGAAACGGAGAGTTGATCGCAAAACTCGGCTCAACGCAACAGCACGCAAAAAAAGGAATGGAAACCTTGAGGACCTGTAAAATAATAATAATAAAAAATATATATATATACTTTACAGTATATAATAATTCTCAGCAAGCACCCCCTAGTGTACGAATGTTGTTATATATTTGTAATATTTGCATTCGAAGAAATGTAATAAATGTGTGTTAATAATAATAATAAACATATATATATATGTATTATGTATATATAATAAAATAAAAAATCCCCAGCACGCATGCGCAGTGGCCCTGGCTTTGAGGCTGGTTGTGTTTGTGTTGACAGCAGCTGCAGCCTCCCAGTCTCTGATGTTGCTGTATAGACTTGCTGTACAGACTATACTATAGTGCAATGTTATGTCAACCGTTTTGGGAATAATACACTCTTTTGGAAACAGGTAAGCTACTCTACACCCCCTGTGCGTCTCTCCCTGCTGACTGACTGGCGTCTCCCTTTTGAGACGTTATAACGGCTAATGTTAGCTAGCTCGCTAATTGTGCAGTTTAACTATCCTGCTCAGCAGTGTTAGCCTGGCTCAGTCAGGCCTTAGCTACGGAACTAGCGCTGCTTTTATCCATTGCGAAGTCAAAGTCATGGTATTGCAGATATGTTGTAAAAAAAAAAGACTTTATGGTACAAATCTTATGTTTCTTCCCAGCTAGTTACTAGTTAGCTTACTTAGTGAACACCAGGCTAACGGGTGTGTTGATGCTAGCTGCTCTTTGCATTGAACACGCAATGCGCAGAGCTAACGTTGTTCAGACTAGCCTCCTCCTGGAAACCTTTTTGTTTCCGTATTAAGCTTCTTTTTATACCTCTGCTAGCTTCACAGCGTATTAGTACCACAAATATGAACGCAGGGTTGCTGTCAGACTTGCGTGACAAGACAACAACGGCTGGGCGATGAGCAGCTGTTGTCATGGGAACGGGAACACGTTCAGGGTCTCACCTGGGGGGTGAGGGTGGGGGGGGGGGGAAGCACCTTAGGGCTCAACGACTGACATGCAAATGTCAAGCTGACATTCATTTTCATGGACAAAACATGATCGACACAAGCCACAATTTGCTGTGTTGGATTGACACTGTAGGCTAGGGCAGACCTGGATGACTTCTTGTTTGTGGATGACCTGGTCTGCATTCTCTGCCTGTGTACCGAGCTTTTCACCCCCAGTTTTCAGTCTCTCCACTCCTCTCGGGTTCCATCTGCAGTCCGATCACCTCCACTCCTCCTTCGTTCCCAAACTCACAGCATTGGCAGGCATGGGGGCTCCTTCTCTGTAGCTTGTCGGCACATTAGCATGCAGGGCACTGTGACGACACCTCCACACACTCAAAACAGTCAGGTAGTGTGGCTCCCCTTATGCTCGGATATCATCTAGCAGAAGTGCCAAGTCCAGGCAAGCTTAGGTGTGTCAGGACTACTTGGGCCAGAAGTTGTGTGCCGGTATAATACGATATTGTGCAATTTCTTTAGGGAAGGGCTGCAGTGTGTTGTTTGTGTTGCTGTAGCAGGACCTGACTCCTGCTAGGGAGAGATTCTCCCTCTGAATGAGCTGGCTGCTGCGGTGCTCACTGTTCTGTTCTGAATGAGATGGTTATCATTGCAGACACACAGACACTTCGACTCTCGCATACTCCTGCACTGGCGCAATGTGAATGGATTACGCTCTCTCTCTCTCTCTCTCTCTCTCTCTCTCTCTCAAACACACACACACACACACTCTTAAACCAACACAATGTGAACGGGCGAGGCTCTCTCCTCATTGACTCATTCTTTCATACCTTTGTCTCTGTCTCTCTCTCTCTCTCTCTCCCTCTCTCTGTCTGTCTGTCTCTCTGTCTCTCTCTGACACACATACACACACAAACACACTCACTCATAAACCAACACAATGTGAATAGGGTAGGCTCTCCCCTCATTGACTCATTCTTTCTCTGTCTCTCTGTCTTTCTCTATCTATCAAACCACTGCGGTGAGTGAGCTTTAAGAGGATGCCTCGGTGCTCCCATGCTGTTGTGCTGCGTCCCTGGTGTGGAGCAAAGGCCTCAGCTGGCAGCCTAAGGTTCACCCCTTTCATTTGCAGAGGGAGCCGGAGGGAGGGAGGGGATGGACGGATGGAGGGTTGGGGAAGGCAGTATTAGGAAGGGGTGTGTTGGGTACTAGAGCAAGGGGTGCGCAGTGCTTCAGAGGCCAAACGACACCACTTCCAAAAAACCTCAACAATAAACCAGTTCAACTAGAACAGCTTCCCCTTTCTGTGTGTTAGGCTCAGAACAATCAGCCTTAGGAAGAGCACGGTTGTCGTGCCAACCCAGATCCACAGGTGGTTGGCCTGTCTTAAGCGCTAACAAGAGTCCCCCTTCCAACCCACTCCAGCATGCTTGGACACTCTTCAAAGTGTGTCTTGTCATAAACGCGAGGGAACATGTTGCCGTGGTGTTTCTCGTTAGAGGTTAGGGTGAAAAGGGGTTGTCATGGTAACACTCAGTTGGCAATAGTTCCACAGGAAGCTGGTCCTTGCTGCATAAACTCAGCCCCCCCCCCTCCCCCCCCCCCCACACACACACACACACACACAACCCCCCCTTCTTCCCTCCACACTCGTTTCTTCCCCTTACATGGATTCAAAGAGGGAGGGAGATGGAGAGAAAGAGAGAGGGAGGAAACATTAGCTTGTGTTAAGTCCTCTGTCCAGGGGCCACAGCGCTGGCCTCTATTTGGCTGTAATGCCCAGACCGAGGGAGAGAGACAGAGACAGAGAGAGAGAGAGAGGGGGGGGTGGAGGAGGCTGGACTGTGTCTGCTTGACAAGGCAGCCATTATGAGGCAGGGAGCGGAGCAGAACAAGGCGGGGTGTCAGCAGGAAACAGCAGCGTCCTCTGTCTCCGACTGGGGGGGGCGAGGGGTGGGGGTGGGGGGGGGGACCGAGCTCAACATGGGAAGGAGCGTGACTGAGCATCATCTGAAGGAGGGCCGGGGCCCTATTACCAGGCAGCAGCTCCTGCCTGTGTGTGTGTGTGTCTATTTGTCACCCATCTTTGTCTCTCAGTGACACAGAACCTGTCAGGCAACTCACCTGCTTCTGCTGCAGAGCTGAAAAAGGACACCCGGCCTCACTGTCTCCGCAGTTAAACAGGGGCCATGTTATGCAGGCCTACAAACCTGCACCTTAAACCACTGATGAAACTGAGAAACCCAGCTGAATGCAGCGCCTGCTGTTTGGTCCTGATGATCGAGCCGTGCGTGCGTGCGTGTTTGCACACTCCTGTGTTTGTTCCTCATATTTCTTCCTTGTTAGGCCAGGGAGGAGGAGGCAGACAGAAATAGGCCTGTGTGGACTTGACCCTCGGCCAAAAGCCTCTGTTGTACTTCTCTTCCTGTTACTCACTGGCACCTCCGTTCTCTCTCTCTCTCTCTCTCTCTCTCTCTCTCTCTCTCTCTCTCTCTTTCTCTGTCTCTGTCTCTCTCTCTCTCTGTCTCTCTCTCTCTGTCTCTCGCTCGCTCACTTGTCCGTTCCTCCTTCCCCTTAACTGCATCGCCCTCTCTTACGTCCATTCCCTCCTCCCTCCCTCTCTCTGTCTCTCTCCCCTTTCTATCTCCCTCTCTTTTTTCTCTCTCCTCCCTCCCTCCCTCCCTCCCTCCCTCCCTCCCTCCCTCCCTCCCTCCCTCCCTCCCTCCCTCCCTCCCTCCCTCCCTCCCTCCCTCCCTCCCTCCCTCCCTCCCTCCCTCCCTCCCTCCCTCCCTCCCTCCCTCCCTCCCTCCCTCCCTCCCTCCCGGTCAGACTTCCTCTCACTATTCCCAGCAACGCACTCCCAGCAACGCACTCATTGGTCACGGATTATCGGAGCAGGTTCTAAATTCCTGCAGAGATTAGCAAAATGAAGTGATGGAATAAGTGAACAGCTAAGGCCATATGTTTCTGGACCCATGAGGTTTCCTGCCCAGGCCTGGGCTCTGCTGGGCTCTGCTGGACTCTTCTGGGTTCTGCATGGCTGCCTGCAGGGGTGGGGGTGGGGACACACACACATGCCTATCATGTGATCTTCCCTAGGGGAGAGGGAGAAAAGCAATCTGTTTTCTCTTTGAAAATCGCCAAGAGGATGCATGATGGGATGGGATGGATGAAAGACTGAGAGGTGGGATGGACGGGCGCACCAGGAAATGCAGTTTGTGATAACTTCTGCCTCATCCACGCCCACTTCAGCCTCCAGGTTTCCGCTGCCTGATTAAGCATCTTCACATCCTTGCACAGTGTGCCATCATAGTGGCCAAATGACGAATCCACAGTATGTTTCCAGACCAGATGACCTTGAACGATCCCAAACGAGCCGCCAAAATGCTTTTCATGGTTTCATCTCATTTCCTTTTTTTCCTTCTTTCTTCTCATTTTCTTTCTTTCCTCAGGTGATTTTGCCCCTCATTCCCCCTCATTCATGTGCCTGCCAGTGGCTTGGGTTAGCAGTCATGGATGACAAGGCTTCGGTGGGGAAGATTAGTGTGTCGTCGGACTCAGTGTCCACCATCAACAGTGAGGATTTTGTCCTGGTGTCCCGCCTGGGGGACGACACCCCGTCCTCCACTAATAACGGTAGCGATGATGAAAAGACAGGACTGAAGGTAAGACACATGACCGGCCCCCAGGAGGCGTGGTCCTGGGGCAGCTGACCCGCCCACGCTTCTGTTCACTTACGGGTATTGGCCAGCTGGAGATGATGGGTTGTCATTTTGTTCAGCTCACCTGATCACCTCATTGGCTAGTTGGGCGTTTTGTAATGTCAATATTAGAATCTCATTGGCCAGTCCTACTGGTGTGGGTGCGTAGGGCACCAAAATGGCTAGCGGCGGCACTGAAGACGAATATTGTTGTGAGAAACGTATTCTTTGTTTATTTCATATGCATGACAACTGATTGTTATCAACAACACAGCCCAAATATCTCAGTTAATTAAAAGTAAAAAAATAATGAAGATTTCTCTTCAAGGCAGGGTGAGATAAGCGAGCCTTTTTAGCCTTTTTAAATGCTGGTTAAATGCTAAAACAGCATCATAAGAACAATGAAATCTTTATGACTTGGCTAGACACTTCTCAGCACGCCCATTTACATCCAAATAAATTCAAAAGCAGCCCAAATGAAAGTATCTGCATACAGGAACCTAGAAGATGAAGGAGCATAGCCAAAAATATACAAAAGATGGAAATATTCCCCCAGCTTTGCAGTGCATAAGCGTGACCCTGTGGAACGTCCATTGTTTCAATGCTGTCATACGTTAGCACTAGCGGCAGAGCTGTCCTGCTTGGACCATGAAGTTCTCGGTCTCTGATAACACCGCGATTGCATTTCATCCGCTCTCATACTGTAACCAAACCTACCCCCCCCCCCTCCTTCCCACCCCCCAGAGCGACCATGCTGTCATGCTCTTTTAACTCACTCACCCGCTCTCTGCCCCCCTCCCCCCCGTCCCCTCCCCCCACCCCCTCCTCCTCTTAGACTCGAGGGTCTGATTTGGTTTTGGTTGGCAGTGCCACTTCCTGTGTCGTGTCAGACAGGATGCAGGAGGAGCTGCAGAGAGGATGGGGGAGGATGGATGGACCTTGGCTGGATGGAGAGAGGCAGGGAAAGATGGATGGACGGAGAAATCTGGAAGCAATCCATGGAGGGAGAGCCATAGATAGAAGGATAAATGGAGGGGGGGGGGGTTCAGAGGTATACTAAGGACTCCTGCAGAGAGGAAGAGACGAACGAATAAAGGAAAAAGGAACAAGGGAAGGCGTAATGAAGGCTGACATGAAATGGTGATAAGGGAGGAAGTGGTTCACTTCCAGATCTCTTCATCCTGCTGGTATCTCTCAGCCTCCTGTTTCAGACTGGCCGTCCGCACATCTTGGTCAGACAGGCGGTTCCCTCTCTTATCGGTCTCTCTGTCTCTTCCTGTATCTCCATATCACCCTCACACCCGCTGACATTGTGCACCAATCAAAATCTTTTCCACTTTGGGTCTTTTGCCTGGAATGTCTTCGTAAAGATGTCTCCTGTTACTTGTTAATCCCCGCTCAGGAAACTCGCTATTGTTGTTGCTTTATTGTTCGCGTCCCACAGGTAGACTACTGTTCGTCGGAGACTCACCTTAAATTGTGTACACCTGTGAACACACCTGTAATGTGTTCGGCTAAATGTTCGTATAGCTCTTCCCTTGGCACTTATTGGTTCTCACGATGTATGTTTCATAATCTATAAACCCGCTATGTTTGGGGTCTATCACGTTGCTATGCTCAGTGACCGATGCTCTTTTGTAAAACTCTCTCTTGTAAGTCACTTTGGATAAATGAGTAAATGTAAATGTAAAGAACCCTATGGGTGTTTGTGTTGCTGAGGTAGTATCTGAACTGAACCAGAGGGGGGCGCCAGCAGAGCAGCCAATGCTGTAGTCGCACCTCCCAACAGCAGCGATCCCGCCTCCTCTGCACGCCACCCGAGCAGGAGAGCGGAGACGCAGCGTGCGGCAGAGCAGGGTTCGAGGGGTGCGGGTTCGAGGGGCGCGTGTTAGCCAGGCGGCCATCTTTAGCTACAGCCCCCAGTCACACCTTCCCGCTGTCTGATGCCCCCCCACCTCTCATGTCCCATTCATCGGCGCGGTCGGTCAGGTGGGGTGTCTACCCCCCACCCCCCCACCTGCCTTCTCCCTCCCTCCTCCACCTCCCCCCCCCTCCCTCCCCCGTCATGATCAGGTGCAGAGGCTTGTAGCGAGGGGGGGTCTGTCTGTCTAAAACCTGTTGTTTGTCACGCAGGTGATTTCTGAGGAAGGGGTCAGCTTTAAGGTCAGTCTCCCTTTCGCTCCTCTCGCTTTCTCTCCTTCTCTCTGTCTCTCTCTCTTTCTCTCTCTGTCTCTCTCTCTTTCTCTCTCTCTGTCTCTCTTTCTCTCTCTCTGTCTCTCTCTCTTTTCCTCTGTCTGTCTCGGTGCTGTGCATATGTGGTGATTCTGTCTGTGCTGTCTGTATTTTGATTGGCTGATGATTTCACCGACGGTCGATGTGACGGCCTTAGCAATGCTTGGGTTGTGTCCTTCGTCAGCGCTAGTTCAAGTTACTCCCCCGCTCCTTGAGCCTAGACTCCTTCAGCCTAGTTTAGTTAACCTTAGTTAAGTCAAGCTCAGCCAGCCTGCTGGTCAGCCCTGTATTTAATGGACAGATACAGCGGACCTAGTAGTAGCCAGTACTATCTCATCGTCAGCGGGACTACTGTAGTAGTATTTGCTGTACATTACACGGCAAAACCACATCCAGGTAGTAGAGATAATTCCCACTCTGTATTAACTTACTAATCATGGATGTTTCATTGGGCTTAATCAGACATTGAGTTAACACCTCCCACCACAATCCCAGCTCTCCTTCCCTCAATCCACCCTGGTGATCCTTCAGTAACAGCCTGTGAACAGCACTATCCCAGGCCTATAGAATCACAAGCAGAATCTATTCATTCTGTATGCAGGATATACAAACAGAGTTTACTATGGCAGAAGAGAGCAAACATAGAACATATTAATTAGCATAATATATTAATTAGTAGCTATAGTATGTGTTAATGCTAATGGCAGGTGGCTAACTTTCAGCCGCTGTGTGTATTTCTGTACTAGCAGCAGAGGGAGGCTAGCTTCCAGCTTCCCAATTCCAGTTGATCCATAGCTGTGTGTCTACACAAAGGACCTTGCCATTGCATCGGTACTACTTAACGTATCCATTCCTGTGTGTGTGTGTGTTTTTATGTGATTGTGTGTGTGTCTGTGTGTTTGTGTGTTATTGTTTGTGTGTGTGATTGTGTGTGTGTGATTGAGTGTGTGTGTGTGTGATTGTGCGTGTGTGATTGTGTGTGTCATTGTGCGTGTGTGATTGTGTGTGTCATTGTGTGTGATTGTGTGTGTGTGTGTGTCTGTGTGTGTGTTTGTGTGTGTGTTTGTGTGTCATTGTTTGTGTGTGTGTGTCATTGTGTGTCATTGTGTGTGATTGTGTGTGTGTGTTAGATTGTGGGGAACGGCAGTGAGCAGCAGTTGCAGAGGGAGCTGGAGGATGTTCTGATGGAGCCGTGTGTGGCTGAGCAGGGGGGCGGGGCTGGACCCAGGCCGGACCAAGAGGCCGGGGAGGACTGTGGTCACCCCACCATGACGGCACCGTCCCAGGCAGGCTCCGACCCCCCTGGCACCCCCCCACTGAAGGTGGACATGGTGCTGCCGGTGCAGACAGCCCAGGAGAGTGAGCTGAACGAGAGGTCGTACAGAGGTGAGGAGGTGCTGTTAAGGAACATGAACACACACACTCACTCACGTACACACACACACACACACACGCACACACACACACACACACACACACACTCACACACTCACACAAACACTCACACACTCACTCATGTACACACACACACACTCACTCACACACACACTCTCACACACACTCTCACACACACTCACTCACACACTTTCATACACGCACACTCACTCACACACGCACACACTCACTCACCCACTCTGTCTCTCTCCCCCTATCTGTCTCTCTCTCTGTTTGTCCCTCTCTGTCCCCCCCCCCCTCCCCAGGTGATGAGTCTTCATCAGAGGGCAGCCCTGGGACCCCCCATCCCAGACGAGGACAGCGTGGTGTTCAGCCAGCTCACCTACCTGGGCTGTGCCTCGGTCAACGCCCCCCGCAGCGAGGTGGAGGCCCTGCGCATGATGACCACCCTGAGGGGGCTGTGCCAGCTGCCCATCGACGTCACCCTGTCGGTGCCGGGGGTCTCCGAGGGCACCGTCAGGTCAGTCCCGCACACGCACACACACACACATACACACACACACAAGCACACACGCATACACACACACACACACATACACATACACACAAAAGCACACACACACAGCTTTGGTGACATCCTCTCCACCCCCACCCCCCCTCCCCAGGTTGCTGGACCCTCAAACGGGCTCGGAGATCGCTAACTACCCCATCTACAAGATCCTGTTCTGCGTGCGCGGCCATGACGGCACGGCCGAGAGCGACTGCTTCGCCTTCACAGAGAGCCACCACAACGCAGAGATCTTCCGCATCCACGTCTTCCGCTGCCAGATCCAGGAGGCGGTGAGGCACACACACACACACACACACAGCACAGAGCACAAGGCACAGCCATGCACACCTGCAGGGGGAGCTAGAGCTCCAGGCAGATATCTCCCTATGTTCAACTCCTTCATCGCTCCAAACACGCACACACACACACACACACACACTCACTCACGCTCTCACACACACAAACACTCACACATACACTCATACGCACTCACATCCTCACACTCGCGCACACACTCGTACACGCGCACACACTCACGCTCTCACACATACACTCACCCTCACTCACCCTCACACACACCCTCACACAGTCCCACTGGGATGTTTCCAGCTGGCCAGACGGAGCCTGTGGCTTCTGTCTACACAGACCCTGGCCTTCCACATGTGTTTATGTCTGCTTTAGTTAGCCTGGCCCGGCCTAGATAAGGCCAGGTTTGGACCAGGCCAGGTTTGGACCAGGCCAGGTTTGGATTAGGCCAGGTTTGGACCAGGCCAGATTAGGACCAGACCAGGTTTGGACCAGGCCAGGTTTGGACCAGGCCAGGTTTGGACCAGGCCAGGTTTGGACCAGGCCAGGTTTGGATTAGGCCAGGTTTGGACCAGACCAGGTTTGGACCAGGCCAGGTTTGGACCAGGCCAGGTTTGGATTAGGCCAGGTTTGGACCAGGCCAGGTTTGATCCTGTCCTCTCTTTAACTTGGTGTAGCACACACACCAGCATCTCTTTCAGCACTGAATGTCTCCCCAGTGTGTGTGTTTTTAAGTGTGTGACCGTGTGTTTGTGCGTGTCTGGTTGCATTCGCTGATGCGAGTGTGTGTGTGTGTGTAGAGGCCAGGCTGGGTGAATACTAGATGGCTGAGCAGCTGGAAAGTCGTTAGTTAATTAGCAGAGTCTCCGGACATGCCCAGCAGCAAGGCAACATGGTACTGCCCACAAGCTACAAATAGAACCCTCGCATTCCTAATGACTGGATCCTGTCTCCTCCTTTGTGTGTGTGTGCGTCTCTGTGTGTGTGTGTGTGCAGGTCAGCAGGATACTCTACAGCTTTGCCACGGCTTTCCGCCGGTCAGCCAGGAAACCCGTGCTGTCGGCTCAGGCCCCGCCCCTCACGCCGGACAGCGACGTGTTCACCTTCACCGTCAGCCTCGAGATCAAGGAGGATGATGGGAAGGGCACCTTCAGGTACGCAGGGCGGGGCTAGTCTTGAAGATGGTACCATTCCTCCAGGCTGGGCCCAGGTCACTGCGAGGAAGAGTCACTGTGTTGAGATGATCTCATTGTTCTGTTCAGTCACTCCTCACACCACGCAAAGTTAGCTTGAGATCTGTGCCCCCCCCCCGCTCCGTCTCCAAGGGAACCTGCCCTTCAGCCACCAAGGAAAGGAATACATTTACAGCAGGGAGGGTTTTTCCTTCTGGTCTTTTGAAGTATCCACATAATCCTGCAGCGGAGCCTCCCTCCATACAGCCTCACAAAGAGGCTACTCCCCCTGCCTCCCCTCTGTCAACATCTCATTGGTTATCTGTCCCGCGGCCCGTCCTATCTTACCTTTCCCTATCTCTCTTCTCATCTCCCTTTTTCTCTCTGTCCATCGAATCTTTTTCACACTTCATCCTCTTTTCCCATCTTTCATTCTTCCCGTCGGCCCTTTTTCTCCCTTTCTTCCTCTCTCTTATCCACCCATCCAGGGTTCTAGTCCGATAATCCTGCCTTCCTCTCTAACCATCCAGTCTCTTCTTCTGTCAGTCTCTCTCTCTCTCTCTCTCTCTCTCTCTCTCTCTCTCTCTCTCTCTCTCTCTCTCTCTCTCTCTCTCTCTCTCTCCCTATTTCTCTCTCTCCCTATTTCTCTATATGTATCTCTCTCTCTCTCTCTCTGTCCCTTTATCTGTCTCTCTCTCTCTCTGTCCCTTTATCTGTCTATCTCTCTCTCTCTCTCTCTCTCCCTATTTCTCTATATGTATCTCTCTCTCTCCGTGCTTCTCTCCCAACACATCCTCGTTCTGACTGCTGTTTGTTATGTCTGTTCAGATCTGTCACTTCCTCAGGAATAAACGTCCAAACAGCCACAGACTGTACATGGCTCGTTCGGACGGATATTTTTAGACAGAAGCATATTTCCTGCTCATTAAGTCTTGGTTGATTATTTGTGGAATGTTTAGATGTGAAACCCAGCTCTCACACGCCAGTGATAGACAGGTCTGGGAGATGCACAGAGCACAGCCGGGATGGGAAGCCATCGGAGGAGACTGCCTCTGGGAGGAGACTGCCTCCGGGAGGAGACTGCCTCCGGGAGGAGACTGCCTCCGGGAGGAGACTGCCTCCGGGAGGAGACTGCCTCCGGGAGGAGACTGCCTCCGGGAGGAGACTGCCTCCGGGAGGAGACTGCCTCCGGGAGGAGACTGCCTCCGGGAGGAGACTGCCTCCGGGAGGAGACTGCCTCCGGGAGGAGACTGCCTCCGGGAGGAGACTGCCTCCGGGAGGAGACTGCCTTCGGGAGGAGACTGCCTCCGGGAGGAGACTGCCTTCGGGAGGAGACTGCCTCCTGGAGGAGACTGCCTTCGGGAGGAGACTGCCTTCAAGACTGAAAAAGACGACCTGGGAAAGCATTAGAGAGACTCAGCCTCTCAAAGTCCTTTGATTTGTTAGCGGTGTGTGTGGCAGCGATCTAAATATGATTGCTTGGAGGGTGAGCCTTGATGGAAGCAGCTGTTCCGTCTACCCCTGCAGAAGGTGGAACCCTAATCACATGCAAATAAGCCACGGCATCGTTACCCCCGGGATGATGCTTCACATGGATTCACATCTTGCAGACTTGCAGAGTGTTTTTCCGCCTGTGTGCAGGCAGGTGTATCCACAACCCCCGCCCTCCACCCCCCCTCAACCCCCTCCTCTGGATTCCATTTGAGCAGGGATTCATGTCTGACCTAAAACTGTAAACCCCTTGTCTGAAGAGATTCCCCTCTGTACTCCTGGTGTGCAGGTGTATGCGGTTCTTGTTAGATGGTTTGTGATTTGTGTAATAAAAAGGCCTCTTTGATCCTGTTTGAAAACCTTAGCTGATTATCGGAGCAGGAGGTGGACCGGGGAACCCACATTGTTCTGGGGAGATTTAAGATGCTGCCTGAAAATACTGGGATGGATTTAGCTTCCTTACTTCAGAGGAAGATGAAAAGATGAGCTCCTTGACCTCCCTGTTGACCTCTCTCTCTCTTTTCCCCTCTCTTTCTCCCTCTCTTCTTTTCTCTCTTTCGTCCTCTCTCTCTTTCTCTCTCTTTCTCTCTCTCTCGCTACCTCTCTCTCCCCCCCCCCTCTCCCTCTCTCTCCCCCTCTCTCTCTCTTTCTCTCTGTTTCTCTCTCACTCTCTCCTCCAGTGCTGTGTCCAAGGACAAAGACAGACAGAGCTTTAAGCTGCGTCCCGGCATGGACAAGAAGATCGTCATCTACGTCCAGCAGACGTCAAACAAGGAACTGGCCATCGAAAGGTGACCGCCCAATAGGGAGGCAGCATTTCCAGGAAACCAGGCTTCTTTTGCAGCATTAACAGGCCATTCTTCTCTTCTCAATGATAAACATGCTCAGTGTCTGTGTGTCTGTGGGCTGGCTGTCCCAGTCCGGCCTGGGGGAGGACCTGACGGATGGGTCCCCCCCCCCCCCCCCAAGCCTGCTAATCCTCCCTGGGTCATAAAACTGTTTCTGGCCGGTGTCACCTCCAGGCAAACATTCCCTTCCTAAATGGGGTTTGGTGTGAGGCGGATAAGAGGATGGAAGGATCTAGAACACTCTGTTAGGCTCTGTTCTATGTCATGTCGTATGTGTGTTCGTATTCATAGCAAAAGGGAGGTGTGTTGACTTTGACACTGTAAAACTTTTTTCTGTCCTCTGTTCCCCCCCCTCTCGCTTTTTCTCTCTCTCTCTCTCTCTCTCTCTCTCTCTCTCTCTCTCTCTCTCTCTCTCTGTCTCTCTCCACCTGTGTGTGTGTGTGTGTGTGTGTCAGGTGTTTTGGCCTTCTGCTGAGCCCAGGGAAGAACGTGAAGAACAGCGACATGCACTTGTTAGACCTGGTATGCTGCCCCCCTCCGCCCCCCCCTCCCCCCCCCCCCCTCCCTCCTCCCCCCCTGCCATCCTACACCACCTTCTGTTCTCACATCACACGGAGGCTTGGGCTGTTCCATGTCCTCACCCTACCCCAGCTCTCCTCTCTCATTACCGTCTGCATTGATATCTCTCTCTCTCTCTCCCTTCCTCTCCCTCTTCCTCTCTCTCTCCCTTCCTCTCCCTCTTCCTCTCTCTCTCTCTTTCCCTCTTCCTCTTTCTCCCTCTCTCTCCCTTCCTCTCTCTCTTTCCCTTTTCCCCTCTCTCTCTCTCTCTCTCTCTCTCTCTCTCTCTCCAGGAGTCGATGGGGAAGAGCTCAGACGGGAAGTCTTACATCATCACAGGAAGCTGGAACCCCAAGACCCCTCAGTTCCAAGCCGTCAACGAGGAGACCCCCAAAGGTACGCCCCCCCCCCCTTCCTCTGCTGCAGGTGTTAGGCCCATGGGCTGCAGCGCTGCAGGGCTGACGAGGGGTCGTGTGTGGGGGGGGGGTCCACAGATAAGTTTGTGTACATGACGACGGCGGTGGACCTGGTGATCACGGAGGTGGAGGAGCCCGTTCGCTTCCTGCTGGAGACCAGGGTCAGGGTGTGCTCCCCCAGCGAGAGGCTCTTCTGGCCCTTCAGCAAGCGCAGCTACACTGAAACCTTCTACCTCAAACTGCGACAGGTCCGAGAAACACACACACCGGCACGCTCCTACCACGCGGGTTACATCCCCACACACACACACACACACACACACACACACACACACACACTCACACACACCGCCACGCTCCTACCACAAGGGTTACATCCCCACACACACACACACACACACACACTCACACACACACCGCCACGCTCCTACCACAAGGGTTACATCCCCACACACACACACACACACACTCACACACTCACACACACCGCCACACTCCTATCACAAGGGTTAAATCCCCACAGACACACACACACCAGGGCCTATTACCTTAAACTACCATTGTTAGGAAAACACACTCACCTCATATAAGCTCCCTCCACATGCCAACGAGCTAAGAACCCCCCCCCCCCCCCCCCCCTCCCTCACTCCCTCCTCCCCCTCCTCCAGATGGAGAGGAAGAGTGGGCAGGACACTCTGTACGAGGTGCTGAGCCTGGAGAGTGAGGCAGAGCGGGAGAGGAGGAAGACCACAGCGAGCCCCCTGCAGCCCGGCCCCCATGGCTCCGGGGTGCCCTCCCCCCCCGAAGACGACGAGGAGGAAGGTAGCCCTCTCTGGAACCCGGCCACGCTCCAGAAACACTCAAACTAATAACCCTGCCTGTTTTTTTTTTTACCAAATATGATTTAGACAAGCGAGCCGGTGTTTAACATATTTTAATTCAAGGCGTAAATCTGGGCGACATTATTTAGCTCTTCTGGATCCCCCCGGTGAGGACAAGCAGTCTTAAATCACGGCCCCCCCCCGTCCAGAGTCCGGCTCCGCCCAGTGTGGACCCTCTGGTTCAGGTTCTCCTGCTCTGGTTTACTCCCAGCATGCACAGGGGCTTATGCGCCGCTCAGTTTAGCTCTTCAAATTAGCCTAGCATGGTCTGCCTTTGCCTAGCATAGCATAGCATAGCTTACCCACGATAAGCCTAGCTTAACCTAGCCTCGCTTATCCGATTGCAGTCTAAAGTAGCCGTACTTCGCTAAAGTGGAGTTTAGCCTACACATTCAGCGATGTTAACTATAAATAAATATTAATTTAGCAGACTCTTTTATCCCGAGCGACTCAAAGCAAGTACAGGGACATTCCCCCCTGAGGCAAGTAGGGTGAAGTGCCTTGCCCAAGGACACAACATCATGCTGACACAGCCGGGAATCGAACTCACAACCTTCTGATAATGAGCTCAACGCCTTAACCCGCTGAGCCACCTCAGGACTGTCCCTGTCCTGGTGGTCTCAGAGGTCCAGTCCAGAGGAGTAGAGGACATCAGGGCTTCATGTCCCCTCCTGTCTGTGTTTCAGACAATGACGAGCCTCTACTGAGTGGGTCTGGGGACGTCTCCAAGGAGTGTGCAGAGAAGATTCTGGAAACCTGGGGCGACCTGCTGTCCAAATGGTGACACACACACACACACACACACACACTATAAACACACACACACACACACTATAAACACACTCACATACACACACTATAAACACACTCTCCTGTGTGTCACACATAATAAATACTCATTTAGCAGATGCTTTTATTCAAAGCGACTTACATTAAGTACAGGGACATTCCCCCTGAGGCAAGTAGGGTGAAGTGCCTTGCCCAAGGACACAACATCACAGCCACAGCCAGGAATCGAACTCACAACCTTACGATCATGAAGCCAACGCCTTAACCCGCTGAGCCACCTGACTCCCGAATCAAATCATCCAAATATGTGCTTATATGACACACACACACACACACACAACCTCTTTTAATTTGGGAAGTCATTCATGGGTGGAAAATGCGATAGATATTTTAATAAGTGAGAGTGGAGGACTGGGAGGGTGGAGTGATGAAGAGGAGGGGAGGGAGTGGGGCGGAGGGAGGAGGGAGAAGATTGAAGGGGGCTCCCCTTCGTTTAGATAACCAGCTTATTAAGATAACTTCCCTTCTGGCCCTGTGCTCATTGTTCCTCATCAAAACCTTGTGATTCATTTAAAACAATTTAATAAAAGTACATCTGAAATTTTCATTAGAGACGCTTAGTAGCTTGGGTCTGTGCTGCAAACTGATGGCCACATCTGCAGTGGCCCTGCATTCTGCTGTTGTAAATGCACACACACACACACACACACACACACACACACACACACACCACACACAGACACACAATCACCACACACACACACACACACATGGGATAAGGGTTTTTTGTTTTGTTGTTGACTGTTTTTAACGACAGATGAATCCTCAGGCTTTAGAAATGGCCTCCAGCCATAGAGCAGAGCAGCAGATGAGGGAACCCAGTCTGGTTCTCTTGTGGGGTACCGTGTTGCTCTTGTCAGCATGGCTCCAGAGCCCTGGCAGCCTCCCTCATGGATCAGCTATGCAGCTTGTGGGTTCACACACCAGCGGAGTGTTCTGTAGATATCTCCATCTGATCTCCAGGCCTCCCTGTGAAGCCACGCTCTCCCTCAGGAGACTTCATGTGCTGACGGGAAACAGAGAGCAGGTCTTGGGAAACCAGCAGGATTGGCACAGGGAGCCGGGCAGGGAGAGAGGCGGAGTAGGGGGAGGGACAGAGTGGGGTGAAGGGGTGAGGGAGTGAGGGTGAGAGTTGAGGGGGTAAGGATGAGGATGGAGGGGGTGAGGGTGAGAGTTGAGGGGGTGAGGATGAGGATGGAGGGGGTGAGGGTGGAGGGGGTGAGGGTAAGATTCCAGGGGGTGAGGGTGGAGGGGGTGAGGGTGGAGGGGGTGAGGGTGGAGGGGGTGAGGGTGGAGGGGGTGAGGGTGGAGGGGGTGAGGGTGGAGGGGGTGAGGGTGAGAGATGTGCAGGGTGTCCTCGGGACCACGTCTGGTTCCAGTTCCATCAGGAATGATCCGTGTTACATAACCAAGCACTCGGAACATGCCAACATAACAGGAATATGAAAAAAAGGCCAAACAGTACCATCATAATATTATGAAAACTGAGTGGTTTCTGTGGAACATTTGAACCTTTTTGAGCACCCTGTCACTCCCTCTGAGGAAGAGGATTCTGGGAAAAGTCGAAATGGGTTTTGCTTTGATGGCCTCTCTCTTCCCCCCCCCTTGTCCTCTTTCCACTCTTTCTTCGCCTTTTCTCTCTCCTTCTCTCTCGTTCCGTTGCTCTGTCTAGTATCCAACTCGGCCTTGATGTGATAACATGAACGCTGCGATGACATCACCAATGTTCACCCCCTTTTCTTCATTCCCTTGGCCCCGCCCACCAGGCACCTGAACCTATCAGTGCGCCCCAAGCAGCTCCCGGGCCTCGTTCGGAGTGGCGTTCCCGAGGCGCTCCGCGGGGAGGTGTGGCAGCTCCTGGCCGGTTGCCATAACAACGACCATCAGGTGGAGGAGTACCGCACGCTCATCACCAAGGTAGGACCCGCCCCCTTATCCCTGGCCCCGCCCCCTTCTGTGACCTGACACCCGCCCTGTTCCACCAGCACAACTGCCATGGCGATAAGGCATCTGAAACCCCCCCCAAAGAACCTGGCACCTTAAAGGATCTTATTACATGTACTATTAAGTAGAAGCCATTCATTTGGTCCATTCGTCTGACCTCCTTAGTCAATAGCCTCAGTGGAATCTAATTTAGCCGTATAAATGGTATTCAGCGGAAACTGAAAATGCATTTTGGTTGGCCGGTAAGCACACAAACACAGAGAGATGTTTCAGGAGTCATGAGACGTCCAATCACAAGATCAAAAGATTCACGGTGTTCACGGAACCTTCCCCAATGAATCTGGTCGGAAACTATGCGACAAACACGGTGTTGCGCAACAATACAGGCTTTTGTTTGGCTTTTGCGCTGGCAGCAGAACAAGCTTAACGGTGAAAATAGAATTATTTGTGGAGCTGCAAAGGCTTTTGTAAAAATGAGCTGTTGACTGTACATTACTAACCTCAAGCGGAGAGTGCGTGTGTGTTTGTGTGTGTGTGTTGGGGGGGGGGGGGTAATCGGAGGTGACTTGTGGTAGCCCCTTGGGCCCCAGCCGGCATGTCCACTGACATTACGTAAAGGCAACATCCCGAGGCTGCCTGCATGGGGCCCAGGTGCCAACAAGATGCTCCCTCCCTCCTCTCTCCCCCTCTCCTTCCCCCTCTCCTCCGCATTGTCCCTCTTGACCCTCTTTCCCCCTTCTTCCCCCTGTCCTTCTCCCCTGCCTCCCTCTCCCTCCTTGGTTACCCCCCTCTCTCTCTCTCTCCCCCCCCTCTCTCCCCTCTCTCTCTTTGCTCTCTCCTCGCTCTGTGCTGCCTGATTGTTGTTCTGGGTGCTGTCATTGTGGCAGCTGCTTGCTGTGGGCCCGTAGGCCTGCAGATCTGTGATGTGTGTGTCCAGACTGAGAGTCCTGCGTTAGGGAAGGCTGGCCTGGTGATCCCTGAGCAGCCTGACAGGGAAGGCTGGCCTGGTGCTCCCTGAGCAGCCTGACAGGGAAGGCTGGCCTGGTGCTCCCTGAGCAGCCTGACAGGGAAGGCTGGCCTGGTGCTCCCTGAGCAGCCTGACAGGGAAGGCTGGCCTGGTGATCCCTGAGCAGCCTGACAGGGACCTGGGGAATGAAG
>CM059301.1:8035000-8080000 GCA_030340665.1 Neosalanx taihuensis
AAGATAGGAAATGTGTACTTGCACACATGCGCGCGCTCAAACCCAGAGTCTGCTGAGGAAAATCGTTGTTTGTTTGGATTCATGTGAATTAAGTAAGCATGTCGTAAAGTACACAAGGATGCTGGGAAATGTCAGCCTAGTTGTGTGGTCTGATTGGCCAGTGAAAGCCATAAGAATGCAGCTGGAATTTTTAGCGTCCAGCCTCTGAGCTGAATACTGCAAGATCCCCATGGCAATCTACCTTATTAGGATAGTATATTATAGCACCACACGTATATTGCGCAACAAGTATATTCTAGCGCGACGCGGTACAGTACTGCCTAGTACAGAATAGTACATTTCTGTGCTGTCAAGCATAGCACAGTGTAGCACAGCATAGTACATATTTCAAAGACCATGGAAGAGGGTTTGTTTTGGGAGCTACCCAGGCCAGACAGTACACCCACCTCCCCAAACCACCCCTGTATGTAGGACACAAGGGCACGGGGGGGGTGACCCCTCGACTGAATATAACGCACCCATGCTTGGTTGTGAGGGAAAGGGGGAGAGGGGGAGAGGGAGAGAGGGGTAGAGCCAAAGGGACGGGGGTAAACGAGGAGACGCGGAAGGGAAAAGAAAGAGAGGGTTTAGAGAACACATTCTGGTTTGGCGTGAAACAGCTCCAGCCATTGTCCAGCAGATTACCCATCAGCCCCAGAACCAGACCAGCCCCTGACCCTAACCAGACCCTGATATGAAGATAAGAAAGATTCTAACGTAGTTATTCTGCTAGGCAGAATGCTAACCGTACCATCTTCTGGGAATTTGATTTGTGTGAACATGTGTTATCTTTACCTATGATTTGTTGATTTATCTATATTATTTATGGTATTTTTGTTCCCTGTTATCAACACCTGCCCGGTGATATTTTTCCCGTCAACACAGCTGCAATTAGATTGGCTCATCCCAAATTTATGAATGTAAGGCAAGGGTGGGGCAGTGCAAGGATGGGGGTCTGTGATGAGCTAGAGTATGGGTGTGTTTGAAATGGTGTCTGGCTTAATGACGGGGTGGGGGGGTGAGATTAGTGTGAGATTGTGTGTGCGTGAGAATGAGTGTTATTCAGATAATTGTGTTGGGGGGGGAGGAGAGAAACTGTGTGTGAGTGTGTGTGAGATAGTGGAGTGCTGTGTGTTCAATCAGAGGTGGAGGAAGGGAGGGAAGGGGGCAGATAGGCTCTGATCATTGGTTGAAACTGAAGAGCGGGGAGGAGCTTCCTCGCCACTGCTGCTGCAGTGTGAGAGAGAGAAAGAGAGAGGGAGGGAAGGAGGGAGGGAGGGGGAGAGGGAAAGAGTGAGAGAGAGACAGACGGTGTGCACATGAGCAAGACGGATTCAGATCCACAGAGGAGAAGAGAAGGAGCAAGGTGTGTAGTGGAAGAGGAAAAGAGGAACGAACAAGAATTGGAGAAGCGAGAGGCTGGATCAGTTTCGTTACACTCCTGCCTCCCTCGATCCACCACCGGACAGTGGATCCTCGCTGGGGAACACCAGCCAGCCAGACACTCCAGCCAGCCAGACACTCCAGCCAGCCGGCCAGACAGTCAGTCAGTCACACTCTGCTTTGTGTCAGCGACGTCTTGAGTCTCGGGAGCACAAGGACACAGCACCTTAGGAGTAACAAGACAGAC
Source organism: Neosalanx taihuensis (assembly GCA_030340665.1). Taxonomy (NCBI): domain Eukaryota; kingdom Metazoa; phylum Chordata; class Actinopteri; order Osmeriformes; family Salangidae; genus Neosalanx; species Neosalanx taihuensis. The sequence continues at coordinate 8,036,670 of CM059301.1, forward strand.
TCTCTGGAGACTCTGACCCATTGTGTCTTGAGGACAGGAGCAGGAAAGAGAGAAGTGCTAGATTCTGGTCTGGGACTCCTGGTCTGGGACTCCTGGTCTAGAACTTGTGGTCTTGTACTCCTGGTGTGGGACTCCTGGTCTGTTACTCCTGGTCTTGTACTCCTGGTCTTGTACTCCTGATTTGGGACTCCTGGTCTTGTACTCCTGGTCTTGTACTCCTGGTCTAGGACTCCTGGTCTTGTACTCCTGGTCTTGTACTCCTGGTCTAGGACTCCTGGTCTGGGACTCCTGGTTTGGGACTCCTGGTCTGTAGCCGTGTGATGGACTCTTGAGTCGTCGCCTGGGATTAGACACCTAACTGTAGATCTACTGCGCAGCACGGACTAACGACTGACACGCATTCCTGTGAACTGCCTCGGACCAAGTTGGGTTCTTCCGTTTGGGTTTAGCCTTCTCTTCAGTCAGGGAGAGCGGAGAGCAAGAGAGGGGTGTTCTGTTCCATCTGCGGCAGTCTGGGTGCCTCGGAGAGTCTGACTGCTTGTCTTTACGTGAGGGATCGCCTGGGGGAATCCCCTGCCTCCCCTGGCTAGCACCACAGCCAGTCCTCTCCTTCCCTCCGGTCCAGATGTCTGGAAGCTGCGGCTGAGATGACTAAAGGGACGCAGCCCCAACACGGCCCCTCCCTCCTGGGCTGAGCTCCGCTACGCCTGGCCCCTGGGACCTCCAACCAGGTACGATTCCTCCCCCCCGCATCATGATGAACTGGACCATAGAGCTCAACTTGAGCCAGAGCCCCCCCTTCTGTCTTCTGGAGGTGGGCTACACGCAAGTCTTTAACATCTGCCTCCTGGAGGTGGCCATCATCCTCTTCCTCACCATCCTCATCATCTCCGGGAACCTAGTGGTGATCTTCGTCTTCCACTGCGCCCCGCTGCTCAGCAACCACACCACCAGCGCCTTCATCCAGACCATGGCCTACGCCGACCTCCTGGTGGGGGTCAGCTGCCTCATCCCCTCCCTGTCCCTCCTCCGCCACCTGGAGGGGCTGGACCAGGAGCTCACCTGCAAGGTGTTTGGCTACATGGTCTCCGTGCTGAAGAGCGTTTCCATGGCGTCGCTAGCGTGCGTCAGCGTCGACCGCTACGTGGCCATCACCCGGCCTCTCTCCTACTCCACCCTGGTGACGCCCTGCCGCCTCCGGGCGTGCATCGCCCTCATCTGGCTGTACTCCGCCCTCATCTTCCTGCCCTCTTTCTTCGGCTGGGGCAAGCCCGGTTACCACGGCGACGTGGTGGAGTGGTGCGCGGTGTCGTGGGCGACGCGACCCGCCTTCACCTCCTTCATCGTGGCGCTGCTCTACGCCCCCGCCGCCCTCACCGTCTGCTTCACCTACGCCAACATCTTCCGCATCTGCCGGCAGCACACGCGCGAGATCAGCGAGCGCCGCGCCCGCTACGGTCCTCCGGGGGGCGCCGTCACCACCAGCGGCAGCAGCGAGGCGGGAGAGAAGCCGCCCCAGCAACCCCCCGCCGGCTCGGACAAGCGCTACGCCATGGTGCTGTTCCGCATCACCAGCGTGTTCTACATCCTGTGGCTGCCCTACATCCTGTACTTCCTGTTGGAGAGCGCCGGAGTTTACCGCCATCAGGCGGCCTCCTTCCTCACCACGTGGCTCGCCATCAGCAACAGCTTCTGCAACTGCCTCATCTACAGCCTCTCCAACTCCGCCTTCCGGAAGGGTCTGAAGCGCTTGTGCTCCTTCTGTGTGCAGCGCGTGGACGCCAAGAAGCCCATTGACCAGGGCCTGGGGTACGGCCTGGGCTACAACCAGGGGCAGGGCGGGGCGCTGGTCAGCTCCCAGACTACCTGTCACGTTTAGCACGAACGCCTTTTCGACGGAACTTCAGTGCTAGTTTTGCGAAAGACGCATCATAGAAGAGTTTTTTTCCCTCGCTGAGGGGCGGCCAGGCCGGAAGGATGGGTGGATGGATGGATGAAAGAGAAAGAAAGGATGGCTGGAAGAAAGGAAGGAAGGAAAGACAGAAAGAAAGAAGAAAGCTGCTGTTGTTTCCAGATTCCAGAGAAGCAGAGATTGGGTAACGGGGTAAGGAACCCTCTTGGGTTTCTGAGGGAACCAGAGAGTGTTACCCCTCCAGGACTGATCCCTTCTGCCTTGCCCGGTCCAGCCTGCTTCTGCCTGGGACCCTGAACCAGGAGCAGGACCCTGAACCAAGCAGGCGGATGACTCTCCTATAGGTAACGAACATGGAATGCAATCGAACCCTAGCATCGCCATGGCAATTGAGAGTATTATGGAATATACGAGGGTCCACCCACTCCACAGTAGCTTGCCAAAAACAAACAGTACCAAACTTTGTTCCTGCGGGGAGGACATACATCTGGAACTGTGTCTCGTCATGGAGGAAACTGTGTTCTCTGTGCCATATTGACTGTTGCAGTTGGTGTTTAAAGCAGGACCACCTGTGTTAGTTAAGTTCAATGCTGAGGTCAGGCTCTTGTGGGATTTGTAGTTTAATCAGTGGAACTTGGAAGTATGTGTGTGTGTGTGTGTGTGTGTGTGTGTGTGTGTGTGTGTATAAAAGCGTCTGCTGAATGAATATTTTATTATTTATTAAGGAAACGGCTAATTAGCCTGATCTCTGAAGTAGCATCATTCTGACTGGCTGTCTGGTTGTTGCTCTCTCACCTAGGGAAAGCAGATCCTGCTTCCTTCGGCGCGCTCTTCCTGTGGCGGGCCTTACCAGACGGGCCAATCACCTCCGGCCGTCCGAACGACCTCCGACCTTTAGATTCGAAAATTTGCATCTCGGTCGAAATTAGAAAATGCCACATTTACATGTTCTCCCCCAATTATGTAATTACTTTATTCTCCGCGGTGATTGCGCAACCCCAGCCTCCAGTCAGTTTGTTGCATGTGGACGCGCACTCACACCCACACACACACACACACACACACACACACACTCACACACACACACACACATATACATATTCTCTGTCCCCATGTCAGTCCGCCCTGGTAGCCTCGGAGCAGCATCGCGGACAGCCTCTGACCTTTGGCAGACGTGTGTGTGTGTGTGTGTGTGTGTGTTTGTGTGTGCGTGATGTCACGTAGCCTGATGCTCATAGCAGCTCCCTGCTGATTCAGTGCATCATTTAGGAGCTTCTACCCTGCTGTGTGTGATACTCTGAGAAGCCTGGAAATCTGCTCCATGTCCTGGGGGTGTGTGTGTGTTGGGGAACATCTGCCTAGAGAATGGCTAACAGCCCCCCCCCCCCTCCCCTTCCTTACATTTAAATTTTCGTCATTTATCAGGCGCTCTTATCCAGAGCGACTTACAGCAAGTACAGGGACATTCCCCCCCTGAGGCAAGTAGGATGAAGTGCCTTGCCCAAGGACACAACTACATTTTGGCACAGCCAGGGTTCGAATCGGCCTCCGCCCGACTCTCTAACCGCTCGGCAACCTGACTCCTTCTTGTTACATCAGGACGGGGGGAGGGGGGGAGGGGGTAGTGGGGGAGGGAGGTGGAGGTGAAGAGGGAGAAACTAAGAGCAGATGAGATGAGAGAGGTGGTGATACAAGCCTCTTAGGTAACGGCACCCAGATTTAGGGACAGCACCTCCGCACTGCATATGGATACGTTGCACGCACGCACACACACACACACACACACACAAACACACACACACAGTCGATGATACTCTTGATGTGATCCCATCATCATCATGTCACTTCGTCTGGACTGGATATAAACATGTTCCAAGATATCCATCTGTGTCTGAATAGCAAATGTGAACAGTGAACTTAATGTCTGATGTTTTTTGTTTTTTTGCTTCTATGTTTCTCCGTGTTAATAAGATTTCAGAGGTCCATGTGGAGTGTGTGTGGTGAACCATCAGAGTCACCTGCAAAAGCTGCATGCTCTGCTTATTCAATTCTGTTGGGACCCGAGAAGCATAGTTCCATACTAGGAGTATTTTTGGGCGGTACCGCACACACGTTTGTACATGTGTATGTTCGTGTGTGTGTGCGTGCGTGCGTGCGTGTGCGTTTGTGAGGCCATGTTCTGTTTTTGGACCGGTCTTTGTTTTGACTGACTGCCAGAGGCATCCCTCTTGATCGACTCAATTTGGTTCCCATGACTACAAGACTTGGTCTACCCCCTGGGGAACTCTGTGTGTGTGTGTGTGTGTGTGTGTGTGTGTGTGTGTGTGTGTGTGTGTGTGTGTGTGTGTGTGTGTGTGTGTGTGTGTGTGTGTGTGTGTGTGTGTGTGTGTGTGTGTGTGTGTGTGTGTGTGTGTGTGTGTGTGTGTGTGTGTGTGTGTGTGTGTGTGTGTGTGTGCGTGCAGTGCCATAGGGATGGTTGCTAGGTGTTGGAACTGTCTGGTCTCCTCCATTAGGATGCCAATTAAGAAGGAGGGGTTCGTCCTCCTCCAGCTCCCCCTCTCCTCCCTCATCCTTTCTTGCTCCTCCATCCTCCCTCCTTGCTCCTCCATCCTCCCTCATCCCTCCTCTTCCTCGTCCAGCAGCAGAGCAGGGAGTCCCAGTGGAGGCGACGCAGAACAGGGTCCCAGGGGGCTGCACAGCTGACGTTGATGGGATGTTTTGTTTCTTTGGGGACATTTGGATGGCAGGACATGGCCTGCCTCCCCCATCCCCCCCCCCCCCCCCCCTCCCCTCTCTCTCTTTCCTGTGGGAAAGCGGTGTGCTCCCATGGTGCACTGCTCCGGGGGCTCTGGGCCGGAACGGGAGGGCTGGCGCTGGGAACACGGAGGTGATGCTTAGGAAGAAGGGCAGCCCCTTACTGGAAGTCACGATCTCCCCCTCCCTCCCACACACACACACACACACACAACATTGAGGAGGAAAGTAATCAATCCCCCCCTTACACACACGTACCCACACATAAAAACGTGCACCAGTGGTAGACACACTAGCTACAGTCTCTCTCTTAATAGTCATGTTATAATATCACTTCCCATGTGTTTTGCTGTCATGAAGTACTCATCACAGCAGCCATGTGGCTGGTAGGAACATCTTATTCGGAAGAGAACATTCCAGAGTTCCAAAATGCGACAAGATCCCTGTTTTATTGTTGTTCGTAATGCATAAAAAAAACAAACATAACAAAGCGTATTAGGTCAATATCCTGGTCGCTACGGAGCCGTGTTGACCGTGAGATCCCAAACGAAGTGTGTTTGTACGTCTGTGTGTGTCGATTGTGCAGCTGAGGTTGTGTACAGTGTGTGTCACTGCCAGGCATGGTGATGATGTCATGGTCCTGAATGGAACCTTACATGTGATGTATTTATATTCTGGTATATCTGCACTGAGAAAATAAATGTGATCTTATCTAAACGTATCCCAGCTTCCCCTCCTTGCTTGTTACTTTGTGTTCAGAGAAAAGCATGTAGGCTTTAGATAAGGTGAACATGTTGTACTGCGCGTGTGTGTGTGTGTGTGTGTGCTTGTGTGCCTGCCTGCCTGCCTGTTTTTATGAGTGTAATCCATCATTCTGGATAGTTGTATTTCATGGAATGTTAGATTAACCAGCGTTGCTTTTTCCTGCTCTCCTAAATGCTGCTGAATGAATTCTCAGGACGCACTGAGTGAATCGTTAAGGACGTTGACTGGAGCTGCTGTGTGTGTGTGTGTTTGTATGTGTGTGTGTGTGTGTGTGTGTGTGTGTGTGTGTGTGTGTGTGTGTGTGTTTGTGTGTGTGTGTGTGTGTGTGTGTGAGTGAAATCACACTCATAACAGATGAAAAGGAAGAGCTTCTCTATCCTCCAGGGGTTATTTTTAGCTCTGCGTCGAGGCTGGGCTGGACATCTGGATTTAGGTTTGGGGGTTCGGCCAATCGAGGCTTGTAGCTCAAACTGAAAGACCCCGGGAGTTAGGCTACACGCACTGCCCCCAGACCCTGACTGCCCCCACCCCCCCCCTTCCCCCAGGAAGACTAACAAGAATGTCCCAGCAGCCATTGTGTTGAGCACGGTGAAACTGCCCTGGAAACAATGAAAGGACCAGTAAAGTGTTTCCTGTGGAAGCCCCGTCCTCCTTGCCTACTTTTCTACAACCTCCTCCCCTCCCATACACACACACACACACACACACACACACACACACACTAGGCCCCCCACCATCACCACCACCAATCACAGCTTGTGTTTTCTCTTCCAATCACGCGAGGGAAGGCCTGGCCCCTGGAAGGTGCACTCTAATTGGCCCTCATGTCAGCAGCCCCTTTAAAGAGTTCCCGATAAGATGCTTTGAGTGGGACCAGCATAAATATGGATCCTTATCAGAGCTTGAGAACAGCGCCTCGAAGACCAAGTCCTCACACAAACACACATACACACACACACTCACGCTCACAGTTTCACACACAAGGTTTGTCTTACTATCTTAGTGAGTACCTCATTAAAAAAGAGTGGCATCCCTAACCTCCAACCTAATCTTAACCCGTGTCATTCTAACTCTAAACCCCCTCAGAATAGCACCTAATGTTGTGTGGCCCAAGGATATATCCCCTACAAGGTCATTTATTTTTCAGTTGACTGTACTTATTAGGACTGACGGTCCCTACAAGGGTAGTTAAACAAGACCACACACGCACACACACAGGTCCAGACACATCAGGCAACCTGGGGGGAGGTGTGTGGGTGTGGAGGAGGAACTCAGGGCTTTAGGATGAAAAAAAAGGGTTCTACTGTTGCTCTCCATCCATCAATACATCTCTTTGTTTATTATTCCTCTCTTCCTGTCTTTGTTCTCATGCCCGCTCTCTTTTCGTGTGTTGGTCTCTTCCTTGATGAAAGTTAGTTTAAGAAAACCTTGAGAGAGAGATGGGGGGGGGGGGGGGTTGCATGTGTGAGGCACTCCATCATTCATTTACAGTATGTCTGGCTAGCAGGCAGTGTATCTGAGCATCAATAATGGAGGGAGATTGATTCACGGTTGAAAGGGGTCTTGTATGGATCCTAGTCTTCTGTGTGCAGTGTATTGTACACTTAAGGGGACGCATGTTACTGTGTGTTTTAAAAGTTTGACTTTACTGTGTGTGACTTCTTGTGTGTCCATGAGGGAGAGAGACCAAAACCTCTGTGTTTTCAGGGGGAGATACCATCCACGGGTGACCTCTCTGTGTTCAGGGGGCTTAAATTAGTTTTTTTTCTGGACGCTTCCTCCTTGCTGATGGACCCTGGTCAGATCAGGCACCCCTGGCAGTGTCACGTGTGTGTGAGAGAGAGACCAGGTGTTTGGGGTGTGTGTTTGCTGTGTGCTGGTGTCTCGTCAGCCTCCTGCTGACCCAGATGCAGTGTGGTATCTCCATTATTAATGGGCTGCAGATGGAACGGTAACAGCAGCTTGTCTAATTATGTCAAACGAGACGACTGCACTCAGGATATTGGCTTCATCTGCTTGTTTAAGCACGCAAACCCCACACACCTTCAGAAAGTGTTCAAATCCCTTCAATATGAGGATTCATTTATTTCATATTTGAATATTTTTCTAAATGGCCAACGAGCAGAGGTCATGTGATCTGTAAACTGGTCACATGACAGACCAATGGTCTTTCCGGCACAGAAGGTAGCAGCTGAGGTAGGTCCTGTGATACCCGCCAACACTGCCGAGCACTGTTCTCTCTGCCGCTCTCTGGGGCAGGTGATTGGCTCCCCCTGGTTTTCTGCGTCACATGACTGTGGTCATAAATAGTCTCATGGTTTAGAATCCCTTTGGGATCAGCTGAATGGAGGTTGGCCGGTTCGCTGTCCTTTTCTTCGTGTCTTTGTGAGGCTGTCTGTCTGTCTGTCTGTCTGTCTGTCTGTCTCCCTCCTTCCCCCTTGGGAGCTCTCTGTCGTAAAGGAGGTCAGAAAAAGGCTGGTTGTTCCGTACTAGCAGAGCGGCCTGCTTCCCAAAGTCTGCTGCAGTCTGTCTAGAAACCCTCAACAGCCAGCAAGCCAGCCCATAAGCCCACTACATTTACATGTATTCATTTGGGCAGATGCTTTTAACCAGAACGACTTCCAAGAGAGAGCTTTAGAAAAGAGCATCAGTGAGTTTACTGCAATACCCTGCCAGGCAGCCAGAGCACTGTAAAAACGTGTGTGTGGGTCTGTGTATACGTACACATACACACAGGTGTGTGTGTGTGTGTGTGTGTGTGTGTGTGTGTGAGTGTGAGACAAGCAGACTGTACGGGCTGCTGCTAGGTGGGAGGCAGGCAGGCAGAGGTTGTGAAGGAACACAGTGTTCCAGCTCTATGGCCCCCAGGGCTCCTCCTCTCTACCAGTTAAGGACCACAGCACTCAGGGAGCAACCCCCCCTGCTGGCAGGCACACGCCACTGCAGTCCCTCTGGTTGCTCACTGTTGACCGGAGGCCTCTGCTGCTCCAAGACTCCAAGAGGATTTGATCGTTCCTGTTTGAAAAGCGACTGACACTTCTTCTTCCTCTCCTCCCCCTCTCCTCCCCCTCTCCTCCCCCTCTCCTCCCCCTCTCCTCCCCCTCTCCTCCCCCTCTCCTCCCCCTCTCCTCCCCCTCTCCTCCCTGTTCAGGAGTCCCCCCAGGACAGTGCCATCACCAGGGACATCAACCGGACCTTCCCAGCCCACGACTACTTCAAAGACACTGGCGGAGACGGCCAGGACTCACTGTACAAAATTTGCAAGGTGGGCACTGTGTGTGTGTGTGTGTGGGTGTGTGTGTGTATAGATACTTTGCAAGCGACTTACAGCAAGTACAGGGACATTCTCCCTGAGGCTGGTACGGTGAAGTGCCCTACCCAAGGACACAACATCACATAGCCACAGCCGGGAATCGAACTGACAACCTTCCGATTATGAAGCCAACACCTTAACCCGCTGAGCCACCTGACTCCCCAGGATACCAGGCTAAGCTCCACCCTGCTCCCCACCTGCCCAGCCTGACCATGCTGAGACCAACTCCCTCTTTAATGAGAGAAGTGGGGCAGTGGGTTGAAAATGTGATAGATGGTACTGCACTGCAATGAAGTGTGTGTGTGCCAGAGGGCTCTGATCCATCTCTGGGTAACAGGTAGTGTGTGTGTCTGACTGTGTGTTTGTGTGTGTGTGTGTCTGGCTGGCTGTGTGTCTGTGTGTGTCTGGCTATGTGTTTGTGTGTGTTTGGCTGTGTGTGTGTGTGTGTGTGTGTGTGTCTGGCTATGTGTTTGTGTGTGTTTGGCTGTGTGTGTGTGTGCCCCCAGACCCTCACTACCAGCCTTCATCAATACCAGATCAGTACAGCAGCCCCCTCACATCACTGCCCTGCATTATTGAACAGCAGATCAGGCTCTCCATTAGCAGCTGTTGATGTGGGAACTGGTCTTCCTGGGGTTCACACCTGCGCGCACACACACACACACACACACACACACACACACATACACACACACACACACACACAGCGAGCTGACTCTTGAAGATCTGGCAGAGAGTGTGTGTTTGTGTGTGTGTTTTTGTGTGTGTGTGTGTGTGTGTTTTTGTGTGTGTGTGTGTGTGTGTGTGTCAGGTAGTGTATGCTATCCCACTCATTAATTGGGCCAGACCTCCAAGGGAGTGGAGGGAGTTCAATCCATATCCTGGAACCTGCCTGCTTCCTGTCTGTCTTTATGCTGCTACAGGCCTGATCAGAGTTCACTACTGTGTGTTGCTCTCTCTCTCTCTCTCTCTCTCTTTGCTACAGGCCTGCTGTGTGTTGATCTCTCTCTCTCTCTCTTTGCTACAGGCCTACTGTGTGTTGATCTCTCTCTCTCTCTCTCTCTCTCTCTCTCTCTCTCTCTCTCTTTGCTACAGGCCTACTGTGTGTTGATCTCTCTCTCTCTCTCTCTCTCTCTCTCTCTCTGTCTTTGCTACAGGCCTACTGTGTGTTGATATCTCTCTCTCTCTCTTTGCTACAGGCCTACTGTGTGTTGATCTCTCTCTCTCTCTTTGCTACAGGCCTACTGTGTGTTGATCTCTCTCTCTCTCTCTCTCTTTGCTACAGGCCTACTGTGTGTTGATCTCTCTCTCTCTCTCTTTGCTACAGGCCTACTGTGTGTTGATCTCTCTCTCTCTCTCTTTGCTACAGGCCTACTGTGTGTTGATCTCTCTCTCTCTCTCTCTTTGCTACAGGCCTACTGTGTGTTGATCTCCCTCTCTCTCTTTGCTACAGGCCTACTCGGTGTATGATGAGGAGATTGGCTACTGCCAGGGACAGTCCTTTCTAGCTGCAGTGCTGCTTCTACATGTGAGTTATTCTATGGAGCCACTGAAACAGACACAGTCCCTACACCCACCTAGTCCTCCTGTACATCAGTCTGTGATGAACTCTGCCTGTGCTGTGCCTGTGTTTAGACTGTGCAGTGTTAACCTGTGTGTGTGTTCCTGTTGCTGGCTAGATGCCAGAGGAACAGGCCTTCAGTGTTCTGGTCAAGATCATGTTTGACTACGGACTCAGGGACCTCTTCAAGCAGAACTTTGAGGATCTACATTGCAAGTTCTTCCAGCTGGAGAGGCTCATGCAGGTGTGTGTGGGTGTGTGTGTGTGTGTGTGTGTGTGTGTGTGTGTGTGTGTGTGTGTGTGTGTGTGTGTGTGTGTGTGTGTGTGTGTGTGTGTGTGGGTGTGGGTGGTGTTGAAAGGCTTATCACACACAGTTGTTTCGACATATCTTCTGTGTGTGCGGCTGTTGAGTTTTCTCTTTTTCTGTCATGACATTTCTCTCCCTCCGTCTCTCTTTGTGTCTCTGTCTCTCCTGCTCTTTCTCTCTCTGTGTCTCTGGCTCTCCCTCTGTCTCTCTTGCTTTCTCTTATCTCTCTGCGTCTCTCTTTCTGTCTCTCTGTCTCCCTCTCTGTCTCTTCCTCTGTTTAACCTCTCTGTGTCTCTCTCCCTCTCTGTCTCTCTCTCTCTGTGTCTGTCTTTGTGTCTCTCTCTGTCTCTCCCTCTCTCTCTGTGTCTCTCCCTCTCTCTATCTCTCCCTCTCTCTGTCTCTCTCCCTCTCTCTCTCTCTCTCTCTCTCTCTCTCTCTCTCTCTCTCTCTCTCTCTCTGTCTCTCCCTCTCTCTGTCTCTCCCTCTCTCTGTCTCTCTCCCTTTCTCTCTCTCTCTCTCTGTCTCTCCCTCTCTCTCTCTGTGTCTCTCTCTCTCTGTGTCTATCCCTCTCTCTCTCTCTCTCTGTGTCTCTCCCTCTCTTTCTGTCTCTCTCCCTCTCTCTCTCTGTGTCTCTCTCCCTCTCTCTCTCTTTCTGTGTCTCTCTGTGTGTCTCTCCCTCTCTCTCTGTCTCTCTTCCTCTCTCTCTGTGTGTCTCTCCCTCTCTCTGTGTGTGTCTCTCTCTCTCCCTCTCTCTCTGTGTCTCTCTCTCTCTCTCTCTCTCTCTCTCTCTCCCTCTCTCTCTGTGTCTCTCTTCCTCTCTCTCTGTGTCTCTCTCCCTCTCTCTCTGTGTCTCTCTTCCTCTCTCTCTGTGTCTCTCTCCCTCTCTCTCTGTGTGTCTCTTCCTCTCTCTCGGTGTCTCTCTCCCTCTCTCTCGGTGTCTCTCTCCCTCTTTAGGAGTACATCCCAGACCTCTACAACCACTTCCTGAACGTGGGTCTGGAGGCCCACATGTACGCCTCCCAGTGGTTCCTCACACTCTTCACCGCAAAGTTCCCCCTCTACATGGTCTTCCATATCATAGACCTGCTGCTCTGTGAGGTACACACACACACACACACACACACTCCCTACACACTCGTGTGCATTTCTTTACATGGGTGTGTTTTTTTAACGCATTTTTCCCCCCTCTGTGTCTCTCTGTCTCGCAGGGCATCAGTGTGATTTTCAATGTAGCTCTGGCCCTTCTAAGGGTATGTCAACCCTTTTTTGACTTCACGCACGCTCACTTTTGTACACACACACACACACTATTATCCCAGCAACTGACCAGTGACAAGGAGCCAAGTATCATGCCTTTAGCTACACTCACACACATCCGTAGGCCCACAGTTCAATCCTCTGTGCCTCTGGAAGGCGTTCAGAGACTTGACTGGAGAGGGACTCTGTCCCTCCTGCACACGTGCAAACACACACTGACCCAGTGTTCTGGCTCCGCCTCCCCCAGACCTCCAAGGACGATCTGATCCAGACAGACTTTGAGGGGGCGCTCAAGTACTTCCGGGTCCCGGTGCCCAAGCGGTATCGATCGGAGGAGAACGCTAAGAAGCTGATGGAGCTGGCCTGTGGCATGAAGGTACCTAAACTCCTCAGATCTAGGTGTGTGTGTGTGTTCTTGTGTGTTTGTGTGTGTGTGTGTTATCATTGTTCATTGTTCAAGCGATACTGCAGGTTGACCAACAGGGGGCAGTGTAGATCTGTAGTTGCGCTGAAGGGACAGGAAGAGGAAGACTTGTATGTGTAACATATACACATAAGCCATGTCTATCTTTGGGTTGTGATAAGTAGCACAATATTACATAGTGACCCTAACAGATTACATGTGACCTCACTGCCCTATATTCTGCCCTCTGATTGGAGCAGGGGCTCAGTGTATAGTCAGGATTGGTTCAAAAGAAGGATATCAACACATCACACACACTCACACACACACACCTCAGGTGTGGCAGGCTCAGGGGACACAGATCAGAGAGATTAGGCCTGACAGAGGCTGTGCTGAAGCCACCGAGGTCAGAGCACTCAGGTCACCGCGGGGTCACGACCCTCAGGTGCCCATCCCTCTTCCACCCTCGCTCCTGTCCACCCTAACACCCACACCTGCAGGATGACACACACTGACCCATCACCAGTGAACCTGGGCATAGTTTGCGGAGGTAAGTGGCTCCTGGAGATCCACAGGGAACCTGCTTTCTCTGACTGAATGTGTTGTTGCGGTGAGATAAGCTACACTAGCTAAGCTAGCTAAGTTCACTAAGTACATTTAAGCTCTAAGAGGATCTTTCAGGTCTTAGTTGTTTGCCATCATGAATCATTTCACTATATTAACGACATATTTCAAACAAATATTGGGATATTTGGTTTTACCGTAGTTTTGAGCTAAATTTGGGTTCCGTCACCGGAGGGGGGGGGGGATGCCGCTGGTCACATGACATGCTAACGCGTGCACTGTGATGATGTTCGCTGTCTCAACCTTCATATATTCTCTCCCTGTCGCTGCCTAGGCTTTGCTAATAACGCTCACGTTTTGCATAATAGTCAAACACACATACTTTAGAGCTTTTTCCCCTCCTGTCTCTTTCTTTTATGGTAAGACAGGGTGTGTGTGTGTGTGTGTGTGTGTGTGTGTGTGTGTGTGTGTGTGTGTGTGTGTGTGTGTGTGTGTGTGTGTGTGTGCTCGCGCGCGCATGTGTACCCAGTTTGTGTGTTCTGTGCTAAGATGTGTCTGGCAGACAGATTGCTTCTGTGTTTAGATACATCACCTCTCGCCCTCCAACCTTGTTTTAAAGTTTACTTCTGTGTCAGTGTCTCCTCACACTTGTGCCCGTACACACACACACACACACCACACTCACATACACACTTGCCCATGTCCCAAAACGGTATCTCTCTTTTGCACGTTCGTTCACACACACACACACACAAAAACACACACACACACACACACACCATGCCATATAGGCCAGGCTGTCCTGATTCTGCCAACAAACCCAGTTATAGCAGGTGGGTCGCCTCCAGTACACACACACACACACTTTCTCACACATTTTCTCACACACGCACACACACACACTCACACTGTGTCCATTCTAAGTCTCTCTCTCCACAACACAGCATGGCAGTGTACAACAGACCAGCAGGAGAGGCAGCCCTGCCTGCTCAATAGAGCTCATTCACACACACACACACGCACACACACACAGGCACACACACTGATAGGTTACACACATGACCTAGTGATGTACAGACAGGGTCTCCACACATGCACAGGCCCACAGACACAGCAGCTCCACAGTCCAGCACACTTGTTTTGATGGCTTACCACAGTCGTGTTCCCGGACATGCTCAACCAATCAGGGGCTTGGTCCTGGCCAACTGCTGTTTTATGATTGGTTCAATGGAACGAGTGCTAAAGACGTGTGTGTTTGTGAATACTGTGAACAGCTAAGGCTGTTCAAATAAAACTCATAACCCTAACCCTGTCACCTCAAAACAATAACCCTGTCACTTCATACTCCTAACCATGTCACCTCAAAACAATAACCCTGTCACTTCATACTCCTAACCATGTCACCTCATAACAATAACCCTGTCACTTCATAACCCTGTCACCTCATAACAATAACCCTGTCACTTCATAACCCTGTCACCTCATAACAATAACCCTGTCACTTCATAACCCTGTCACCTCATAACAATAACCCTGTCACTTCATACTCCTAATCCTGTCACCTCATAACAATAACCCTGTCACTTTATAACCCTAACCCTGTCACCTTATAACAATAACCCTGTCACCTCATAACAATAACCCTGTCACCTCATAACAATAAACCTGTCACCTCATAACAATAACCCTGTCATTTTATAACCCTAACCCTGTCACCTCATAACAATAACCCTGTCACTTCATAAAAATAACCCTGACACCTCATAACAATAACCCTGTCACTTCATAACAATAACCCTGTCACCTCATACCCCTAACCCTGTCACCTCATAACAATAACCCTGTCACCTCATACCCCTAACCCTGTCACATCATAACAATAACCCTGCCACCTCATAACAATAACCTTGTCACCTCATAACAATAACCCTGTCACTTCATAACAATAACCCTGTCACCTCCACCTTGTCACCTGCAGATCAGTCAGAAGAAGCTGAAGAAGTATGAGAAGGAGTATCACACTATGAGAGAGCAGCAGGAGCAGCAGCAGCCTCCCATCGAGAGATACGAGGTGACACACACACACACACACACACACCACAACACATACACACCACACACACACACACACACATGCTGAGGTATATGATCTCTCTTTTGTGTCACCTCAGACTCTGTAGATCAGCCTTAGTATGATCAAAGGTTGGTGCCTTTATGAGAAGAGTCTGGTTATAAACATTATTGTCCCCCTTAAGTCACGGGATGACTTGACAAATAGGACAGCATCAGGGACACATCACACACACACACACCTCTGACACACACCTCTGACACACACCTCTGACACAGGGCTCCACCTCACCTTCTTGTGTTCCTGTCTCCCTGTGTGCAGAAAGAGAACCGGCGTCTGCAGGAAGCTAACATGCGTCTGGAGCAGGAGAATGATGACCTGGCCCATGAGCTGGTCAGCAGCAAGATCGCCCTGCGTAAGGACCTGGACAATGTAAGTTACCCACATCTGTCTGTCTGTCTGGGGGGTTGGGAGGGAGGGAGGTGGGGCTTTACCTACAGTTTTTGTGTGCATATGACCTCTTTTGACCCCGGGCTTTGTGTATGTCTCTCCCTCCCCCCCCCCTCTCTCTCTCAGGCCGAGGAGAAGTCGGATGCTCTGAACAAGGAGCTTCTGATGACCAAGCAGAAGCTGGTGGACGCTGAGGATGAGAAGAGACGTCTGGAGGAGGAGTCTGGACAGGTCTGCCCGCTTAGAGGCACATTCCGCCCCACATACAGCTCACCCCAGCTGGGCCTGGGAACAGGGTCATCGTGGGTACATGCAGAGGGCCATGCAGGAAGTCACAGGACACATCTGAAATCATTCACTATTGAATGACTATTGTATATACACCCCCCCCCCCATACTATATATACACATCCCACTTTGTACTTATGTTACTTGTACTTCTATGTTATTTGTATCATATTTGCAGTGTATTTTACATTGTATGCATTTTTTATTATGTCACATATATGTTCTATGTTTGCTAATTTCTGCCACAGTAAATTCTACCTTTGAAAACCTTGCATAGCTATTAAACCCCATCCTGAAGTCATTGCCAAAGGAAACCTAGCACCAGGGACTAGATGCCTTTTCCTGTTGTACTGAACTGGTATTGAGCTGTGTTTCCTGTGTATCATTCCACCTCAAGTGTGTATATATTAAGTGTGTGTGTGTGTGTTCTCAGCTGAAGGAGATGTGCAGGCGGGAGCTGGATAAGTCCGAGTCTGAGATCAAGAAGAACGGCTCCATCATAGGAGAATACAAACAGGTGTGTGTGTGTGTGTGTGTGTGTGTGTGTGTGTGTGTGTGTGTGTGTGTGTGTGAGAAGAAGTGTATGTGTGCGTGTGTAGCGTGCATGTGCAAGGTGTTCTCACATGGGCAGAATGGGAGGTAGGAGGGGGAGGAGATGGAGGGGGAGGAGATGGAGGGGCAGCGGGGGGAGAGGGGGGCAGGGGGAGCCTTGAGAGATGGGAGACAGATGGAGGTCAGACCACAGGCAGAGAGGGAGGAGGAGAGAGGGAGGAGGAGGAGATAGGGCTCACCTGCAGTCACAGTTGGCGCACTGTCAGGTTATGCCTCATCTATCTTTCTCTGTGCGCGCGCGTGTGTGTGTTTGTGCGTGTGTGTTTGTTTGTTTGTGGATCCTGACACGACAGCAGTGCTAATACACTTAGGATAAGAGGATGGAGGGATTAAATATAAAGGAAGGTCAGGATGAACATAGAGCAGTGAGGGGAAGGGGAGGGGGCAGGGTGAGGGGGCAGGGTCAGCTGTAGTCAGATCTCTGACCTCCACACACTTAAATACAGCTCAGCATCCTAACCTTGACCTTGTGTGTTTTGTGTGTGTGTCCAGATCTGCTCCCAGCTGAGTGAGCGTCTGGAGAAGCAGCAGGCCGCAAACAAGGGCGAGCTGGAGAAGATCAGGGTGAGTCACCATGATGCCGGCATGACCGGCAGCTGGGGTCACATGACCGGCAGCTGGGGTCACATGACCGGTAGCTGGGGTCACATGACCGGCAGCTGGGGTCACATGACTGGTAGTAGGCCCAGGAAGGCAGGCCTCTGCAGGACATGACCTTTGACCCATAACCAATAGAGTTAGAGATTGATGGAGGGAAGTAGAGTGGACTAGTGAAGGCCAGAGAGAGACACACAGAGAGAGAGAGAGAGACACACACACAGAGAGAGAGAGAGAGAGAGAGACACACACACAGAGAGAGATAGAGAGACAGAGACACAGAGAGAGAGAGAGAGAGAGACACACACACAGAGAGAGAGAGAGAGAGACACACACAGAGAGAGCGAGAGAGAGAGAGAGACACTGAGAGAGAGAGAGACACACAGAGAGAGAGAGATAGAGAGAGAGAGAGAGACACAGAGAGAGAGAGAGAGAGACACACACAGAGAGAGAGAGAGAGAGAGAGACACAGAGAGAGAGAGAGAGAGACACACAGAGAGAGAGATAGAGAGAGAGAGAGACACACAGAGAGAGAGAGGACTGTACTTGAGCAGCAGTGTGTGAGAGCTCCTCAACCAGCCAGTTAAAACCCCATCATCCAGACTGGAGCACTCTGCTACAGCTGCTGAGCACAGCCTGTAGCTACACCCCCCCCCCCCCCCCCCCACACACACACACACACACACACACACTACCTTGACGCACACACACTACCTTGACACACACATGCACGCAGGTCAGCCCAGCCTGCCAGCACCATGACAGGACTCTCTGGTCTCCTCTGGTCAGCTGAAGGTGGAGGCCTGTGATAAGTGCAGCAGCCTCTTTAACAAGGAGGGCCGGGTGAAGGCGCTGAGCTCCGTGACTCCGGGGAGCGAGGAGGAGGCGGACGAGGAGAAGGAGGAGCTGAAGAGCCAGCTGAGGGAGATGGAGCTGGAGCTGGCTCAGACCAAGCTGCAACTGGTGGAGGCAGAGTGCAAGATCCAGGTAGGGGTGAACACACACACACACACCTACACACACACACACCTACACACACTCACACACACACACACACACACACACACACACACACACACCCATATACACACACACAAAAACACACACACACCTACATACACACACATAGCTACACACATACACACCTACATACACACACCCACACACACAGTACCTTCAGCTGTGATGGTGACCCCCCTCCTGCCTGATCCTCTGCCCAGGATCTGGAGCATCACTTGGGGCTGGCTCTCAACGAGGTCCAGGCTGCTAAGAAGACCTGGTTCAACCGGACTCTCAGCTCCATCAAGACCGTGACTGGAGCCCAGGGCAAGGAGACCACCTAGCCTGACCCCCCCCCCCCCCACCACCTCCCTCCTCCTCCTATCTGAGCACCTCCATGTGTACCTCCCCCCCCCCCCATCTCTCTCTCCTGGACCTGAGCATAGCCCACAGTGGGGGCAGAGGAGGGGGAGAGAGGTCGAAATACAGGACAACCTCCATGGTACCACTGCCCCTAAAAGATTTACTTACTGATCCGAATAATGAAAATAGCAAAGACTTCCTGTTTAGATCTCTATACTACTGATATTTAACCTGACAGATACACAGGCAGGCAGACAGGTGGTAAAACAGACAGACAGCCTAGCAGACAGACAGACAGACAGACAGACAGGAGAGGTGCCGTACTGTGATGAAACACTCCCATCCTTCACAAACTACTGGCAGAAACACACACCGACCCACAACAGAGACGGACAAACTAGGTACGAGAACTAACAGATGCATTTTTAAACTGAGCTTTTTCTAATTTCCGTTCAAACAGAATCTTTCTTTTCTATGTATGTAAATGACAATGCTTATGTATAGTGTGTGTGAAAAAAAGACTGATGTGTGTGTGTGTGTGTGGGCAAGTGTGCGCATTCCGGGAGAGCACTAAAGGCAATTGTGTGTGTGTGTGCTTAAGCATGTGTGTGTGCGTGTGATGGAGTGTGTATTGGTGCATGCTTGTATGGGTGATTAGGTTCCCCAAGGACCTGGTGTTTCCTGTGACGTTCAACTGTGTGTGTGATGTGGACAGGAAGAGGAAGTGGCTGGCAGGAAGGGGAGGAGCTATATGACGATGCCTTGATGTGAAGGTTGAGCTGAGGATGTGTACTGTACATAGCTAGAGTAGGATCATATGATCATATGACTTGTGGTGATGCCAAGCCCAGGTTAAGCACATGATCGTATTTGAGGTGTTCTTGATTTGACCCAGCACAACTGAACAACCCCCTCCCCCCCTCTCCCCCCCCCAAGCGTACACACTCCTGCATGCGAGGTGCGGTGCATTGAGGGCACCTCAAGTGCACGTTGCCCTGGACAGGTTGGGCGGGGCTAAATCACGGTGAAAGTAGTTGATTGGTGCATCTCTTTGACCACGCCCACAGACACGCCCCGTTTTTGAAGAGCTGACCGCTCCACTGGCCCCTCCCCCTCAGGGTAGATGGTTACTGGTTCAGGTCAAACAGGATACCTATGAGATGATACACAGCACAGTCACACAACACAGGCACTCACCTGTGGTGGCCACTTCCCATTTAGGGAGAGGAACCTTCGCCCGGGTACAGTCGCTCTTAACTGACGCTGTGCATGCTGGGGCCTCGAAACGGTCAGACAGGCTGAGGAGGGTCAGACAGGCTGAGGAGGGTCAGACAGGCTGAGGAGGGTCAGACAGGCTGAGGAGGGTCAGACAGGCTGAGGAGGGTCAGACAGGCTGAGGAGGGTCAGACAGGCTGAGGAGGGTCAGACAGACTGAGGAGGGTCAGACAGGCTGAGGAGGGTCAGACAGGCTGAGGAGGGTCAGACAGGCTGAGGAGGGTCAGACAGGTCTGTAGGGGTGTGGAGGTTCTTGGCACCTTAGGGGTATTTATATTGGGACTAGGCTTGTTTGTAGCAGGAGGAAATGTGGACACAGGAAGGCTTTCTGTGTTTGCTGAGAACAACAGCAGATGGTTGGCACTGGGTTGTACATAAGAAGCATTATGATATGACGAATATGACTTTTATCGTTTATGATTTTTGTATTTCCACTCTCCTCTGTCATTCTGAAAACTAATGTTGCCTAATTGTACCACGTTACAGATTAATGACGTTAGATGTTTTTTTTTGTTATTACATCTCTTCATTTCATTTTTTGTTTTGTTTTTTGCTCAAAGCTTCCGTCTTAAGTGTCCTACTGCTGTCTTATCCGTTATGCCAAAACGTACTTTTATCATACAATATTATCAGCGTGTGGACATTGTAATAGTGTACTAGGTTGCATTCTATACACTTCATGAATTTCAATAAAAAGCTATGAACACAGTGCATCCGTCTAACTGTCTTAGGAAATAAGAAGTGGAACAGAAATTCGAGTGAATGGCCGGACTTTGGTTGTCGTGATCTGCTGGAGGATCCTGCTTTTCTTAGGCTTCAGATGCTCCCTGTGATTAAAGCACTTTTATTTTTAACAAGGTAAGAAGGGCGACGTCATCAGCCTGGACATCACTTCAAAGCTGACGTCACACATTAGGCGCTGTGGATGGAACCTTTTATCATTTCAGATAAAACCTTGGCAGGAAGAAGATGTAGAGAAACTGTTATTCTCATCCCTGGTGTTTGTGTTTTTGATATCTTTCCTCCAGCCTTTGGATGTCTGTTACTATGAGCAATCCAACTCCCTGTCATTTCAATAAACCTGACAAGCTGTCTCAACTCATTTCTACATCCGCTCAGGTTCATTTGAAGATTTTTCCCTTTTTTCAATTTATTTTTTACCTTTTTTTTGTATTAATGTCAGATTAAACATACAAAAATCTGCAGACAGTACTAACAAGCAGCAACGGTGGATTCCTCCTAGAACAATTTATGAAATTGATATGTAATTCAAAATAAATTGTAGAAGTAGTAACAAAAAAACAAGTTTCATAAATTTATATTGTACCGAAAAATCTAAAGATTTGCCATTATGAGTTGCTGAAGCTTTTTTGTTTGTCGTGAGGAATGAGACACATGGAATGAATTTCAGGATTCTAGGACAAAAGAGATACAAATGGCATCACTTTTAAAAAGCCATATTGGGGTGTGGCCTGTAGCGCCCCCTTGGCTGTAGCGGACAAACAATTATGAAAATCTAAAATCCTATTGATACATTTTGTGAGGGTTCTTCTGACGATGATAACTGCAGCCGCTACTAGCTGGCCTTCCTGCAAATGCAATCCGTCCCCTTTAGAGGATACAGAATGCAGCCGCTCGTCTGGTCTTCAACCTACCCAGACGCTGTCATGTCACCCCACTCTTCATCGACCTCCACTGGCTTCCAGTCATGGCCCGCATCAGATTCAAGACCCTGGTGCTGACCTTCCTGGCTGTAAACGGGACTGCCCCGACCTATATCAACTCTCTCCTCCAGCCCTATACCCCCACCCGTCACCTACGGTCATCTGCTGACAACCGTCTAGTGGTACCTCCCCTCAAGAGTGCCCGAGCGCAACATAAACTCTTCCAGTGCCTGGCTCCCCAATGGTGGAATCAACTCCCCACCTCCATCAGAAGCACAGACTGCCTTCTGACCTTCAAAAGAAGGCTTAAGACTCACTTATTTAGAGAATTTAATGGCACTTAGGAATAGTATGGCACTTCACATAATCTAATGTTGTTTATAACTATTTGTTGGTCCCATATGGTGACTTGCCAGTGTTGTTGTATCTCTTGCAAAAAACACATTGGATAAATTTATGTTGTACAGACAAATCTATGGGTTTGCCACTATAGGTTGTGCTGACTTTTTGTTCATCGTGACAAATAAGGCATCTGTAATGAATTTCAGGATTCCAGGACAAAAGGAGTACAAATGGCATCACTTTTAAAAAGGACACAAATGGTCATATTGGGGCGTGGCCTGTAGCGCCCCCCTTTGGTCTCAAGTGGACCAAAATGGATGTGGTAGTTCATAATGTTGCACTCTTTCACCATGCCAAAAATCATGCCATTGACTTCAAAGCTACAAGATTCGGAATTCCTACAATAACAATAGGTTTCCTCCTGATGGAGGAATCCTAATAAGGGAATATTATTCCTAATCACAGTTTGTTTGACTCCATTCTATTTCCGTCCCTTTATTGCCTTTCTCTAGTGACTTACAGGCCTTCTGTTAGTGACGTGAGACATGCTTACTGTTTGGTGACTCTTCATCTATGAGCTTGGCTATTTCTGCTCGCTTTTAACAGATGTTCTTTACGTAAGATTAACGGGCCGTTCGGACCCTTGTGGCTTTGCTTCGAGCCTACGGCGCGTTTATGACCCTAAGGACCATAAAGTTAGCACCTCGGACAGAAGCTGGCAGCGTTTCCAGGGCGGCCGCAGGGGCGCGAGTAGAGGGGGAACCTATGACCTCCGCAGAGCGAGCGTCACCACCGCGCTGTAGCCCCGCCTCTTTCTCGCGGGCCGTGTCCACGCGCACACAGGTCGCTATAAATACAGAGAGAAACTCGGCAAGGGGGTCGCGAGGCACGGGCAGAATGTTGATGTCCCTGGAGTTGCATTAAAGTAATTTTTAAAAGGGGTTGAAAGAGGTGTGCGCTCACACGAATGAGATTGACATAAAGCCCCCTTGCAACATGTTCCTCTGTCACTCAGGAGCGCTGACACTGACACACAATCCCGTCTCTTTCTCATCGGTGTTCTGTTTTGCTTAGAGACAGGGGGGGGGGGGGGGGACAGAGATAGTGACAGGTAGCACCATGTCAAGCTGCTTCAACCAGCCAGCAAGCCAGCCATCTCCACTCCAGGCTAAACGAGGATCCGTGTCTCCTGGTCATGCAGTCGCCTGCTGAAGGACTGAACCTCCTGCTGATGAAGTCTGATGACTCCTCCAGATGGATGGAAGACTCGATGAAAAGGACAGGGGGGAGGAGAGACCTGGGACAGCTCAGAAATGATGGATGTGTTTTCTCTGAGGGAAGGCGGGCGTGGCAAAGGTTGTTTTGAGAATCAGTTTGCTAGGCTGATGTTTGGGGAAAGTATCTTTTTAACGTTTATTATGCGTACGAAAAGAGAACGTTCGACGAATATTGAAACAAACTTACACCCGTAAACATCATCGACACACAAACGCAAGACAATTAAACAAAGATAATTACATACCGCTTCTTCTAGCATTCTAGAAGGGAAACCTGGGGAACATTTCCAAACCTTGGAGAGGTTCAGCGGACACCAGCACTCCCCAACTGATGGCTCTGAACCCCCCCACCTTCAACAGACCATTTTACAAACTCAGTTC
The DNA here is from genome assembly GCA_030340665.1 of Neosalanx taihuensis. Classification (NCBI taxonomy): domain Eukaryota; kingdom Metazoa; phylum Chordata; class Actinopteri; order Osmeriformes; family Salangidae; genus Neosalanx; species Neosalanx taihuensis. The sequence goes on from CM059301.1 coordinate 8,059,825, forward strand.
TCAAAAGTCATTGGTCCATCATAATAATAATAATAATAATAATACCTTGTTTAGCAGACACTTTTATCCAAAAGCGACTTACAGCAAGTACAGGGACATTCTCCCTGAGGCAAGTAGGGTGAAGTGTCTTGCCCAAGGACACAACATCACATAGACACAGCTAGGATTCGAACTCACAACCTACGCCAATGCCTTAACCCGCTGAGCCACCTGACTCCCATCATACAGATATGCAGTTTGTTCCATGTCTGATCTTTGATTGGTTAACTCCCCACACACAGTACAGGGTTAGCCTCCCTTTCAGCCTATCAGGGTCAGCCTCCTTTGTCAGCCTATCAGGGTCAGCCTCCTTTGTCAGCCAATCAGGGTCCAACCTGATGCTGTTGGGTCAGCAGTACTAAGACAGGCTGTCAGCGGTAACCTGACACTCCTGCAGATAGTTGAGGTAAACGCTCTCAGCTCTCCCTCTCACACACACACACGCACGCACACACGCACACACACACACACACACACACACACACACGCACACACGCGCGCCCCGATTCTGAGCGATGAGTTGTAACCTAACTCTGGTCCAGGGTAAAGTGTGTGTGAGAGTTTGCTGGTGATGCAGCTCTTGTTACTGCAGGTGCTGCTTGGAGGTATCCTCTTCTCCTGGAGCACCTTGCCTCAGCAACCGGGAGCAGGGCTGTGCATGTGAGTGTGTGTGTGTGGGTGAGTGTGCGTGTGTGTGTGCAGATGGCCTGATGATGTGGTGAAACAGGAGTCGCCGTCTTACAGACGTTTAAATGATCTGAGTTCCCAGTAATCTGTGCGGACAACTGTCAGCGACGTGGCAGGAGGGAGTGTGTGTGTGTGTGTGTGTGTGTGTGTGTGTGTGTGTGTGTGTGTGTGTGTGTGTGTGTGTGCGTGTGTGAGAGGTGGCCTCAGGCCCTGTGATCATTGAGGAGGGGGTCTATAGCTGGTGTTGACTATTTGAGATGTCACCGGATCCTCGGAGTTATTCATCAGCCAGGCTGTTTTAATTGTGAGTGACAGCTGATTGGCTGAACCCCCTAGTCTAACTCCTTCCCCTAGTCCAGTACCTGGCTGGCGCCAGCGACTCGGCTGACGTTGCTGAGCTCATCGTTCTCCATCCCATTTTAAACGCACATCTTGAAAGTACATAATAGAATACATCGAGCAACACAATCTACTGATGAAGAAAGTGTTTTGTCCGTCTCTTCACAGAGTGACAGTTCAGTTGAGTTCTGGATTTAATAAGTATTTAACAACCTGCAGATAGGGAGAGAAATGACCAGACCTCTGACAACAAAATGAAGACAGTACAAGGTCTCAATCATGTCTCTCTGCCCTCTGAAGGCCAGATGACCTTCTTTTATAGGGCACAATAATGTAAACATAGATAGTGACTGTCAGGCAGTAATGACATTACAACAGTCTTCAGAGGAAGGGTGTTCAAATCAGTAGTGATTAATATAAGTACTCACTACTTCCTCACTACACAATGACAAAAAACGCAGTAAGACTTTGATAGGTTTAGCACTTTTTTAATAGTAGTTTTTTCAAGCGTAAAATATGGCGAAGTACAGTGACACGCAGATCACTGTCGCAGTGCTACTGAAGGTTGAACACCACACAGCTAGGAAACATCAACCGTCTGTGTTCATCGCTGAAGCCGCTTTGGTGCGACTTCCCTTCCCGAGCACAGCTCGCTCACACCATGGGATCACAGACACCACTTCACACAGGATTATCTGGATAAACTCGAGATCAAATTGACATATTTTAATCATCGGACACTTCACGTCTTAACGAGCGCAACAACTCGGACCGTTTCACTCTCTCCTTCCGTCAGGATCCAGCTGAAATGCAATTTTATTTACAGAATACGAAGAAAAAAAGAAAAAAGAAAAAAAAGCAACAAAACAGGTGACGGTCACTCAACAGCTGCCACGCCGGCAAACAGAAACCAAGAAAGGGAAGAAAAAGAATGTAAACAAACACAAAACAAGCTCCGACTCAGAGGAGCCTTTAAAAGATCGATATATATAGATAATATGATATATCTGTATATATGTTTTCATATGTTTTCTACAGAAAAAGGCTAATATTGTAGCTCTCACTATGATTAGATACATTCTACTGTACTACGACGACGTACATTCTGGAGCCCAAGGAGCTGTGGTGGGTGTCAGGGCCCCCCGGAGCACAGAGACCGCTGAGGCCTTCCTGCCTTCGTGTCCCATCTCATCCCACTCATCAGTGTGGAGCTATGTGCTACAGGGGTCTCGGGGAAAGAACCTTCGCTTCAGCACTTCCTTCCAGAGCCGAAATTAGACCCCAGGATCTATTTTAGCAACACCCCCCCCCCCCCCCCACCCCCCTCAGATTGAATCCCCAGCTTTCTCCTCAACTGTGTGCTGGTCTGTCCTCCTCTCTCTCTCTCTCTCTCTCTTTCTCCCTCTCTGACTCTCCCCCTCTCTCTCTCCCTCTCTCCCTCTCTCTCTCCCTGTCTCCCCCTCACATCCCTTATCCATCTGAGAGAAGCAGCAGAATCAAAGGTTCCCTAGCAGGCCGTTCTCAGGAAGTGCCGTGTGTCTTAATCTTGCGTTAAGTGTTGGAGCGCCATGATGCAGGGCGGTGAGGAGGCTGACACTGTGCTTTCAGTCTGTCTCTGTGTACAGGGACATGCTGAGACACTAAATACAATCATCCAGTGGGCAGGGACCCCCACTGAGAGCCCAACATACCACTGCTTCTTTTTGTGTTCAACTGTGGTCATTATGAGGATAAGGGGAGCGGTGTGTATGTGTGTGTTTGTGTGTGTATGCGTGACTTTCCGGTAGCCCTGAGTAAGAGTAGATATATTGCTAGTGTGAGTTTGTGTGCTTGTATCTCATGCCAGAATGGAACCTTCCATCCCTGGAACATTACGGGAAAATTGTCCCACCGTTTATCACCAGCAGGAGCGAGCAACAGCTCCAACACATACATCAAGTCTCCGAACCACCACCCAGACTTTAGAACAGACATCTCCCCCCCCCACTTCTGATCCTGGTCAATATTGTTCTGTTCCCTGCTGAGTGTGCCTGTATTTCTCATCTTCCAGGTCTATGAGGGACCCAGCTGGAGATACCGTCTAGACTGGAAGCGGCCTGTACCTCTTCTAGACCGATGGCTGGCTGGCTGGAGGGGGAGGAGGTGTGGGGGGGAGGGAGGAAGGGGGAGAGGAGGGGGTCTCTACATAGCTCAGTGATTAAACAGCTCTTTGGGGAGCTTGGTGGAATGAAAATCCACATTGACTTTAGGATGCTTGTCAAAATATCACTCCCATGACGGCACCTAGACTACTTAATAAACCACAAGGATGTGTCGGGTCAGTGTCTGTAAGCACCTCTGCCATCCGAGAAGATTAAAATCCAACACCCCATTATTATAGCATCCTGACCGGTGATAACACACACAGCGATCTGGCTGGACCACACACACACACACACACACACACACACACACACACACACACACACACACACACACACACACACACACACACACACACACACACACACACACACACACACACACACACACACACACACACAGCTGATTCTGATTGGCTAGGCCTGCCTCTCCATGTAAGAAGGCTCTGAGATAGGGAAGAGCGGTTACTGTGTAAAGTAACCACGGCGATAACAGAGGGGAGATCAAGTAGCAGGAGATAAGCTGTAACCATGATCGGTCCCTCCGGAGACGACTGCTGGCGGACCGTCCTTGGCCTCGTTCTGGAGGGCGCGTTCTGGAACCTTTCCGAAAGGGTTTCCATGGTAACGCTCTACCGATCAGAGCTAGACGCGCGTCTCCGGGACACAGAACAAATAGCCAGAGTGTCGATACATGACCCTGGGAGTGTGTCACTACTGCAGGACAAACACAGATGTGATCTACTGGATTGTGTTCTTCTCTGACTTTCCATGACGTTCTATCCCCCTGTGCTTTTGGAGACAGCTGACCAGCCCACTGGTGACTTCAGAACCAGTCACAGTACGGAACTGCAAACACCTCCATCTGTTTCTCTCACGGTTAATCTCTCCTCCTCGCAGCCAGTCTCTCTTCCTTTAGCCTCTCAGGGTTTGGCTGCAGAGATATCAACTTACTGCTCACAAGCAGAAAGATATGTGTGTGTCTACTCTACACCATACTATTTCTGGATTTAGATCCTGTACGATGTGCACATTCTATCTTTTTAGAAAAACTCTCCTGTTTGGAGACAGACTGTAGGCTTGTAAAATGCAGCGAGGCATTTTTCAGTCATACTAATTTCTAGACCAGAGAGCATCAGGTCTAACTACCTGACACTAACAGATGAACAACTATCCAAATGAGATACAATCCCAAATTGGATACAATCCTAAAGTATTGGTACAGAAGAACATCTCTCTCAGCTTCAGAGCAGACCTACTTTAAGGACGACACACTGGTTCAGAGATCAAGGAGGTTGGGGGAGGATCAAAGCTGCTGTCGTACATTCTGTGATGTTTCAGTAAAGGCAGGAAAGCTACACGTTCCCATCAGCCTGGACATGAAACTCAGTCACTCTGTCACTCAGTGTGTCTATGAGTGTGTGTGTACATGCATCTTTAAAGCTCTACCTTTCCCACTCCATGTTCCACCATTACAATTCAAAGAGTCAACATTGAAATGATGTCCATTCCTTTTTTTAGACTCTCATCCCTCCATTTAGGATTGGATGAGGTCAACTTTCCTCCTTGTACTGGGAAGAGGGTGTGTGTGCGTGTGTGTGTGTGTGTGTGTGTGGGGGGTTGTCATGGGTAATGAAAGAGATAATTAGTGAGCCGTTTTGTGATTTTCATTTTTTTCAAAGTGGTGATGAAGCATATGGTTCCAGCCAGCCCTGTGTGTGTGTGTGAGTGTGTGTGTGTGTGTGTGTGTGTGTGTGTGTGTGAGTCTTCTCCTCTGGGATGTGCAGCGTGACTCTGCAGCGTTGCAGTAGGGCGACAGGAGTGGAGATGTACAACAGAACTGTGCTTTAGAACGTACCGGATCCAGATTTGGGGGTACAGAGTGTGAGGGGTAGGGGGATGAGCATGAGGGTGGGTGCAACACCCTGCACCTCTAAATGTGCTTTTAAACAGGAAGGTAAACTGGTGTACATCATCACTTATGTTTCATAAGATTGAGTGTGTATGTGTGTGTGTGTGTTTCTGTGTGTGTGTATGATGACTTGAGTGCCTGTTGAACGAGCAGATACACTGAGCATGCTCAGAGAAGCCCATTTTAGGAGACATTGAGGAGATAGGAAGGAAGGAAAGAAGGAAAGAGGGAAGGAGGGAAGGAAAGAGGGAAGGGGGAGGAGCAGGAAGCATCACTAAGCTATTCAACGCAGCTTAATAACAAAAGGTAAATATTGCATGTTCTAGTACTAGATTGCTCAGTATATATAAAACTTCAAGAAAGCTATATTGTGAGATTACAGGTACATTTAACTTTTGTAATTCTAAAATAATTTATACCAACAATAATTATATACCTTATATTTACATAAGTACATTATAGAATATCAACACACATGTTTATCATAGAAACATATACCATACATATATAAGCATATACTCATGGTATAGCTGAACATACACACAAAGTGAAGAATATACAATCCCAATGAATATATTGCAATGCCGTGTTGTATAAGTCTTCATAGAACATTCACATCATCAAGTAAGCATTAAAGCCGGACGTTCAGGTGTATTGCTATATAAGACAGACCACAGTTCCACATGTCAGATCTATGTAAAGTATTGCTTTTTTCAGGATTCTGTTTCCTTTGAGGGAATATTTGGATTTGGGCTTTTTTTTTTTTGCATCTGTCCGTTGGAAAGACAGACAGAGAGAGGTGGATAAACCGGTCTGGTCTGGTGTTGACTGGTTTAATCGGGTCTGGTCTGGTGTAGTTTGGTATTGATTTAGTCTAGTCGGGTTGAAACTGGTTATATCAGGTCAGGTCAGGTCGGCTGGCCCAGACGGGTCACTAGGCCGGTTTGAATAGAGGGAGAGAGCCACACAACCTGATGGTTCTAGAAGTCAGAGAAGAGATCTTGAGGACCCAAGTGTATAATAAAGGGAGCGATGGTCCGAGGCTGGTAAAAGGGACTGTCAATGAAAAGACCACCTACAGTGAGGAGAGGACAGAGAGAGAAAGAGACTGCAGTTACTGCGGGGGCCAGTAGGAGGCAGCGGTCCAAACTCTCCATAGAGAATGACTGGTAGGTTTGTTGTTCTGGAGGTCTCTGCTCTCAGGCTGGACTGTATGTGGGGTTTTCATTGCACTGGGTGGATCAGGTTAATACAGACATCAAGAACTCAAGCTGCGCTGTTAGAACTAACTACAAACCCAAATAAGAGCAAAAGAAAAGGAAACATTTTTCAAAGTATATTTGGAGATGAAAACAAGCTCATTTTTCTAAGACCAAGGCACAGATCACATGATCAAATTGTGTAGCTAACCTCCAAGTTTTACAGATGCAAAATGTGGTTAGTACATAAATCTGACAAAACACAGTACATGTGATTTAGGAGAGAGTGTGCTATGACAAAATGGTTTCCATCTACCAGCGAGAGAGAGAGGGAGATGACACAAAGTGTGGGGGGGCATGGTGGGGGGGTGGGGGGGTTGGACTAGGTATATGTGCAGGATTCTGCCTGTCGAACCCATCACATCTCACTTAACAACCACAGGGTATCCCTCAGCCAATGCCTGCGCCTCAAAGTCGTAACCATGCCGACTTCTGAGGCATTCTCTCTCTTTGGAGATGTCCGTGACTCACCCATTGGCCAGCATCGGCCTAGCCAGCCTATCGTGCCTCTCTGAGCCTGTTTTGAGGCCAGGGGGAGGAGCTAGGACATCCTTCAAGGATTTGGGCCTTTTGACGGCTGAATATCGCTGGCCAATGGGCAAGGACAAACTGCACAACTGACACGGATATACTCACCAAAACAATAACAACAAACACACAAATACCAAGAAAATTAAATCAAAACAATGACAACCATGACATGAATCAGGCAGCAAGTCTCCATGGGTCCCTTGTTGCTGCTTTCGATTCTCCAGTGTGTGAGTCTGCAGTGATGCCTGCATGGTCCTCTATGTGCTGCACCCTATGATATAGGCCCTCAAACCCCACGAGTGTTCCTGGTTTATTGGTGTTGGTTTATTGCTAGCTAGCTAACTAAAGTCTGCTTTTGGTTTATAGCTTGCTAACTTCTGTATGCGTTCTGTATGTAGGTTTTTGTACGCTAGCTCAAATATAGGAACCATTGTGGGCCAGTGTTTGGTCAGTTACTATGGCGGAGGGAAGGGTTTCTGCTGATCAGAACCAGCCAATCAAAAAGCTCAGAAAACAAGCGTGTCATTTGGATGAAGAGGGACAGGTGTGCCTTCTAAAGGTGAGGGGGTCAGGGGTCAGGGGTCAGGCATGTGTGCAGGTTACGTCCCCATCATAGCAGGCAGGGCACTCACTGAACACTTTTCCAAACACAGGTGCAGAGCTACGACTTTATAGAGTGTCAATGGGTCCAGTCTATTAAAAGCCATCTAAGAAGGAGGCTGTGAAAGTGTGTGTGAGCCATCCTAATGCATTTGAGTGCTTTGTTAACCTCTAGCTCGAAATGTACTAACCCGGGACTATACTGTCAGCTTGTCTATCATCTTCTACTGTTCCCGAACTTCCTGTCCATGCCCATTTCCTGTCAGGAAGTAGCAGGAAGCTTGGAAAAGATTCTAGCCGCATCCAATCAGAGAGGGGTTAGCTAATACCCCTCAGAAGATGTGTTTCCTCTAACTGGAAGCTTTAGTGACACACAAGGCAGGTCAGCTGTTAAAGGAGATCACGTTTTTATTTGTCCACATTCGTATGATTATATACCTATACATCCTTCACTCATCTCTAGTTGCTTGTACAGAGAATGTGCATGTGTCCAATTGCAAAGCCTAAATCCTTTCCTAGCGAAGGACAACAAAGGAAAAAACAATAACAAAAAGGCTGATAATATAATTTAGATTCAAAGAATGAGGTAACAATTCACAGTACAAATCCTTCAAGATTTTTTTTTTTAACGTTTTTTTTTGTGTGAAGAACTTCAACCTGCAGTTTGTATCCATAAAAGTTGGAAACAGTTAGAAAATAAAATTTAAGAACAAAAAAAAACAAACATAAAATGCACTTTAACAAATCTTCTGAATTGCTCAAGTCTTTAGTTTGTCCACCCTGGTTTTGGATAGCGCTGGATAAGAAACTGGGTGGGGTTCCCTTCTATAAAAAGTTGGGTTGTGTTTGGGGGAGAGGTCCCCCTGTCCCTGCTCTAAAAAAAGGAGTAGTGAGGAACGGGGTAGGGGAGGGTGGGCACCTTCATGAAAGGCAACAGTAGCATTCTCTTGGGCAAACCTGGAGGAAAACAGAAGAGTTCTCTGTGTCAGAGAGGGCATGGAGGGAGCCAAGCCTGGCCTTAAGCACCCTGGTAGGCTGCCCTGGATCACTGTCTACCCTGGGTCACTGTCTACCCTGGGTCACTGTCTACCCTGGGTCTCTGTCTACCCTGGGTCACTGTCTACCCTGGGTCACTGTCTACCCTGGGTCACTGTCTACCCTGGGTCACTGTCTACCCTGGGTCTCTGTCTACCCTGGGTCACTGTCTACCCTGGGTCACTGTCTACACTGGGTCACTGTCTACGCTGGGTCTAAAGCACAGGTGTCAAACTCCAGTCCTCGAGGGCCGCTGTCCTGAAGGTTTGAGATGTTTCCCTGCTCCAGCGCACCTCCGCAGGGCTTGATAACGACCCTTCATTATGGGTCACTGTCTACCCTGGGTCACTGTCTACCCTGGGTCACTGTCTACCCTGGGTCACTGTCTACCCTGGATCACTGTCTACCCTGGGTCACTGTCTACCCTGGGTCACTGTCTACCCTGGGTCACTGTCTACCCTGGGTCACTGTCTACCCTGGGTCACTGTCTACCCTGGGTCACTGTCTACCCTGGGTCACTGTCTACCCTGGATCACTGTCTACCCTGGGTCACTGTCTACCCTGGGTCACTGTCTACCCTGGGTCACTGTCTACCCTGGATCACTGTCTACCCTGGGTCACTGTCTACCCTGGGTCACTGTCTACCCTGGGTCACTGTCTACACTGGGTCACTGTCTACGCTGGGTCTAAAGCACAGGTGTCAAACTCCAGTCCTCGAGGGCCGCTGTCCTGAAGGTTTGAGATGTTTCCCTGCTCCAGCGCACCTCCGCAGGGCTTGATAACGACCCTTCATTAGAATTAGAATCATGGCACTTAGAAATATCAGCTGTTGTTGTTGTTGCTTTGGTATCGTCCGCTTCCTACAAGTAGACTACTCCCCGTCGGAGGGGCCTACGTTTTCATAACCTACATGCCCGCTATGTTTGGGGTCTATCATGTTGCTATGCTCAGTGACCGATGCTCTTTTCTAAAGCTCTCTCTTGGAAGTCGCTTCAGAAAAAAGCGTCTGCTAAATGAATACATGTAAATGTAGGTGTGCTGGGGCAGGGAAACATCTAAAACCTTCAGGACAGCAGCCCTGGAGGACTGGAGTTTGACACCCCTGGTCTAAAGGGTTACCTATCCCTGTACAGGCCTGATTCCAGTGTGCAGTGATCCATATGGGGGTGTGGTCTGCTAGAAGGAAGGGAGATATGAGGGAGGGGCCACACATGGGATGGCTGGTTGATAGGTTAGTTCGTCTGATTGGTTCAGATCAAGGTTCCATCGTTTGTTAATTGTTTTTGTCGTGTCTAGTGCGTTTAAAGCTTCCTTTTAGGTACGTGTTCTAAAGATGTTCTGTTCCAATCGAGTGTGTGTGTGCGGTAGAACGTTACACCCATGTGTACTATAAGAATTCTGTTACATGTTCTGGAATTGTCTTCCTGTCTTCTAAACCTTCTAACAGAAATCCCAAAGCAGCAACAGGAGCCAAAACAAGGCCAGAGTTTCTGAGGGAACTTCAAGGCCTTCCCAACAACCAAATACCAGCGAGACAACCAGTACCAGGGTGGTATCTAACACCAGGGTTTGGGGGTCAACGCTCCCCCCCACCCCCCTCCACACTGGAACTGACCTGCGATCTTTTTCTTTTTTTCTTTTAATGAATCTTTGAATGGAAACGTGATCACTGCGCTTCCGTGTTCCAGTGTGGGGGTGTGAGGAGTGTGAGGATGGACTCCCGGGTTAGGGTATTAGAGAAAAGCAGCAACTCAGAGAAGCATGGCAACACACACACCCCCCCACACACACACACTGTACACAAAGTGTAGATGGATGTGTGGGTGTATGTAGGAGCCCCCACCCCACGAAGTGTTCTCCATCTGAACATAAGACCCATTCAAGACCCCCAGAGTTAGACAGGGTGCCGGGTTCGAGGGGCCTCCTAAATACACACACACAAACCTACACACACAACTACACGCGCACACACCATACAAGGCTTACAGAGGCTCAGTCTGTTCAAGTGTCAGTGTATATATGTGTGTGTATTTATATATAGATGGTGGTTGTAAGTGTGCGGTTGTATGTGTGTGAGGGAATCGTTGTTGAATTAGTGTATTTATGGTAGGATGTGTATTGACACAGGGTATTAAGGTGTGTATTGACACATCCTCAACATAGTTTGCATACCCCGTGTATAAAATGTCACCCGGCTGTGTTTGTGTAGCCTTGCTGAAGGTAAATGTGGGCGTGCCGTTGTGAACAGGGGTGTCAGAGGGGCGGAGACAACACATCTTGACTGTCAGGCAAAGCATCCAATCAGGATGGCAGGAGGGGGCGGGGACAGGCAAACAGATGGGCAGCGATTGGACGGTCGGGTGAAGCGCAGCAAGGCTTCCTCCAACCGCAGCTAAGAACCACTAGGTTATGATTGGTTCGCCACGTATTCTCTGGGTTTGAGATTTCAGCCAATGGCAGGATTTTTGGATGACGTCTGTTCTTAAACAGGGGGAGGGTCTGGGTGTGTGAGGCGGGTGAGGAGGAGGAGGAGGGGGAGACTTACCGTAGGCAGGGGCAGCAGCAGCGGGAGTGTACCCATATGGGGTCCCGAACCCTGGGGAGGAGGGGGGGAGGTGGGGGGGGGGGGGGGGGCGGATGAGAGACACACATTCAATCAACTTGAGATGATTTCACAATAAGAAACGCACACACTCCCCTGAAGGTGGGCCACACCTCCAACTTCACCCCCTCACACACACACACACACACACACACACGTCTCCCTACCTGGAGTGACGTATCCTGGAGCTGCCGCACTGACGAAGGCTCCCCTGCTGAGGGCTGCAGCTGCGGCCCGGCCACGCCCCCTCGCCACCTGGGCCGCTACCGCTGAGGCTGCTGCTGCAGCCGCCAAGACCCCCTTGGTCTGCGCACACAAACACACACGCACACGCACACCACACACACACCACACACACACGTGCAAAAGCCACACAAAAGGTATTTAGGATCAGCAGTTTGGATTACTGATCTAGCAGATCAACGGTATTGATGACAAGTTCATCGATCGACAGTATTGATCCTTGCGGAGCGACCTGGGGGATAATCTTCTTCTTCTTGTTGCCGGGGGCGTTCGGGCCAGAGAACAGCTTCTCCAACGCTGCCAGCGCTGCACTCGCCTTCGCCACTTTCTTATTAGGCCCCGCCCCTCTGAACTTCTGACAATCCACCTCCACCTAACGCACACACACACGTGCACACACACGTGCACACACACACACACCAGGTCATTGAGGCGTGACGAAACACTGATTTCCCTGCAGGTACGACACGTAATGACAGCGACACTCCTGCTGTCGAGACCAAACTAACAGTGTGTGTGTGTGTGTGTGTGTGCGTGTGCGTGCATGCGTGTGTGCGTGCATGTGTGTGTGTTCACCTCCATGACGAAGCGTTTATCATGGCTGCCTCCGCTCTCTGATATGAGCTCGTACTTCAGTCCTCGTCTCTTCTCATTCAGCTCCATAACCGGGTTCTTCCCACTGGCTGTCAGAATAGGACCCTGAGTTCTCACCTGTACAGGACACACACACACACACAGGAGGGTCATGAGGGGCAGTGTGTGTGTGTGTGTGTGTATGGCTGTGGCGTGTGTGTGTGCTCACCTCCAGTGTGTTGTCAGTAGAGTGGAGGGTGTTATTGCTTGAGTGGGTGGAGGTCTCGCTCTTCCCCTCCCCATCAGACTTCTCATCAGCGCTCATGGAGTCCAGGTCAGTGTCAAAGCCTGTGGGGTAACCCATGGCCTGGAGGACCTGGGGAGGCACAGAGAGGCACACAGTCAAGAGGCAGAGTCAGAGTCAGAGTCACAGAGAGACACATGGTCAAGAGGCAGAGTCACAGAGAGTCACACAGTCAAGAGGCAGAGTCACAGAGAGTCACACAGTCAAGAGGCAGAGTCACAGAGAGTCACACAGGCAAGAGGCAGAGTCAGAGTCACAGAGAGTCACACAGTCAAGAGGCAGAGTCACAGAGAGGCACACAGTCAAGAGGCAGAGTCAGAGTCACAGAGAGGCACACAGTCAAGAGGCAGAGTCACAGAGAGTCACACAGTCAAGAGGCAGAGTCACAGAGAGTCACACAGTCAAGAGGCAGAGTCAGAGTCACAGAGAGTCACACAGTCAAGAGGCAGAGTCACAGAGAGGCACACAGTCAAGAGGCAGAGTCAGAGTCACAGAGAGGCACAGTCAAGAGGCAGATGCAGAGTCAGAGAGAGGCAGACAGTCAAGAGTCAGAGTCACAGTCAGAGTCACAGTCAGAGTCACAGAGAGTCACACAGTCAAGAGGCAGAGTCAGAGTCACAGAGAGGCAGACGGTCAAGAGTCAGAGTCACAGAGAGGCAGACAGTCAAGAGTCAGAGTCAGAATCAGAGTCAAAGAGAGGCAGACAAGTCAGAGAGGGATGGAAAGAGTCTGAAAGAGTCCGATGGTTAAAGCCATAACCAGAATGGCTTCACCGGCCCAGTGACCTGATGGCTCTTTCAGGCGGCACACGGCTCCTGGATAGATCTGTAATTGTGCTGCAGGTGGATACATACAGATAAAACTGGAGGAGAGAGGGGGAGAGAGACATAGGCAGAGAGAGAGAGAGAGAGAGAGAGGAAGTGAACCATAAAGAGAGAGAGAGAGAGACTGATAAGAAGAGAGTGAGGACGGAGGAGAGAGAGGGACTGAGACACGGAGGTAGCCTTTTATGGCTATCTGAGGAAAAAGAGGATTATCCAGGCTCTCTGTGCTCGGAGAGCCTCTTTGTCCGCCACCACTTTGGGATTATACGGCTTGGACGGCCTTATAGTCTCCCCACAACACACACACAGCAGGGGTCTGTCCTCATCTGACCAAAGAGTCTTAACTAGCCCTCTGCTTTCTTCATGGTATTTCTCTACCTTCACTTTCTCTCTCTTCCTCTCTCTCTCGCTCTCTCCATCTCACAGGTGTCAAGATCCGGTCCTCGAGGCCCTCGGTCCTCGGTCCTCGGTCCTCCTGAAGGCTACAAAGACCCTCTGAAACTTCCCCATTAGGGGACTAATATGGGATCATTTCTTTAGATGTTTCCCTGCTCCAGCACACCTCCACAGAGCTTGATAAGGACCCTGCATTAGAATCAGGTGTGCTGGAGCAGGGAAACATCTCAAGCCTTCAGGAGAGCGGAACCTCGAGGACTGGAGTTTGACACCCCTGCTCTCTCTCCTCCTGGCTCCTTCGCTCTCCTCTCTATTTCTCCCTCCCCATCACATTCAAGCTCAAACACACAGACACACACTCACCTTGACGGCCACATGCAGCTTGGCGGTCTTCTTGGAGGACCCCGAGGCCTCGTACACGGTCCCGTCCACGTCTACAGACATGGTGAAGACAGGCGCATGGACGGGGCCGGACTGGGACAGCAGCTTGTACTGCAAACCAGGCCGGATCTGGTTCAGACGCATCAAGGCGTTCATGGGCTGGTTGGAGTCCACCGCCTTGCTGTCCAGGACTGGAGAGCAGCAGAGCGTTAGACACAGGAAGGACAGGAATATTATAGAGTAACTAAACATCCCCAAACTATTTTGGGGGGGGATCGACCCTGCTGGTTGATACTCATCAATCCTGACCTTGATTCTGTGTTGCTACAGTGTTTCATTGGATCATGTTGTTTTAAAGGAAATTCCCTAGTGGCTCATTTAAAGTTTGATTGAATTTGTCAGAGGCTGAGAGTCCATGCACCTGGTCAGGTGTGACAGAATGGAAAGATGTATGGGAGAACTTGTGTAGCCTATTGGAAATATAAGGACCCAGCCTGGGTTCAGAGTTCACACAGGGGTTTGGGGGAGGGCGGAGCTAACCTTTTCTCAGATTTCTCTTCATCTTCTTGATGAGGTCCTTGTCGTCCATGTGGCCATCTTCATAAGGTCTCTTCAGACCTGAGCCTGAGAGAGAGAGACTGAACATTATTACCCTAGCATTTACATTTAGTCATTTAGCAGACTCTTTTATCTAGAGCGACTTATATCAAGTACAGGGACATTCTCCCTGAGGCGAGTAGGGTGAAGTGCCTTGCCCAAGGACACAACGTCATGTAGCCACAGCCGGAAATCAAACTCACGACCTTCCGATCATGAGCCCAACGCCTTAACCGCCCAGCCACCTGAGCACACACACATAAATGCATATACAAAGATACACACACACACACACACACACACCTTCTTTGTCGGACCAGGGGTATTTCTGTGAGGGTTTACTTGAGGGGAGGGGCTCCATCTCCAGAACCTTGTAGATCTGCCCGAACGCCATTTGTCTCAGAGCATGCTGTGGAACACACACACGCACGCACACACACACACACACACACACACACACACACACACACACACACACACACACACACACACACACACACACACACACACACACACACACACAGGGGGAGAAAGAGAGTCAGTTCTATGTCGCCACCCACAATTCATCGATTGGATATTTCTGTAGTTGTTTGTTTGTTCAGATTGCCTCCACATTGGCTCCGATTGCGCCACTTCGGTTACTTAGCAACAGGGGACTCGGTGTAACCCTATGTAAACAACATAAGCGGGCGTTTTGCACGCCGCTTTGCAGCGCCGGAGATAAGTGACGTGGAAATGGTGTCGGACACAGACACGTAGCTCATCCACACGCTATCTCACTTCCTAAGACAAAGTCATCACAACTGAAGTGCACACACACGCGCACACACACACACACACACACACACAAGTAAACTACACCCTTCACTTGACAGAGAGCATGAGAAACTGTTTTGGTGGTGACCTACGAATCCTCCTTGTGCCCTTGGGGATGGTGTGTTAAGGTGTCATGTATCCGTGTGTGTGTGTGTGTGTGTGAGAGGCATCATGGCTCGGTAAGTCTTCCTGTGTAGTGAGGTGGGACAGGTCTAGAATGTCAATGTTGCTGCTGGCTGTGTTGTAATAGAGACAGAAGGGGGAGAGCGTGGGGAGTTGAGAAGGGAGATGAGAAGACTGAGAGGAAAGATAGGGTGAGATAGAGGGAGGGGGTGAGGGTCTCCGGGGGGGAGATAAGGGATACCTCGGGTGGGTCTGAATGCTAATATATTTACATTCCAAAATGGATCGTCTCCTCTTCTATTTGAAATGCGAGTGTGTGTCATCCGCTGTGTGTGAGGGTTGGGTCACACACACACACACACACACACACACACACACACACACACACCATCCTCCAGCACGGATAAAAGAGTAGCCGAGTGTATCGGATGGACCTCATGACTGTGAGTGTGTGAGTGTGTGTGTGTGTCACTAATAAAACGGCACGACAGAAGTACTCAGTTCTCAAGCATGTCAGCAGTGGGAGGAGTCAGGAGTGACAGCCCCGGTGTGCCCCTCCCCCTACCTGGGCGCTGTAGGTCACAGACTCCGCCTCTTCCTCCGTCATGGCCGACAGGGTGTTGGTCAGTTCCTTCTCACACGGGTCGTGGAGCCCGGGGCCTCCTAAGCCAGAGGGGGCGGGGCAAAAACACGTGCTGTGACATCACGTCCCTTCGTCCTATTTCTAGCCCTCTCCATCTCTCCCCTCTTCTATCTTTCCCCTTCTCCTTCTCCATCCCTCCCCTCCCTCTCCATCTCTCCCCTCCCTCTTCATCTCTCCCCTCCCTCTCCATCTCTCCCCTCCCTTTCCATCTCTCCCCTCCCTCTCCATCTCTCCCCTCTTCTATCTTTCCCCTTCTCCTTCTCCATCCCTCCCCTCCCTCTCCATCTCTCCCCTCCCTCTCCATCTCTCCTCTCCTTCTCCATCTCTCCTCTCCTTCTCCATCTCTCCCCTCTTCTATCTTTCCCCTTCTCCTTCTCCATCCCTCCCCTCCATCTTCATCTCTCCCCTCCCTCTCCATCTCTCCTCTCCTTCTCCATCTCTCCCCTCCTCCCTCCCTCCCTACCTATCTCTCCCCTCCTCCCTCCCTCCTTTCGTACCTGGTAGCAGAATGCCAGAGGCCAGGCACTCCATGACTCTGCGCAGGGCCTCTCCTGCTCCCAGGGGTCTGTTACACGTAGCGATGGCCTTCTCACAGATCAGCTCCAGGGGCTGAACAGGGACAGCAGGGCACAGGTCAGGGAGGCCTTCAGAAATATGCAGAGGAAGGCACACACACGCACGCACGCACACACACACACACACACACACTCACCCAACCCTTGAGAGGCTCCCAGGCTGGTAGTCTATTGCACATGTCCCTCAGGATCCTGAGAACAATCACACACGACTTCAGACCGTTCACTCTGGCCTGGAGGAGGAGGAGAGGAGGGGGAGAGGAGGGGGAGAGGAGAGGGGAGAGGAGAGGAGGAGAGTGGAGAGGAGACGAGAGGGGAGAGGGGGAGAGGGGAGAGGAGGAGGGCAGAGGAGGGGAGAGGAGAGGAGGAGGGGAGAGGAGAGGAGACGAGAGGGGAGAGGGGGAGAGGGGAGAGGGGAGAGGAGAGGAGGAGGGTAGAGGAGGGGAGAGGAGAGGAGAGGAGGAGGGGAGAGGAGGGGAGAGGAAAGGAATAGAAGGGGAGAGGAGGGGAGAGCAGGGGAGAGGAGGGGAGTGGAGGGGAGAGGAGGGAAGAGGAGAGGAGAGGAAGAGAAAGGGAGAGGAGGGGAGAGCAGGGGAGAGGAGGGGAGAGCAGGGGAGTGAAGCGGGAGAGGAAGAGGAGGGAGGAAGGGAAGGGTAGAATGGAGGAGATAACATGAGAAACAGACATTGCCATGGATACAGGTGGCTGGAACATTGCATATATGATATCCAAATCAATCTAATCAATGAATCAATCTAGTATTGATTATTGATTTCTGCATAGAATGTTCCTTGATGGCTGAATGCTAAACTCTGACTGGCCCAGTCGAATACGACAGGCTTGGCTGGGGGGTGAGGGTGAGACTGGGGGGTGAGGAGGGGGGGGGGAGAGGGGGGGAGGAGGGAGGGAGGGGAGGCAGTCCAGAGGGAGGCTTTGATGTACATAACAGGCAGGTTTTCAAAACAGCCAAAAAAGAAAAAAAATGAAGAATAACGATTGGTGTTTGGAGCCTTACGACACCCCGCCCCCGCCCCCCACCCAGTCTCTCCCTGTGTATAACAAGGGGGCTAACCCAGCATGATTGACGGAGCCTTTCCACCAATCAACATCCTTCCTGACAATTCTAGAGCGGCCATAATGGTAAAAAAGACACATTAGATGTATCTTTAAGCACTTTAAGAGTTTATTTTTTAATGTATCCTGTTGTTGCTTTCAAAGTGAACACAGTGAGAGACTGGTTTGACATTGGAGGCGTGTCTTGTAAGGCTCCAAACAGGAAGCAGGTAAGAAGTGGGAGGGGCAGACCTGGAACCACTTTGCGTGTCGTAGTGCTGCCAAGGCGACCAGACAGCGGTGCTGGTCCAGCACGCCAACGGGCTCCGGATCGTTCTGCTCAGCCCCCTCTACTGGCGAAAAGAATGGGATATATCTGACCACAAGCAACCACTGCACCTGGACCCCCTCCTCCTCCCCCTCCCAGCCACCCACCCAGACATCTTCCAAAAACCCTCCAGGCACCGTTGTCATGACGCTTATGGCCTTTAAAGTGACGTCGTAGGTAACGTGTACACCCCCCCCCACCCCCACCCCCCCAAATAAATGTTGTTGCCCGTGACGTCACGTCATTGAAAGATGCCCAGGGGTGGTGGGGGGGGGGGGGGGGGGGGAGGGCAGAGGGGAGTGCACAGGTGGAGATCCGAGGGGGCTTCTGATTGGGTTGAACGACGACGCCCCCTCTGATTGGCTGGCTGAGTTGTAGGGGGTCCGCCAACTGTGTTAAACCCCCCTTGGATCTGCATGTGTGCGTTAGGGGTCAAGGGTCAGGAGTCGGACCGGGACAAGGCGACAGAACAGTCGTATTCCCGTACGCACACGCACGCACACACGCACACGCATACACACATGCATGTTCACATGAACAAGTGTCGAATGAATAACAGATCGTTGCTGAGGAGGAACTTCATTCCACTTGCTTGCTGCACCAGTTCGATACAGAGATAATTGAATTGGTCTCAGTGGGCCAGGCATGTTCAGATCAGGCTCACATCAAGCATTCCGGAGCATTTGACCGAAGGTTCCGTTGATGTACTTTAGTTATCTTTTTGATTTAACTTCCCGTCTTAATGGAACGCGAGCAGTCCCATTAGCGAAAAACACGGTAAGCTAAATCAAGCGCACCTTAAGTCAAACTCAAAGGTAAGAGAGCCAAAGTGAATTTGGCCCCAGAGTTTGACACACACACACACATACACATACGTACACACACTTAAGAGGGGCGACCAAGGCAGGGTATCATCAGAGCATCATGATTGGTAGACAGTAAGCTGGACTGATGATCTGATTGGCTGTTTGGTTGCATCACATTAACACCAGGTACACTTGATTTGGCCTCCCTTGCAAGCGAAAAGTGGAGTGGAGTTTACACCATCCAGGAGCAAGTTTGCGGTCCACGAGCACAAACTCCACCCCACTGGTACGCTGAGTGAGGCCAATCAAGGTGACCTGGACATGAATGACTTGAGTATGTGGGTTCAGACATTACAACTGGAACATCGTAAACTGCAGCACCTGGCACAGGTGAGATAACAAACACACCAGGGACACATGGCTCCGCCCCTCCTCTGCTCCCTCTCTAACCCTCCCCCCCCCCCCTCCTCCCCTCCTCCCCCCCTCCAGTCCTCCACCCTCATCACCTGCTCGCTGGATCGGCTCACTGCAGCCAGGTGGGGAAACAGACAAACACCCTCCAGCAGCACCATCACATCGTATTGATCACAGCTTATTGATTAGGAATTACACGATCACGCTACAATTATGAGATCAATACATGGATTGTGGTGCCTCCCAGAACAGAAGCACATTGATGGGAACATTATGGAGGAAACAGTTGTGTCCGATTTGCGTTTGTTGGGGGGTGGGGGTGGGGGGGTGGGAGGGGGGTGGAGAGTCCCCCCCACTCCTGTCCTGAGACAGGCAGCGTCGGGCCTCTTGGCCCTGACACACATTTGGCTTCTATAAATGTTTAAACACACACTCCAGGAGCCTCCCCCCCCACCCACCCCCCCACGCCTGTCCTGCCCGACATAATGAGGTGTCGGCGGCCGACTTGAGGCCGTCCCTCACTCGGACAGGAACCTTGACCCGTCGCTGGGGGGGAGAGGCGGCCTCGGCTCGTCAGGCGGTGATCTACGGGCCGAGAGCGCCCCCCCCCCTCTCATCGCTCACTCAGGCCCTGCTCTGCAGACGGATGGGATCATGGATGGATGGCTCTGGTATTGATTTCTCGGCAGGATCTCTCGCTCCAATCACCGCAACCAATTACCACCTCCCCCTTGCCGCCGCCCACAACCCACCCGCCCCCGCCACACGCTGGCAGAAAGGCGGGGAGGGGGGGGGGGATACTAACTAGACGACACCAATGTCGTTGTGGACCTTCAATCATGACAAGCTGGTCCAGTTCTGCTTCAGAGTGATCAAGTGGGAAAGTGAGGTGAGACAGTGTGCTGGTCGCTAGCACCAGGACTGTGTAGCACCAGGACTGTGTAGCACCAGGACT
>CM059301.1:8085000-8090000 GCA_030340665.1 Neosalanx taihuensis
AGCATGCACGAGCTCCCCACCTGCTGCTGTCATTGGAGTCCTCCGAGCTAGGGGCGGGGTCACCGGGGTCATCCTCCTCTGTGCTGTCTGCTGGTTGGTCGTGTGTCTCGGTCGGGGCGTGGCTGCTCTGGTCCATCCAATCGGAGACGTGCTTGAGGGCGCACTCGACCGTGGAGACGAGGGACTGGACGGCCTCCAGCTCCTCGGAGGACGGGTAGATGGTGGAGTGTTTAGCCATGACGTGACGGTCATCGTTACCAAAGGAACGGAACGACCTCTGGAAGAGCGAGGGAAGCACAGCGCAGAGAGGGAGGGGTGAGAGAAGAGAGGAGGAGGGAGGGGTGAAGGAGAGAGAGAAGGAGGGAGGGGTGAAGGAGAGAGAGAAGGAGGGAGGGGTGAAGGAGAGAGGAGGAGGGAGGGGTGAAGGAGAGAGAGAAAGAGGGAGCTTGCAGTTGAGCAAATATTGTTTTAAAACCCCGCATCCCCCCCCTCCCAGCACACACACCCCTTCTCTGTGTTCTCTCCTAGCAGCCTCCGTCAGACTAGGGCACCTTCTGAAAGAAAAGCCTTCAAGCAGCCGATTAAGGTTCAATCTAGCTGGGCCTATCCCTGCTGGCTGGACTAACACCTGGACAAGATCAGGTCCTCCACCTCTCCCAGCCCTCTCCCAGCCCTCTCCCAGCCCTCTCCCAGCCCTCTCCCAGCCCTCTCTCACCCCTCTCTCACCCCTCTCCTACCCCTCTCCCAGCCCTCTCCCACCCCTCTCCAGCCCTCTCCCACCCCTCTCCCAGCCCTCTCCCACCCTCAGGCCCTGGGCTAATACCTGGGACAGGTACAAGGCTTGTTTCATTACCAGAGACTCCATCCTGCTGCGACCCTGCCCTGCACCCCTACTGCTGCTGCACTGTTCACTGTGGAGAGCAATACTGGAACACACACACACACTCGCACACACACACACACACACACACACACACACACTCACACACACACACTCACACACACACACTCACACACACACTCACACACACACACTCTCACACTCACACACTCTCACACACACGCACTCACACGCACCCTGTCATGAAGGCCTGCCCCCCTTTAATGCCGCCTTGGAATGCGCGTGTGTGTGCGCAGATTGTAAGCCAGTGTGTGTGTTTGTACGCAGTGTGTGTTTTTTAGGTGGTCCAAATGTGTGTTGCCAGTGTGCAGCAGACCTGCCTCATCCTAATGGGTGGGGGTCCGTTTGAACCCAGTGACAGCTCTCCTCTAATGAGACGACACACCGTCTCGCCCCCCAACCACCAGCTTCAATCAAGAAGTCAACCCTTCACCCTGCCTCACCCCTGCCCCCTCCCCCCCTGCCACTCCTGCTCTCCTCCCCCGTAACCTGAACCAGCAGCTGCCTTCCCCTCCGCACCACCTGTGACCCCCCCCCCCCCCCTTCCAACTCCTCACCTTTCCTTCCCCACTTCTTACTTACTGAAAATCATGTACATTCTAATATAATACTGTATATTATACAAGACCATTACTGTATAATTGTAAATGTATAGCTTCTGTACATAATCATTATGCTCCCTGGGAGGATTCACCTCACCCACCATTTTTTTACTTATTGTTATTGACCCCACCCCTACCCCTGTGTACACTTTCTAATCTTTTACCTCACACCCTTACCCTTGTGTGCTTTGCGAGACTGTGTGCCGTTGATACAAAGGAGTTTCCCTCGGGATCAATAAAGTAATCTGAATCTGAATCTTTGGCCTCCGCTCCCCCCTTCCCCCCTCCCACGTCAACCCTTTCCAGTCTTACCCCCCCCTTCTCCTCCCTCCCTAAGAGGGCTACAGTAATAATAATAATACCTCATTTAGCCGACACTTTTATCCAGAGCGACTTACAGTAAGTACAGGGACATTCCCCTGAGGCAAGTAGGGTGAAGTGCCTTGCCCAAGGACACAACGTCACATAGCCACAGCCGAGGTTCGAACCTTCCACAGTAGATGGCAGCTGTGTGTTGAGGGATACATCGTAGTGCTGGGTTCGTCCTTTTCCAGATGAGCGCTGAATCTGGAGCGGAGGTGTTCGGGGGGGGGGCTGCTTGTGGGCGGTGGGGGAGGGGGGGCGGTGGGGCTGCTTAGTGAGCCGTGTTCTGGCCCAGACGAGCCATCGCTTACGATGATGTAGTAACTGCTGCTTCGAAGGCTTGTTCACACGCTTGTTAACATCTGATAACGCTAACCCTGGCCGAGGAAAAATGAGCAGGACTGGAACACACACACACAGAAACACACTTACACACCCACTCAAACACACACACCCGAACACACATATCAGTACACACACACACACAGAAACACACTTACAGACCCACGCAAACACACACACATCACCGCACACCCATGCAAACACACACACCCAAACACACACATCACCACGCACACACATCACCACACACACACACATCACCACACACACATCACCACACACACACACATCACCACACACACCCTTCTGGTGACCTTTGTAGGACACTGACCGATACCATCCATCTCCTGCATCATACTGCTGCCTCAGCTGACACACGGACACAGTATTCAGGCCATTCTGCAGGGCCTCATGTTCTACAGGGGACATGCAGTGACAGTGCACCAGATAAACAAGCAGAAGCTTCAGCAGTGGCTCTAACCTCGATACACAACCCCCTCATCCCTGTCCACACCCCGGCTGGAGGCTGGTGTGGAGGTCAGACGGATCGGTCAAGACACAAGATTCTGGAAGAACCTAAAACTGTCCTGCTCTGTACAGTGCATGACATTATGGTGTGTGTGTGTGTGTGTTTGGGTGTGTGTGTATCTGTACAGTGCATGGCATTATGGGGTGTGTGTGTGTGTGTGTGTGTTTGGGTGTGTGTGTGTCTGTACAGTGCATGGCATTATGGGGTGTGTGTGTGTGGCTGTGTGTGTGTGTGTTTGGGTGTGTGTGTGTCTGTACAGTGCATGGCATTATGGTGTGTGCGTGTGTGTGTGGCTGTGTGTGTGTCACTCTAATAGGACTAGAACTGTGTTCAACAAGCCAACACTAGTAGGTTTTATGAGGCATTGCTAATGGGAGCTTCCCAACTCATAAAACAGCTGGCACATGGAGAGAGAGGGGAGAGAAGGAGGGAGAGAGAGGTGGAGAGAGAGGAGAGGGGGGAGAGAGATGGAGAGAAGGAGGGAGAGAGAGGAGAAGGGGGAGAGAGGAGAAAGAGAGGGAGAGAGAGAGAGGAGAGGGGGAAGAGAGGAGAGAGAGGGGGAGAGGGGGAGAGCGAGGGGAGAGAGGAGAAAGAGAGAGGAGAGAGAAAGAGAGAAATGGAAAGAGAGAGAATGAGAGCAGAAAAACATGATTCGATGTGGGAATACACTCACGAGGATCTCCTGTGACAAGAATGTGTGTGTTTGTGTGTGTGTTTGTGTGTGTTTGTGTGTGTGTTTGTGTGTGTGTGCAGATCTCTCCTGTTTGGGTCCACCAGTCAGAGATCCTCAAAAACCACCACAGCAATTAATTAGTCACACACACACACACACACACACTTTTATCTACCTCTTTCTCTCTGTTTCTCACCCCCTCCCTCCTCCTCTCCCTTTCATGTCCCTCCGCAGACAGGTCGGTGATCATTAAATGTACATTAAGTCCATCCTGTGATCAAAAAAACAATTCTGGCAGGACCAGCAGGCTGCAAGAACACATAAACAGCCATCAAATATGCATGCAGCCTCTGTCTGGGAGGCTGGACACAACCACACAACACACAACCGCACAACACACAACCGCACAACATACTACCACACAACCACAGCCTGAAGCTTAACTAATTGCGGCTGTCACTCTTGCTGCAGGAGGCTCAGACAAGCACACACACGCATGCGACTGTACGGCCGCTGCACAGACACACACACATGTGCAGAGACCCAAACAGCGCCCATATCTCTCTACAGCCTCGTCACCGTGGTGATCACACCCCCATCCCACTCTGCTGCTAACACAGGCTTCTGTGTCTGTACCCAGCATGCCGAGGGTTCTGTGTCTGTACCCAGCATGCCGAGGGTTCTGTGTCTGTACCCAGCATGCCGAGGGTTCTGTGTCTGTACCCAGCATGCCGAGGGTTCTGTGTCTGTACCCAGCATGCCGAGGGTTCTGTGTCTGTACCCAGCATGCCGAGGGTTCTGTGTCTGTACCCAGCATGCCGAGGGTTTTCTGTCTGGCCTGGTTTCTGGAACAGTAGACCTGCCTCTAAAGTGCTGATATTCAGACCACCACGCTAAATTGACACAATGATCCTTTCATCTTCAGACACACACACACACACACACACACACACACACACACTGACTGACAGCACAGGTAATGAGCACTAATGAAACGCACAACATAACTCATTAGTTCCTCTGACAAGTCAACATGTTCTGTTGGCGTCAGGATGACGACCCTCACTTCACGTCCTGCGACCGCTACACAGAGGAGAGAGGACAGCAAGCCCCCCACACTGCTTATCTGGGACCTGTGTGTGTGAGTGTGTGTGTGTGTGGAAGAGGGGAGGTAATCTAGTGCATGTGGGTGTCTGTGTAGAGCAGATTAGGTTCCAGCAGAGAGGGAGAAGAAGAGGGCCTCGACCACACACGGTCTACTGTATCTCGGAGTGCTACAGGAAAAGACCTGACCTCAAACACAAGGTTAAGGGACAGGTGAAGCCTTAGAGCTGAGTCACCACACACACACACACACACACACACACACACACACACACACACAAGCAGGTGCGCCTGCTTGTTTTCTACCTGACGGAGCAACAACGTAAACATTCAGCCCCCTAGCTGACGGCTAGCACAGAGAAGGGGGGGAGGTGGGGGGAGGAGGAGGGGGCGGAAGGGAGTTAAGGGGGGGGGGGGGGGCGAAGGGAGTGCGAGGGGTTGAAGGAAGGGGGCGGGGGGGTGAAGTGGGTGGGGGGTATCTGAGGA
>CM059301.1:8095000-8117500 GCA_030340665.1 Neosalanx taihuensis
CAAAATAGGCCTGAGGAGAGCGCAAATAGCACCAGCTGACTGGCCCATATCTGCAAGATGAGGGAGAGGGGGAGGACTAGCTGGAGGGGGCCCAGGGAGAGGGGAGAGGGCGGTGGGGGAGGGAGGGAGACAGGGCAGGATAGATCTTCCAGTTCCTCCCCTGGTGCTCCAGGCCAAACACTCAGGTATTACCCAGGTAGTAAACAACAGCTGTGTGTGTGCTGTCGTAGATAAAGCTTCTCCATGATACAGAGGGTATAACCCGGCAGAAAGCAAATCCCCTAAAACGAACAGGCCAAGATATGCGGGGGGGGGGGGGGGGAGAAGGAGGAGGAGGCGGAGGAGAGAAAAACAGAGAAGAAACTGAATTAAAAGCATGCTAGAAACCAATTTGTTTCTTTCCTGATAACATCCCTATTATTCAGCGATGAGCGTACGACTCCAACTCCCATGAGTCCTTGTCCCGGGAGGCTGAGCTATGTGATTGGCCAAATTAAAACCTGATTTATAGTAATAGGGTGGATGTAAGCCAAGTAAAAAAAAAAAAAAAGATAGATACATATCCTTCCGAACGTGACGGAATTAGACACACAAATGCTGTCGGGGTTCAGGAACATCCCCTGGCTGTCTCTCTGGCTTCAATCACACGCACAGCAAAGGCTCTTCCATCCTCGCTGCCTCTCACAGACCTTCCACAAAGAGGGGGGGGGGGGGGGGGGATGAAGATGGAGGACAGATAAAAGTGTGGGGGGTGGGGTGGGGTTGTACGAGTGGAGCTGAGTGTGGGCTGCGTAAGGGGGCTCTCAGACCCTGGGGATCGCGAGGGTAGATGGACCTGCCCGCTGGCTGTCGCCACAGCGATCTCGGGATCTATCCAATTACACACTGGCCTTAGGGATTAGCCCGCCAGGGTGTGGCTGGGAAATGTAGTTCTGAGCCCAGATGAATCACGGCTCTTGCTCGTTTCGAAAGCTATTTTACTTTTCTCTCTTTCTGCACCTCTCTGTTTCCAGACAATTGCTTCTCTCTCTCTCTCCCCGTTCCTCCAATCGACGAAGCATGCATGAGGCTTAATGCGTAAGCAAACATGGATATCTTGACGATCAGAAGCTCAGCCAGGGAGAAGCAGAAGCATGTCTCCCTGCCCGGCTGTCCATCACGGGTGAGCTGGACTGAGACCGCAGGCTGGATGGTTTTCAGGGATCTCTGGAGGGTCGAGGCCCATGAACACACACACATGGACTGGTTACTACGTCTGGCCTGGTCCCCGAGCCCCTTTACTCCAGCCGTCTGTTCCGGAGTCTGACTGTGACCCCAAAACAGGACCCGGGAGTAGGGTGGCTGGAGGAGAAGCAAAGAGGGGGGGGGGGGCGCTAAAAAGATCTGAGTGAGTGTGTGTGTTGGTTTAACATAGTTTTATCTATTAGTGGATGCCTGTATGTGTGCAAGAGAGCACACACTCAGTATGCCCACTGTAGCTCACACAGTAACCCACACCCTCACACACACACTCTCTTATACACAAGACACACACACAGTGTCTTTTTTCCCCAACATCCACGCACTAAGGTGGATTCATACTGTATAATAGTGCCACCGCTGGGCGGCAATCACAGAATCACGCTCTAATTTGTTCATTTTCCCAGCCAGAGGGCTGCTAAAGAGAGCAGGATCACACACAACTGCACCCAAACACACACGCACAACACAAACCACCACAGGCAAACCAACCGCAAACACACATCAGTACACTAAACAGTGCCAAATATGCACGCAAACACTAATGTACCCCACCAACACAAACGTCACACACCAACACTCCCCCCCCCCCCCCCACTCCTAAATCGCTAGTAAATCATCCATATCTGCTTCATTAAATCAAGGCCAGGATGAGATTAGATCCCCACGCCGACTAGCATTTATCTCCCTCAGTAATTACTGCGCCAACTTCAAGCCTGGATATTCGTCTCTATAAACGGCCAACAGGTCAGCTCAGTCGATACACAAACACACACGAACACACACAATTTTATATATATCGAATTGTAATAGCTGCATAATAAAAAATAAATTAAAAAAATTGGTAGGTAACTCAAACCTGTCTCAGTCGATAAAATGTCAAACTTTATGGGCTGCAGGTGTTTTTCCACTGTTAATTAACTACCTTCAGGCTTGTTTATGAAGGTGACATTTTGAAGTATTAGGTTTAAGTACATAACATACTACACACTATATATTAGACGCTACAGGTAAACTAAGCTGCGTAAGATCTGACATACCGAGAGGGAGAGGAGGATAGAGGACACAGCACACACACACCACGCCAACACACACACACGGTGCACGCACGCACACCTTCCCCAGTGTCAGCCGGTGGTGTGGAGGGGACTGGGACGTGAAGGGAGGGGGGGCCTCCACGCAGCCCACCCCATCAGCAGAAAGGGAAAAAAAAAACACCTCTCGAGGCATTCGTTAGCAGCGAACGCGAAGCGTCGCCATCTCTGTCGATTTTCAGTGTAAGAGCGGATCTGCGGGTCTGTTACTGAGACGTCAGTCTGCCTCGCTGCTGTGTACGGAGCGTTGGGAGCAGTGCACTTTGCGTCAGTCTGGTTTCAATTTGGTTCTAATTAGTCTTGTCAAGTACAATGACGAGCAGTTGGTTTGTTGGCCTGGGCCAGGTTAAGGTTCGCTTCAAACTGTGTGTGTGTGCGTGTGTGCGTGTGTGCGTGTGTGTGTGCAGTGACCTCCTGTGGTCCCTCTCCATCAGCCAGTGTGAAGGACACCTTACATGGCCATTCAGACCCAGGCCTGCTTAAGATCTGGGGTGTGTGTGTGTGTGTGTAAGTGTGTTTTCCGCTGCTATGTCAGTTACCTTTGCTGCTGTTCGTTTATATACCCGGTGTTTATAATACTGAACACAGTCTGTTTCCACACTGCCTCTGGCTGGCTGTGTTGCCGAGAGACAGTGTCACTCAGTGTCCATGTGCCTTTATTAAAATCCAGACCCACCTTAGTCTGACTTCCCTTTAAACTACATGCAACAGTGACACTAACTTCCCTTTCGATGGTAGTTTACAACTGAACCTGATCTGGGGATCTGATTGGCTTAATGTGCTTCTGAGACAAACAGCCATATCACCTATGCCTGGATCCATATACAGACATCAAGCACATGTAGTTGGATACATAACTACAACTGGTAGGTCCACTGATACACTGTATCTGATATGCCTGATTTGTCCTCTAAAAGAGGCCACTGGTTCCGTGTGTTTGTTTGTAGGTGCGTGTTCGTTTGCGGGTCCGCGTTTGTATCTGCGTACGTGTGTGTGTGTTCATATCTGCGTACGTGTGTGTGTTCGTATGTGTGTACGTGTGTGTGTGTGTTCGTATGTGCATACGTGTGTGTGAGGAAAGAGCTCATATCACACCAGACGTTCCCATTTCCTCTCACCTCCACATACAGGAATAGATCACCAGAGAGAGAGAGAGAGAGAGAGAGAGAGAGAGAGAGAGAGAGAGAGAGAGAGAGAGAGAGAGAGAGAGAGAGAGAGAGAGAGAGAGAGAGAGAGAGAGAGAGAGAGAGAGAGAGAGAGAGAGAGAGAGAGAGAGAGAGAGAGAGAGAGAGAGAGAGAGAGAGAGAGAAGACCCATTGCTTCTTTATTCACAAAGACATTAAGGTAAATGATCCATTTCTGCTTAATTTATAGACTAAAACATGTCTAATTCATTTGTCTCATCTGTCCAAATCTGAAGGCATAAAAAATTGGACGGGTGTGTGCGATTGTTTCATAAATCACCTTAATCCCAGCTATCTAAAGACGTGGATACACTAAGCCACTGGTAAGAATCCTCCAATCACCTGCTGCTGTGTGCGCTCCTCACCACCGCAGTGAAAAGTGAGCGGCTGCAGCGCTGCGGCGCTGCCCTGTGACACTGAAACAAGCACCCCCCACCTCCACTTCCCCTTTCCTTCCTCTGCAGCGGGCCATTGATACAGCCACACACCCAGCCTGGGCAACAGCCTGCCAGCTGGAGGGTGAATCAGGTAGTAAACATGCAGATTATAAATCATTCACATGTTTACAATAGGACAGCCAGGGAACAGACGACAATACTGTATTCGGTTGCAACGCACAGGCGAAAACACACAAACCCACACAATCAAACATAACACACACACACACAGTAACCTGCAGTGTACTCCCCGTTCACTTCTTTATTTACCACAGGAACTTAAGTACAGTAGGCCATGCGTGGTCAAACCATGATGGCTATACCAAGATTTGTTGAACAGCGATTGGAGCATGATTAACTAGGCCAGACTTAGTTAGACTTAGTATTCAGCTTCTGTGTATGTAACTGTCACTGGAACGGAAGCAAAAGGCGAGAGGTTAGAGTGAGAGGGCCGTGTGAACCCTGACCTTTGACCCCTGCTCCAGCACACTGCCTCCATTTATGGACATGGGGTCGTCCAAGGCAACAGCTAGTGCTCACTAGTTTAGCTGTTAAAGTAGAGCAAGAGAGAGATAGTTAGATAGAGAGAGAGAGGGAGAGAGAGAGAGAGAGAGAGAGAGAGAGAGATTAATGAGGAAGAGAAGAGCTGACAAAACCCTGAATGAGGAAATGCGACTGAATGAGTGTGTTGTTTCACTCTTCGTTCCCTAAAGCTTTAGAAACGTCCAAAACACAACTGAAACACACCGCGGACAAAAACACCACGGCCTTAATGACAAAGTATTGAAACAGATCTTTATTGCTACACTAATGTAAAACATCCCACAGATTGGGCCTCGTCTATGAACATGACATTAAATGACTTTCCTGAACAGCGCCAGGCAATTGTTCCAGTCCAGGTTTAATTACGATGTAACACAAAGCTGCCTGCCTGTCTGTCTGCCTGCCTCCCTGTCTGTCTGCCTGCCTCCCTTTCTGCCAGTCTGTCTGTCTGCCTGCCTGCCTCCCTGTCTGTCTGCCTGCCTCCCTTTCTGCCAGTCTGCCTGTCTGCTTGCCTGCCTCCCTGTCTACCTGCCTGCCCGCCCGCCTGTCTGTCTGTCTGCCCGCCTGTCTGGCTGGCTGGCTGCCTGCCTGCCTGCCTGCCTGCCTTCCTGCCTGTCTGTCTGTCTGTCTGCCTGCCAGCCCGCAGCTATTCACCGTGCTTCAGCACCTGACTGCAGTAGCTGTGTTGGGGAGGTTTAACCATCCACCAGCTGAAGGTGTAAGAAGCTCAGGCAGGGTACAGAAGTACACTCACCTGCTTTAATACAACCTCCATCATCCTGCCACCGTCTCATTGGTTCATACAGGAAAGAGCTCAGTAAAGAAAGTGAACCACATCACGTTATGTAGGCCTCTTATGGGGTTGTAAGCTGTGTGTCTATTAGGCTACGACTGGTGGTGATTATTTTTTAACACGTAGGTAATCGTTTTTCTTTAAAACCCTGATTTAAAACAAGCATCAAACCATCACTGCCACTAATCCGTGAACTATTAGAGACCCTGAGTCTCATTCATCTTTATTATACTGTTTAGTTTACCAAGCATGTGCACATCATTCTGATAATAACGCAATGTTTCCGTAAACAACAACAACAAGCTATGCCAAACTTCGGACCCCGGTCGACAAACACTCACAAACACACACAAACACACACCCAGAGAGCTCTTGCAACCCTACCGACACATTTGTTTCCACTCCGCGAGACAAAAAAGCTTCCAGCACCGTTCACAGCAGGTTTACAGAAGCCTCATATGGAACATAGAACCCTTATTATGTTCCATACATGTTCTATGTTCGCTCTCTCCTGCCATAGTAAATTCTGTATATTTTGCATAGCGAATTAAAAACAGATTCTGATTCTGATCATCTACTTACTATTGTTGAATCAGGAATAAAATGTCCCAAAAGAAACACAAGTCCAAAAGTCCTTCCGTCAGTTTCAACCCCGCAACACTCAACGCAGCAACCCTCGCGCTCACTTTGACACCCGCGCAGCGCGAGCCTCCTGCCTTGGCTTCTTCCTCGCACGAGATCGCCGAAGATGAATGGTGGAGTGCGCAGGCGCGGACCAGGATCAATTCATTAGGAGTGTGGAGAAAGACAGCACGAGCCCCCAGCAGCAGCGGCGGCATGCCCGGGGATCAGGATCTCAACACCCCCTCCATAACAAACCCACCTCAAATACAGTGATCTGCATTTACAGCGTGATGGGACAGGAACTGACCTGTTTGTGATGAGGAATTAGATGTTGTGCATGAGAGGCTGTTGACTAAAACACAGGCGACTCCAGAGCCTGTATCAGATTCACAATCTGTTTTCATTCGCTATGCAAGATATACAAACACTGAATTTACTTTGGCAGGAGAGAGCAAACATACAACATATCTGGGATTTGGATTACTTTTGTTTTAAGAAATATAGGATGTTCATGGAAAGTGTGTGATCTGTTGAAAGCTGTCTCTGGCTCTCCCTCTCAGCCATGCACAGTCTGATAAATAATTCAACTATAGCAGCATGCACCAAAACAGAGGGGCTGGAAGAGGACGAAATAAAAACAGAAAGTTCAATCAACATTCTTGGATTCAAATGCCCCACGACCGGCTCAAACGGGATTACCGGGGTAGGTCCACTATCAATAGCTGTGGTGCTTCCCTGGACAGCGAGGCAGGGTTACCTAACACACTGCTGTCCTGAGCTCTGAACACAGCGCTGTCCTGGAGGAGAAGTCACCCGCAAGCCCAAAAATCACCGCAAACGCAACAACAAAGACCGTGTAGTCGTACTCACGGTGAGCACCCCCATCTCCTACCCCTCCCGGGAGGTGCATTGATGATGCGGTGTCAAATTATAAGCAGGAGAAATACATTTATTAGGCTGCCTACCGTGACTGCAGCGCTGCTACTCCCAGTCAGGAAAATGTGCTCTCCACCGTTTTCCTTTAACGGGAATTTAGACAACGGTTCTGTTCACGTGGTTATGTTCGCTTTTCCTAATTGGAGGACCGGGAGTCGGTAAAGCTGTCGCCTCTCCCTCCTCTCCGCTCCACCCGGAGGACGTTAGAGTAGAACTACACCAATTAACAGACCCCGTCCGAACTGGACGTGCTTGGGAGTTAAGATGAGAAAAACCTTTATTTGTCCCGCAGGGGGGGGGGGGGTGCAGAGTTAAAGGACAGGGCAGGGACATTAGGACATTAGGACAGGACAGTGACATTAGGACAGGGACATTAGGACATTAGGACAGGACAAGGACATTAGGACATTAGCACAGGACAGAGACATTAGGACATTAGGACAGGACAGTGACATTAGGACAGGGACATTAGGACATTAGGACAGGACAGGGACATTAGGACAGGGACATTAGGACATTAGGACAGGACAAGGACATTAGGACAGGGACATTAGGACATTAGGACAGGACAAGGACATTAGGACATTAGCACAGGACAGGGATATTAGGACATTAGGACAGGACAGGGACATTAGGACATTAGGACAGGACAGGGACATCAGGACATTAGGACATTAGGACCCTAGGACAGGACATTAGGACATTAGGACAAGGACATTAGGACAGGACAGGGACATCAGGACATTAGGACATTAGGACCCTAGGACAGGACATTAGGACATTAGGACAAGGACATTAGGACAGGACAGGGACATCAGGACATTAGGACCCTAGGACAGGACAGGGACATTAGGACATTAGGACAGAGACATTAGGACAGAGACATTAGGACAGGACAGGGACATTAGGACAGGACAGGGACATTAGGACATTAGGACAGAGACATTAGGACATTAGGACAGGGACATTAGGACATTAGGACATTAGGACAGGACAGGGACATTAGGACAGGACAGGGACATTAGGACATTCAAAACAGCAATGTCGTATCTGAAAAGTTTCACTTTTTTAATGGACTTCCTTAAAACGTTTAGCCAAATCAAGCTCTCATTCTTATCTTCTTAAATGCCCATTCAAATGGACCTCATCAGGGGAGAGATATGGACAAAAACGAAAGCAAGCCTTCTCCGCTCGGCCTGTGAGCCTCTCATGTCTTTCAGGGTGCGACTGTGTGGCCTTTGAACAGAGTACCATTGAGCTTGTTGAGGGAGATGTGAGTGATAAGAAGCAGGTTTCAGGAGGCATTTCACAGCTGGGTGTGACTCCCTGGTTCCTCTCAGCAGGCATGCCAGCAGTCCTGTTTATCCTGCAGAGCAGCCATTACCTCAGACCCACACTCACACACACAAACACAGACGCAAACACATGCCTGACACACACTGGCCCAGTCTGGGCAAGCGTACAGTACATACAGACCTACGCTGGCTTCAAAAATGTACATTTATTCATTTAGCAGACGCTTTTATTCAAAGTGACTTACAA
The DNA here is from genome assembly GCA_030340665.1 of Neosalanx taihuensis. Taxonomy (NCBI): domain Eukaryota; kingdom Metazoa; phylum Chordata; class Actinopteri; order Osmeriformes; family Salangidae; genus Neosalanx; species Neosalanx taihuensis. Next base: position 8,103,393 of record CM059301.1, read on the forward strand.
GAGAGAGCTTTACAAAAGAGCATCGGTCACTGAGCATAGCAACGTGATAGACCCCAAACATAGCAGGCTTATAGATTATGAAACTTACATTGTGAGAACCAATAAGTGCCAAGCGAAGAGCTATAAGAGCTTTTATCCGAACAAATTCCAGATTTAAGTTGAGTCTCCAACGGACAGTAGTCTACCTAAGGGACGCGAACAATAAAGCAACGCAAACAATAAAGCAACAACACTAGCTAGTTTCCGCACAGGGATTTAACAATACCGTAATATTCTTGCTTTTTGTACCTTTTTTCAGTTTTATTAGATGGATACGGTAAGAGCGACAGGAAGGGCAGCATAGGGAGAGGGGAGGGCATGCACCAAGCAGCCCAAGAGAGAATCAGACCCTGGCCCTTGTGTTACAGCCTGATCCCAAGCAATACGGTCCCTGCCCAATGAACCAGCCACACACACACTTTCTTTCAGCACGGCCCACTTCCCCTACAGCTCAACACAGAGAGCCTGTTCCTGCATTCTCCTCTTACTCACTAAACACACAGACATTTCTTTTTCAGACACGCTGGGCTTTTCTTTTGATTCATGATGGATTGAGCTTAGCACAAGCCATGCTGTGTCTGTGGGCCAGCTAACATTCAGGCTGTGCTGTGTCGGTGATCCAGCCTCCATTCAGGCTGGGCTGTGTCTGTGATCCAGCTAACATTCAGGCTGTGCTGTGTTGTGTTCATGTCCCTGTTCCTCCCCTCCTCCCTCCTCACCTCCTCCTTCCTCCCCTCCCCTCCTCGGTCCTCCCCTCCTCCCCTTCTCCCTCCTCCCCTCCTCCCGCCTCCCCTCCCCTCCTCGGTCCTCCCCTCCTCCCCTCCTCCCCTCCTCCCCTCCTCCCCTCCTCGGTCCTCCCCTCCTCCCCTTCTTCCCTCCTTGTACCTTTCCCTTCCTTTCCTCAGCAGAGGGATGGCAGAACAGGACCTAGCAGGGAGCTAGTCAATGGTAAAAGGTAAATTTAGACTGCATGTGGGCTGCAGGTGCTGCTCTCTCAGACGTTGGTGTAGAGAACAGTCATCCTTGCTGGTCTCACTCCATCTCCCTCCCTCCCCCCCCTCCCTCCTCTCTCTCTTTCCAGCCATCCTAATATCTTCCAAACACAGACAATCCGGCCATCTGTTCATCTCAGAGTATTGTGAGGCGTTGGTAACCATGTCTAGGGGAGGATGTTGGTGTGCACCTGTGTTCTCCAGCCAGACCTGGACTCATTATCTTCACTGTTGACCCACAGGTCTTTCCCTGGCATCCTGGCTGAGAGAAAATACAGAGGATCTCTACATTAGAGGACAAAAAGAGCTATATGGTTATCCTCCCCCCCCCTTCCCATCCTTGCCCGCTTCCACTCCCTCCCTCCCTCCCTCCCTCCCTCCCTCCCTCCCTCCCTCCCTCCCTCCCTCCCTCCCTCCCTCCCTCCCTCCCTCCCTCCCTCCCTCCCTCCCTCCCTCCCTCCCTCCCTCCTCACACACAGTAGCACAAAGCTTGCCATCTGACACCTTTTGAAGGGCTGGTTTTGAGAGTTGTCTCATTGGTGCACTGCAAACACACACACACACACACACACACACACTAATGCTCTGTGTAGTCTTTGACAGGCAGAAGGAGAGGGTTCCAACTGGCCAGCCCAGATTGATGTGATTCAGGCCAACAGACAGACTGATCCCCCTCCAGCACATCCTCCATGCCGCAGTGGGTAGCCTCTCTCGGTGCTTAGGTGGGTGTACTGGGTGACGTGTGTGTTGTGTGTACATGTGTGTGTTGTGTGTCCTGCAGGTGGTCTGCAACATGCCAAGTCCTCTCAGTGTGTGTCTGTGCTGGGTCTGGGCAGAGAGGCAGGATCATGGAGAGAGTGCAGAGATGAGAGCCAGCAGGGCTTCACCCCCTACCCTCTGATGGAGAGAGGAGGGGAGAGTTGACCTAGAGAAATCTGTGTGAGGGTGTGTTTGTGTGTGTGTGTTTGTGTGAGGGTGTGTTTGTGTGTGTGTGTGTGTGTGTGTGTGTTTGTGTGTGTGTGTATGTGTTTGTGTGAGGGTGTGTTTGTGTCTGTGTGTTTTTGTGAGGGTGAGGGCGTGTGTTTGTGTGTGTGTGTATTTGTGTGCACGTGTGTGAGTGTGTGAGCGTGTTTTTGTGTCTGTGTGTTTGTGTGTGTATGCAACTTTGTGTGTGTTCAGTTGTTGGTTCAGTACCACCTGGCTGTCAGACCATCACCAAAGCAGGGGGCGAGGTGTCGTGCTGGGCGGAGTGTGTGTGTTTGTGTGTCTGTCTGTTTGTGTGGGTATTTGCCTGTGTGTAGTGTGTGTGTGCCCAGGCAGGTCGCTCTCAGTCACCAGATGGCAGTGCCATCATGGTATGGGCATATGGCACAAACGGGTGGGAGAGGTGGTGGAAGGAGAAGAGACAGGAGAGGAGAGCAGACAGACAGGATACAGAGGCAGAAAGGATGGGGAATACGGAGAAAGACAGGAGCGAGACAGACTGGCAGAGAGAGAGGAAGACAGACAGTAAGAAAGCTAGAGCGCTGGGCACATTAGAGTAGAAACCAAGGGGGACAGAGGACGGGGGGGGGGTAGACAGATAGATAGACATATAGATAGATAGACAGATAGATATATAGATAGACAGATAGATAGATCCAGTAAATCTGTCCACCCCGATGTCAAAGTCCATCCTACGCCCATGGATGGGCAGACAGGACAATGCAGATGAGAGAGAGACAGACAGGCAGAGAGGGGCTGTCGAGAGGCAGGCGGACAGGCAGGGCAGAGATGGAGGCCTCCGATAAGGAAGGAAGATCCTCCTCAGAGATCCTTCAGTTCCTGCACACTGTGCAACGATGCGCGCCGAGCTTCCTGTGGCCTCACATGATCGAAAACGGACAGACTAAACACACACTCTCGCCGCCTCGCATCTGCTCGCCTGTAATTTCCATTGACGCAACGTGTGTGTCAACAGTATGTCCGTGTGTGTGTGTGTCTCTGTGTGTGCGTCTGTGTTTATATCCTAATTGGACCTTGTCGTGTGCAGGTTGGGGCAGCTGCCTGTCTTTGGAGGTTTCCTTTTGTCCTAGTTTGATCGATGAGGCTGGCTGGCTCAGAACAGGAAGCATGACAACACGGGGCAGAACTCAGGTCTCTCCAAGGCTCTTTGTGTTGCATGAGTCTCTCAGAGTGTGAGAGAGAGTCAGAGGGGGGAGAGAAGGAGAGTCTCTCCATTAGTGGCTCTCGATATTTAGCGAACCTCTTTCTTTCACTGATTGACAGATGAGCTCTCGCTTCCTGTTGCTACACAAACCTCGCTCGCACAAACACATAAACGTACACACAAACACACACACCTACACACACTGACAGATACACACACACACACACCTGTCTCCATTCCACAGTGTGAGTTGAAGGCTGAGTAAGCTGCCCAGAGAACATCTGTTGCCATAATAGGTGATATAGAGATCCGTCAGACACTCACACTCACACACACACACATACACACACAAGAAACCTGATAATTACTTTTGTGTAGCTCACTTTCCTGCTTGTCTGGTAGACGTGCCTCAGCCTGCCCCTCTGAAGCTTCTGTTAACACATGGCCACACACACACACACACACACACACACACACACACACACACACACACACACACACACACACACACACACACACACACACACACACACACCACACACACACACACACATGACTGAAGTATTTAATCTCTAAACAACCACTAGCACTTCACTTTCTCTAACCACGTTGCTGGAGAGGCGCAGAAACAGATGGACTGAGAGCGCGAGGCTAAGAGAGCGACAGAGAGAAAAGATGAGCAAAACAAAGAGAGAGAAAGAGAGAAGGAATGATAGAGAACGGGCGACGGCTGTTGTCTTTGATCTCTGAATCAGAATCTTCAACGCTGACAGGCGGGTCCATTGAGGTTCTTCCTGATCAGAGATAACACGCCTGATTGGCCCAGAGATGTGACCTTGAATCCCATTGGCTAGGAGTATAGTACTGCTACCCCCAACGCTTCCAGCTCCATCCTTCTGCTCCTCCACCTCCCCTTTCCCCCCCCCCCCCCCCCGCCTCTACTCTTCCAGCCCCTCTTCTGTTTCCTAAAACCCCTCCTTTCATCTTCCTGTCTCCTCCTCGGTTCTCTCCTCCCTCCCCAGAGACTCCAGCCTCTCCTGGTTTATACTCCATCACTTCAAAGCGGATAGACATGAGACACAAGACTTCAAGATAGATAGATAGATAGATAAGATAGATAGATAGATAGATAGATAGATAGATAGATAGATAGATAGATAGATAGATAGATAGATTGATAGATAGATAGATAGACAGATAGATGGATAGATATATGGATAGATGGATAGATAGACAGACAGACAGATAGATAGATAGATAGATAGATAGATAGATAGATAGATAGATAGGTATACAGATAGATGGATAGATAGATATACGGATATTTAGATAGACGATATTTGTTATAGACGGGCAGACAGACAGAAAGACAGACAGACAGACAGACAGACAGACAGACAGACAGATAGATAGATAGATAGACAGATACAGATAGATGGATAGATATACAGATAGATAGACAGATAGATAGACGTATAGATAGACAGACAGATAGACAGATAGATATATGCATAGATAGATAGACAGATAGACAAGATGGGACGGACGGACAAACGAGCCCAGCTGGTGTGAGGGGTTTGGTTCCTGCTGTGGACCAGACAGCAGCGCTGCGCTCAGCTGTGTTCCAGGCTGGCTGAGAGCTCTGCTGGAGCAGGGTCCCTCTAATGGAAGTATAGAGAGTATGATCACACAGCCAGGAGAGAGCAGCCCTGAAAGCCTCTTCACATCAGACCAGACCAGGTTCCTGACAGCTCACCAGAGTGCGGGCGGACCTTCCTATCTACATAGGAGAGCAGGATTTCTTTAATTCTTAATTCATAAATCATTTTCAATCAAGTTGTTACACAATAGGAACAAAAAACAACAACAAAATTACAATCCAAAACCAAGTGATGGCTTGGATTGAATGACTTCGCTGCAGCTGTTTGTGTTCATATGTCATCTGCTTCGCACCGAACCAAATATTGATTTCCGTCACAGAGCACAGAGACACAATGTTGATCATCTCGGAGTCGTCGGCAATGGCTGTTTCTGTCTTTCCTCTAGCTACCGTCTTGAGAAAAACATAAAACTGTCTTTTTTTGTGCTCTAGCAGCAGAACAAGTGTTGGGAAAGTTTCCATTGAACCACTATGAAGCTTGAAGCTTGTCAGACAACAGAAATGAAGGGATATTTCGATCTGAAATGGAGGTTTTCAAATAGTGTCTGATGCTCAGTATGTAGTATGATGATGATGAGTATGATGATCTACAGACTTGTTCTCGTTTTTTACTAGATTATGATAGAATTTTCATGAATGAATGTATGAAATAAATCATTGAATACCTTTCCACCAGCGTCTTACCAACATGGTTTGAAATAAGTACAGTTACCTTTTACACACATGTACATATAATTATTTTTTTGGGGTGTGTATGTACATATACATACACATACACACTGAACACACATACACACACAAACACACTGTGTAGCCTTGTCTAAAAACACGAACACACAAAACATTCACGAATCATTAGCATAAAAACATTATTTATGCAGTTTTTCTGCATATCTAGGACAGATTTGGCCTTTAAATAGAGATCCGTGTCTCCCAAGGGAATCTCAGCACAACACAAAGGAGTGAGAAGTATGGTACTCTGCACTTCCTCCACACAGGTCACCACAGAGGCACGGGCGCTCGCTCTGGGGATGGGGGAACAGGGATGAAAAGCGTGGCATCTGTATCCAGCGTTAGAGGACCCTCTCAGGCATGGGGGGTGGGTGGGTGGGGGGGGGAGGGGGGGGAGGGGGGTGCAGAACACACAGTACTCACCTACTCACACAGCACTCACGCTTCTGATGAATCCCATCAGGATGAGGTTGGACCAAATGGGTTATTTTTTTTTGGGGGGGGGGGGGGGCTGGATACAGATGGGGAGCCTCCCCCCCCACCTCGTTCCTGGTGCCCAGGTAATGGAGCGACACAAGGCTCCCCCCCACCCCACCCGCTCGTGACAGCAACCAGGGTTTGAGGATGTGCAGAAGATGGCTGGAGTTGCCATGGTTCTCCTCACCTCAGTGTCGTTCCAATGCCTCTCTTCTATAAGCCTTCCTAACAATAGACTGACCTTGGGATGCTGCACTGATGAAGGTCAAACTCCTAAGAACCTGGGCATGTCTTTGTGTCAGCGGTCTATAGCTCTCGTATGTGTGTGTGTGTGTGTGGCACTCAGGGTCATACGTGCGTGTGCATGCGTGTGTGGTGGGTGCTGGTTAACCGAGCACATTCAGAGCAAAGTCAATCTCTAGGATTTAGACCTGCAGGAGTCTGAATGATTGACACCTTTCATCACCTCTCCCTCTACCCTCCCTCCCTCCCTCACCCACCCATCCTCGCTCCTTACCGCTCTCTCCCACCTCCTGCCCCCCCCCCCTCCCCCTGTGCTGGTCTGTCACGATGCCAGAGATTTAGTATCCTCCACCCCTCGAAGGAGAGCAGCAGAGATATTAACATGGGCAGGATAATCCCGCACTAATGTGGCTAGGTCCTTATCGGCTTGCTTTATTTGTGTGCCTCGCGTGCTTGGTTTAAAGGTGTTAATTACTTCTGGTTTTAGAAAGGCATGTGTCTATCCTCTTTTGGCCCCCCCCCCACCCACACACACACACACACTGACGCCCACGCACACACACACATTGCTGTACCCAACCACACAAATGCTACCATCATGCAGATGAACACGTGCACACGCAGGCAAGTTGTTCATGATTCCTATTCAGAAGGATAGAGTGTGTTAGGACAACCCTGGTCCTCAGGACCCACTGCCCTGGCATGCTTTTAGATCAGTGGTCCCCAAACCTGGTCCTCAGGACCCACTGTCCTGCATGTTTTAGATCAGTGGTCCCCAAACCTGGTCCTCAGGACCCACTGTCCTGCATGTTTTAGATCAGTGGTCCCCAAACCTGGTCCTCAGGGCCCACTGCCCTGCATGTTTTAGATCAGTGGTCCCCAAACCTGGTCCTCAGGACCCACTGCCCTGCATGTTTTAGATCAGTGGTCCCCCAAACCTGGTCCTCAGGACCCACTGCCCTGCATGCTTTAGATCAGTGGTCCCCAAACCTGGTCCTCAGGACCCACTGCCCTGCATGTTTTAGATCAGTGGTCCCCAAACCTGGTCCTCAGGACCCACTGTCCTGCATGTTTTAGATCAGTGGTCCCCAAACCTGGTCCTCAGGACCCACTGTCCTGCATGTTTTAGATCAGTGGTCCCCAAACCTGATCCTCAGGACCCACTGCCCTGCATGTTTTAGATCAGTGGTCCCCAAACCTGGTCCTCAGACCCACTGTCCTGCATGTTTTAGATCAGTGGTCCCCAAACCTGGTCCTCAGGACCCACTGTCCTGCATGCTTTAGATCAGTGGTCCCAAACCTGGTCCTCAGGACCCACTTGCCCTGCATGTTTTAGATCAGTGGTCCCCAAACCTGGTCCTCAGGGCCCACTGCCCTGCATGTTTTAGATCAGTGGTCCCCAACCTGGTCCTCAGGACCCCACTGCCCTGCATGTTTTAGATCAGTGGTCCCCAAACCTGGTCCTCAGGACCCACTGTCCTGCATGCTTTAGATGTGTCCCCCTTCCCACACACCTGATTCAGATAAAGGGTCATTAACAAGCTTCAAAATGACCTATTCATTTGAATCAGGTGTGATGGAGCAGAAAAGCAATGCAGGACAGTGAGTCCTGAGGACCAGGGTTGGAGACCACTGTGTTAGGACACAGTGTTAGGAGACGGTGTTAGGAAATGGTGTTAGGAGACGGTGTTAGGAGCCTGGAGTGTCCTGGTTTGGGGGGTGAAAGCATGAGACACATTTCTCACATAGCTCCGCGCTCCTGGGTGGACGATAGAGCGAGCACCGTCTGTTCCACGCCGCTCTCCCTCTCCTCTCCCTCTCTCTTGGGGGGGGGGTCGCGGTCTAAACTGGGACCAGACTGCCATCAGACTGGGCTTAGTCCACACAGAGCCAGCATCTGGCCCTCCGTCTAGCCAATCACGCGCACGGCACACAAGCGCATGCAGGATGCAAGCGCAACGCACCCACACCTACTCGATACACACTTCCACACGGAGGTGGGTGTCCTTCCTCTTCTGTGCTGTGGAAAACTCCCACACACAGTGTGACAGACAGACAGACAGACAGACAGACAGGGAATCGTCCAGGGGCAGCAGAGGCCACTGTTCACACCCACAGCTCTCTATGGTGTGTGTTGTGTGTGTGTGTGTGTGTGTGTGTGTGTGTGTGTGTGTGTGTGAGTGAGTGTGTGTCTGTGGTCGGCACGTGATCTGTGTGCGTGGGATGTAGTATCAACTGTGTGAGTGTGCAGGTCCTTAAAATAGGACAAGGATGGTCAGTGTAAAGCTAAATGAAATTATAGTTGACGACATTGCATATTAATGAATATTAATGCATATTAATGCACATTATGCATATTAATATCTTCATGTGGAAAGGATAGAGAGAGGACAGCAAAAATAAATATTCAAAGGGAAGGGAAGGAGGGAAGGGAGGGAGAGAAAGAGACAGAAGTGTAGATAGTTTCCCAGGTAAGCAGAGATGTATCTTATGCTAACTGACATTTTCATTGACAGTTGCTGCTAAGCTAACACCTTCAGATGGTTCAATCTCTCTCTGTCTCTCTCTACGTCTCTTTCTCTCTCTGCCTCTCTCTCTCTCTCTATGTCTCTCTCTCTCTCTCTCTTTCTCTCTGTAGCTTCTCTCTTTTCAATCCTTCTCTCTCCCGCTTGCTTTCCTCAGCCACATTTTTCTCTCTGTTCTCTCTACACCTCTCTCTCCCCCTCTCTCTTTTTTCGCGCGTGTTCTCTCCATGCCTTTCCACTGCTGTCTGTTCATCTCTCTTTCTTCCTCTTTCTCCCTCCATCGTCGTTTCATGTCCACTGTTCACTTTAACACCTTCCTCTTCCAATTTGCCTGCCCCCCCCCCCCTCCTTCCCCCGTCTCTCTTTTCTTCTCTTCCACCTCAGCTGTCAGTGTTCCTGGGAAAATGTCAGGCAGGACTGTCAAGGAACCCCACACCCACACCCCCAACACCACACCCCCACACACCCACACACACTTTCCCCCTCTCCACCAGAACACACTCCAGCCTGAGAGGCCTGTTCTCCAGTCCCCCCCCCCCCCCCCCCCCCCCTCAACGCTGTATCTGGGGAAGGAACCTTCCCAGAAGCCGTAATGCGACAGAGGTGGTTTGCAGTGAGACCGACGCGCTCTCACCCAGTCCTCATGGCGCCTTTTGGTCTGATGATGGAAGATTTCGGCTTCACAAACTTGAGGCCAGGGTTCAAAGTTCACCGCTTGGCAGAGAGGTGGAGAAGAGGATACAGGTCAGCGATTGCAGCTCCATAAACATAAACACAAATGGAAGGAGAGAGAGAGAGAGAGAGAGAGAGAGAGAGAGAGAGAGAGAGAGAGAGAGAGAGAGAGAGAGGGAGAGGGAGAGGGAGAGGGAGAGAAAGAGGAGGGCGGGAGGGAGAGGGAGAGAAAGAGGTGGGAGGAAGGGAGGGAGAGGGAGAGAAAGAGAGGGAGGAGGGGAAAGGGAGGGAGAGGAAGAGAAAGAGAGGGAGAGAGCATTTCAAAAGTAATTCCTTCATCTCATGCTCGGAGACAGGAGGACAGGAGGTCAGATCTGGTCATAATTTACCCGGTTTTACTGCTGTTTCCATGGCTGTGCAATGCTGCGCACACACACACTCACACTCACACACACGCTCACCCACCACATGCTCAAAGACACATATTACAAACCTTGTTATAGTTGACACTGTTGCTCTGTGTTTTAGAAATGTAGGTGTTTTATGAAGTGTTATACATGGATGAGCCAACAATGGTATTCTTAGTGTTAAACGTGCCAACGTGAAAATCACAGAGAGCACATCCACTTACTTGTTTGTCATTCGGTCATGTCTGCTATGAATTCATTCACACACTGCATTGGAAATGGACTGAACATCCACCGCCGTGTTACAGAACAAAGACGTTCTCCACCTACAAACTGAAGTTTCTCCCTCACTCAAAACTAGAACGTTCCTTTCAGACGGACCTCCGCTGGTTCTGCTCCTCACAGTATCCTGACCTGAGTGTAGACAGGTAGTCGGGACGGGGGGGGAGGGGAATGCTGTGTTCGGTATTTATAGACCGTTTGTCAAGCAGCGAGCGGTTTTGCACCTGTTTGTCTGAGGTATGTCTCCTCGCAAACTAGCTGCTTTACCGAGACGAGACCACCTGCTCCTCAGAGACCACCAACACGGACCATGTGACTAACTAGGAAGTACCGGCAGCCATGCAGGAAGTGTCATGCACTGACGATAAAAGGAACATGACCTCCTCTGTGTCTGGGTCTCTAATGAGCAGAATCAACAGTCTGGATACCAGCAAGCTGCCTCGTTGGCCTCCACTATGCTATTAGGAGGCAAACACACACACACACACAACAGCAAGAGACAAACATCAATGAAAAAACACTCATGTACAGACGCACATTGCTACACAAACTCCCGGCCCCCTGAACTCGCACACACCGCCGAGAGGCAAACAGCAGTCGAAGGTGTGCACATAGAAGCCGTACTCACACCCAAACACACCCCACTTACAACATAAACACACACCACACACACATCCGCAGCATAACCACACACCAGTAAGATACAGCATTCACACACACACGCACACACGCCACAGCCTACACACAGGCCACAGCGCACACATCCACACACGGAGAGACGTATCATTAAAGAGCGGCTCTTCTGGGTTCGCCTGCCTGTGGCCCTACCTCCTCCACTGCTTTGTCTGCAGCCAAACATTTTTTTAATAAGCACTAACGGAAATAAACGAGCAGATTAAAAAGATGAATCTTTTGAATTATTCAGCAGGGAGGCTGGAGGCTGCGGCAGCTGACTGACAGGACATGCTAATATCCTGCCCTGCCTTCCCCGGAACAGAGGAGACCCCTGACAGCCCTCACACAGGACCAGCCTGGAGGAGAGGCGGCCCATACACACAGGACAGACAGCTCATTTGCATATTACCCGTCTGACATCTGACAGGAGCCATGACACAGTCACATGTATGAGTTCAACTTCCTGCCAGGCTGGAGGGAGGAGCATCCGTTGGTGGTGATGCTCTCCATGCTTCTGGAAGCTTCTGGAAGCATCGAAGACGCCATGGAATCGCACCAACGTTTAGAGAGATCTCTAAAGCTTGCTATGGTGACATTGTTATTTCTTTAGACGACAAATACGTCAACAACGACAAAAAAGATCAGGAAGGAGAGAGAGAGAGAAAGAAAGTTGAAGAGAATGTGTGTGTTGGTTTGAAAGAGGAGCGTATATGAGGCTGTGTGGGAGATACCAGAGAGAGAGTGTGTGTGTGTCTGCACGTGTGTGTGTGTGCATCCTCGATCTCCAGAGGTAAACCTCTGGCTCGGCAAAGACTGAAATAGAGAAAAGAAGGGGGAGGATTGAGGGAGGGAGGGAGGGAGGGAGGGAGGGAGGGAGGGAGGGGGGGGAGGGGGGGAGGGAGGGAGGGAGGGAGGGAGGGAACAGAGAAAGGGAAGGTTGCAGGTTATGCAACACGGTATGTTTTCATGCGGTGTGAACTCCACGCATCACTATCAGACACTGGAGAGAGATGGAGAGAAAGAGAATCTCATATTTCGCACAGAATCAATAATACAGAGTGTTATCAGACGGAACGTTCAGCTCTGCCTTCATCTGGCTTGATCAGAGATGGAGCTCTCAGCTGGGGGTTCTATGGCTGACTGAGGTTCCCAGCTAAGGAACCGTTTACTGAGCTGCTGGAGGTGAGAGAAACCTCCCGATGGTCTGATTTCACACGCTCACAGACGTCATGTTAGACAAACGCTCAGACAAGGACACATCCCATAATATTAGCGGGGGAAGAGTGGGGAGAAAAGCTTTGATATTTGCATCGTCAGTGTCAGCTGTGTCCTGGGGCAAGGCACTTCAGACTTGCCTAGGGGGGAATGTCCCTGTACTTGCTGTAAGTCGCTCTGGATTCGAACGTCTGCTAAATGACTAAATGTAAATATAAATGTAAATGAGGATCTGGTACTGCTCTATGCACATCTACCTGCAAGTACAAATGAGAGTGTCTGTGGGTGAGTGTGTGTGTGTGTGTGTGTGTGTGTGTGTGTGTGTGTGTGTGTGTGTGTGTGTGTGTGTGTGGGGGGGGGGGGGCGTGGCTGCTTGTCTGTGTGTGTGTGATCCATACATTTCATCAGGGTTCTCATTTGTTTTCCGGGAGGATCGACCACACTTTGAAAACAGATATTATTTACACAGTTTACACTCATTTTACACTCATTTTACCAGCATTTCAAAACACATTATAATATTAATTATTTTAATCGTCTTTTTGTATGTGATATGACAACCAAATCTGTATAGATGTACTACAGCTCTCTCTCTCTCTCTCTCTCTACCCCTGCTATCCTTTCCGTATGTGTTTCCATATTGCTCTTTGTTTAGGTGAGTTAACCTTGAGTGGACTGTTAAGCAAACCCTTAATGGCCCTTTAGTGATGAACGTGAATGTGAGAAATACTGAGAGTGGATGAGAGATACAAGAGAGGGGTGGAGAGAGCAAGAAAGAGGAGGTAGAGAGAGAAAGAGATAGGGAGGAAGAAAAAGTTGGAGAGAGAGCGGAGAGCAAGGGAGAATAAGAAGGATGGAAAGGGGGAGAGAGGCAGGGGGAGGGGTGGAAACAAGCGGATGGAGTGAGAGAGCAGAGTGGAGATAGAGAGAGTGGAGATAGAGAGAGGGAGAGCGGAAAGGATGGAGAGAGAGTGGGCCTGCTGGACGACTGCTGTGTGTTTGAAATGAGCAGCTGAGACAACGTGATCCATGCAAGCGCACACAACACACACACACAAACACACGGAACGCAAACACACACACACACACACGACACAAACACACACAGACACACGGAACGCAAACACACACACAACGACACAAACACACGCACAGCACAAACATGCTTTTAAGAGAGTATTGAAAACTGTTTTTTCATCACATCACAATCAAGCGTGTGGATGAAGAAGATGAACGCATCGTGATTTTATGACTGCTGGTTCTCAGACAAGCGCCCCCCTGGCTACCAACCTGGCAACCCAGACAGCCTGGCACCTCCAGGAAAGGTGACACCACAGCCTCTCTGTCACTACATCCTAGTACATGTCTTTCATGTGTTTGTATGGATGTTTCCAGGGTTTATGTCCATCTTATTGCGGTTCTGTTTCTGCTTATCTGATGGTCAGGGTCACATAGATGCAGAGTCATCGTGTTAACATCCTGTTGACAACATCATAGTGATGGATGGATCTGATTCCCTGGATCAGACAGTGACCCCGCCTTTTCACACTGATACACACTCTCTATAGTCTCTCTCTCTCTAGTCTTTCTCTCTCTCTCTAGTCTCTCTCTCTCTCTCTCTCCATCTCTATCTCTCTCTCCATCTCTCTCTCTCTCCCATATCCATATCATGCTGAGTAGCATATCTGTGGAATTGTCTCTTTGAACCCAGTCATCTCCTATTAGATAATATTTGATGATTCAGCAACCACCCATCTTCTTATCTCCCTCTTCCTCTCTCTCCCTCCTTCTCTCTCTCTTACTCCCTCTACTTCTCTCCCTCGCTCTCTCTACCTCCCTCCCTCCCTATCTCTGATGCTCTCCAGTATGAAGATACTCCACTCCAAGGACATTCTAGGTCAGACACACGTTAAAAAACAAACATCTTTCTGTACCCTTTATGCATGTGTATCTGTGTTTGTGAAAGTACGTTGCTGTTTTACAATACTGCACTGAGTAGAGGGGAGAGAAAGGATTATCCATGTGGGCAATGTCAAAACA
>CM059301.1:8122500-8140000 GCA_030340665.1 Neosalanx taihuensis
CGCTTCCTCGCGGCCGCTGGCCGTGTCCCAGTCGCAGCCGTACAGGTTCTGGAGGGTCTGAACGGCGCCCGGCTGTGATTGGTTGAACTGCTGCTGAAGGTAAGCGAGGAGCGCTTTGAAGCTGTGGTATTGGTTGGTGAGAGGCTCGGTGAAGAGCTCCCAGTGGTACTCGTTCGCGTTCCGCTCCATCCAGGCGGAGCGAGGCACCAGCACCAGACCGATGCTGTCAAAGTATTCAAAATGGTGGCCGTCTAGCGCGCCAACCACGGTGAACTCTGGGAAATCTGTCACTCCTGAGATGGCTGTGTAGCAGTACCTAAGGGAGTGGGTAGCTGCGTGTGCATCAAAGGTCGGGTGGAGGTCAGATTAGGGGTCTTTCACGTGCATTCGAATATAGGTAGAATAGTAAGTAACATGCTAGCTAGTTTAGCGGGTTCGTACAGCACGATTCTAGCCACACCTCAAACTACAACAACACAAACAACACAAACACAACCTCTTATTGTGAGGAAGCACCAGAGGGGGCGGATAGAAAAACCAAAAGTGAAACCAAGCGCCTCAACATGAAACAGCGAGTTAAACATCAGACTCCTCTCTGCTTCTGAGGCAGAGGAGAAGCTCACGGAAGCTCCAGAGGATCGTGGATCTACTGACCTGCAGAAGCAGCGACAACCCAGAGAGACAGGAGAACCACCTCCTTCATGTAGCCGCACTCCCCTGGTAGACCAGGTCCAGCACGGACGTTCTCCTGAGTCGGAAGGAACATGTGGGTATAGGTAATATAGGTTAATCTGTAACCAGATGTAGAAAGCACCGTGACAGATCCTCTTCTGAGCCAGGAGGATCATGGGTCGTGGTGTGAGTCACTGTGATGGGATCACACACACACACACACACAACACACACACACAACACACACACACACCCATGCAGACACAGGCAAACATACACACTGTACGCACACATACATGCAAAACAGAGACCCGCGTAGACATGCTGCATTCACGCACGCACACACACACACACACACACCTCCTAGTTTATTTATTCATTCCCTGGCCTTTCTCTGCCCCCATAAGATTTGACCCTCTCCGTCTGGGCTGGGTCTGTGAGGTTTGAACCTTTCTGCATGTCAACCTCCTGCCTCCCTCTCTCTCTCTCTCTCTCTCTCTCTCACTCTCCCTCCCCCTCTCTCACTCGTTCGCCCCCTCCCCTCCCCACGGAGCCAAGGGAGGAGGTGGTTGGCTCAGAAAAGGAGAACAGGAGCAAGACTGGGTAAGAGGGGGGAGGGAGAGGAAACAGTGAGGAGAGGAGAACAGGAGGTGGGTGAGAGCCGAGGTGGAAAAACAAAGGAGAGGGGGTGAAAGGGACCTATGAATTATTGAGGTCCTGTTTTGGTCCAGTTGAAACGACAGCAGGTCAAACATAAAGAGAGGAAGAGAAAGAGAGAGAGACAGAGAGAGAGACAGACAGAAAGACAGAGAGAGACAGAGAGACAGAGATAAATAGAACAAGAGAGATACGCAGAGAGACAGACAGACAGAGAGAGACAGAGAGAAATAGAGCAAGAGAGATACGCAGAGAAAGACAGACAGACAGAGAAACAGAGCAAGAGAGATAGAAAGATAGAGAGAGTGAAAAAGAGATGTGGACAGATTCAGGCCAGGTGGGTACATCACTCAAGGTTACAACAGCCTGGTTCTGTCGCACCAATCCTCAGTGGGCAGCCAGTGTGGACTGAAACCTGGAGTCTGTTCACCAGACTGTGAAGGCATCTCCATTCCCCTGTAGTGCCCTTTTCTCTGAGCCAAGAGTAACATGGTCCCCCTAACCACTCTGTGATCTAGAACCATGTATGTTTGAGGGTCCTGCCCCCCCCCCTGGAGCCCCATGAGCAGCCTGCTGTGTGTTTACACGTGATTAGGATGTGTTTGCTATCATAACAAGCTTCCATTCCGCTCAAATACAAGACCACTTTAGCCGTAATCAGCCTCTCAAACACGCTTTTACTCACGCTAAGCTAATTAGATGCGGATAAGGAGGATTTAGTGACGATCACGTGCCTTTATACCAGTCAAGGCCGGAGGTTATTCCAATTTCACACATTCCTAGTCTAGACTGATTACAATCTGGTTTTACCACTCTCTCATATCTAACCAAGTCAATAGCAAAACGATTTAAAAACCACACAATAAGTCAACAACATTAAGTTTAACTGGTTTATCATACATTTTTGTAACCTTTTAAAATTGTATTATTTATTAATTTTATATTTTATTATTTATTGTTTATTTATTTGACATTTATTTACTGGTTTATCAACAATATTGATTATATTAACTGGTTTATTTCTTTGCAAATTGGATGCACGTTTTGTGGCTGTGTTTCCTGTTTCAAATTTTTGAGAAGTCAAAAAAGTTCTTGTCTACCCTCTAGTGAACACATTAGGCTACTGCAAGCGATCCATAAACTAGAAAACAACTGAATTCGTTGTAGAGTATCGACTTTGGCTTAATGTTTACTGCGTTGCTGAGACACAGGACCACTCTGCTTGAAAACATTAGAATACATTAAACTTTGATGGTGTGAAATACAATCAAATACCGTGGGATGTATCTGCAAACAAGCACTGAGAACCTCCTGTGTGGTTCCTCTAAGTGAGGCACCAAACACGCACACACATACACACACACACATGCAAACACGCACACATACACACGCAAAACTGCACAGGAAGTGAGACGCAAAGGGAGAAGTTGTTGTGCAAATATAATCTTCTGCTTTTCACTACCAGTCATAAGGACATGTGGTAATGGTTCTGCTGTCATATGTCATGTATCATTAACTTCAATCTCTGGGCAAAGGTCTTGTACCTGAGTGAATCATGCAGGTGCACTGACTCACATACTTTCTCTTTCTTTATCTCTTTCTTTATCTCTTTCTTTATCTCTTTCTTTATCTCTCTCTCTCTCTCTCTCTCTCTCTCTCTCCCTCCCCTCCACCCGGGGTTGTTTCCTTCTGTGCACCGGAAGTTGTTAGCCCTGCCTCTAAACGCACATTTGTCTTAGGGAGAGGAAATATGGTTAGACGGCACGCTCCCTCACCGCATCAACACCAGAGAAACAGCTCTCTCTCCCTTCATCTCTCCCTTCATCCCTCCCTTCATCTCTCCCTCCTCTTCACTTCCACCGGCCAGCACACCCTACCTGCAGTGGGGACATCAGCTACGCACCATGAGCAAAAAGAAACTGAGTGAGTACTGTGTGTGTGTTTGTGAGTGTGTGAGTGTGTGTGTGTGTGTGTGTGTGTGTGTGAGTGTGTGTGTGTGTGTGTGTGTGTGCGTGTGAGTGTGTGCGTGTGTGTGTGGATGTTTGAGTTTGTGCTGTTTGTGTGGCGTGGGGCAAGTGCTTGGGTTCACACGCAGGTCAAAAGAACCGTTACAGAGAACCATCCATGTAAACTTGTCTTATTTCATATTTGATCTGTAAAAGCAAAGTTAGTATATCTGGAGTCAGGTAGCTCAGCGGGTTAAGGTGTTGGGCTCATAATTGGAAGGTTGTGAGTTTGATTCCCCGGCTGTGGCTATGTGCTGGTTTGTCCTCTCCTTTACCCGTGCTGACTGAGCTTAAAGCTGCTTTGCTTGGGCAGCTTACTTGACAGTTAAACAAGTGTCACTGTGTGACCACACACCCATTTCCCAGCACTTCCTGTGTGAAGCAGATGCATCACACAGGAAGCTGAGTTCTATATGCACTGCACAGCTGGGGAGAGGGAGGGGCCAATGTGGAGACACACACACACACACACACTCACTCACCCAGTTCTGATACATTTAGTCATTTAGCTGACACTCTTATCCAGAGCGACTTAAAGCACGTACAGGGGCTTCCCCCAAGAGGGAAGTAGGGTGAAGTTCCTTGCCCAAGGGACACAACGTCATGTTGACACAGCCGGGGGTTCGAACCAGGGATCACTAACCTGACACCCTAACTGACTGCGCCACATGACTTAAGTATTCTCTGACTGCAGGTTTCAAATGGTTGGAGAGTCTCTCCAACTTCTCCTTCCGCCGCTCCTCCGACAAATCGGACGCCAAGTCTTCTCACAAGCTCCATGGCGACCGCTTCCCAGCCACGCCCCCTGCCGCGACTGCAGCGGCGGAGACGACCCTGGACGACCTGGGCTTGATGCGGCCCCGGACTGCCAGCTACGCCCAGTCCAGCGATGACTACACCCACATCGGCACACTCCCCCGGCAGCTGCAGAAGAGGAAGGAGAAGAGCATCAAGGTGGGGTTAGGCTGGGTCATGCTAGGCTAGGTTAGCTGGGTTGAGACAAACTAGGCTGATTTAAAGGCTTAGTCTGTAGATTTTGCGAACCCAGCAATTTTAGAGGGAGTTTGAATGGATTCGAATCTCAATATCCCACCCCCTCCCCCCTCAAAGTACCTCCCCGAAAAATACATGAACTTGCTGCCTGACTACTGCCAGGAAGTAGACAGATAGCCCATCCAATCATAAGTGCTGGCCCAACCTTAATTTATAATTTTTATTACAATGTTTATTACAACGCCCACAGGTATCTGAGTGATTTAGTTTTACTTTCACATTAAATGTATTGGATGCTATCAGGATGAGAATTTGTTTTTCAGTAAATGGACAAAAAGTGCTTCTCAACAATATTACCTCCCTGCCTTTAATCAGAATCAGAATTTGTTTTTATTCGCCATGCAAGTTACACAAACACATAATTTACTGTGGCAGGCACGGAAGGTAGGTAATCCAGGTGCCACTAAAATAACCCCAAAATGGGTTTAACAATCTGGGCTATACTCAGCTCACAAGACATCAGTTCTAGGTTTGGTGAAAGGTATAGAATAAATTCAAAACCATATGAAGAATGTCCTAATGCTTGTGTCTGGTGTTGGTGTCTAAGAGGGTCAAGGAGAAGGAGAGGACCGAGTTGAGACGAAGACCTGCAGAAGACCATGTGTCCAGCTCCCCCCTGCTCTCTGCCATGTCTGGACTGTCAGGACACATGCCAGGGCAGATCCAGGACCAGGACCAGATTCAGACCCAGACCCAGGACCAGACCCAGGACCAGGCCCAGATTCAGACCCAGACCCAGACCCAGACCCAGACCCAGGACCAGGCCCAGACCCAGGACCAGACCCAGGACCAGACCCAGACCCAGGACCAGATCCAGGCCCACGCCCAGACCCAGGACCAGATCCAGGCCCACGCCCAGACCCAGGACCAGATCCAGACCCTCATACAGGTGACTGCATGCATGCATCAACTACCAGGCATTATTCAGTGTTGGAACAAGTTTTCTGGTTTTGACTTTAAATGTTTACCTACCTGTATTCATATAGGTTCTGGGTATATATTCAGAGAATACAATGGCACATGTTGATCAACTTGCCCTACAGGACCAGACCCCTGCAGTCTGCCGAGGCCAAAAACAGTCAGGGCATTTGCTGCTCTCTGGTGGAGATACTGCGATATTACACCCAAATACGAACGAGCCAGGACCATCGCCATCCTCCTCAAACACCCAGGCCTCCTTATCCAGCAAGCCAGCTCCATGCCCTGCGCTTCCCAGGAAGACGCTACATCCACGGGGTGCTGAACCGAGGGAGCAGGCCCTCCCCTGGACCGGCCAGGCTGGTGACCAGGGCACAGGGACCAGCTCCTGGTCTAGAGAGGCTGGTGACCAGGGCACAGGGACCAGCAGAACCAGAACAGCAGAAGATTTTGAAAGAGTCATCGAAGAAGAGCCAGAGAGTCAGGCTACAGACCCTCTCAGCAGGTGAGACATCTCTTACAAACCAAACCAAAAATACGATAACGAACACTGTCACTTTAAATCGTATATCAATCCCCAAAAACAGAAAAATACCCTATGGGTTTAGAAGACCCTGACGAAATCGTATTGTTTGAGTGGGTTTTCATGGCGCAAATGTTTGAATCCTAGTACAAAATATGAACAGAAGGAAATTTGAAGGAAAAAAAGAGGAAAAAAAACTAATGCAAGTAACCTGGTCTTGTAAATCCGGACAAATCTTCAGATCAATAAAGTTACGCAACTTAAAATTGGTGGGGGTGAGCGGGTCATCCCTCCTCTTCAGTGATCTGGGGTGAAGTTGTGCAGACAGACACACCGGGCAGAGTGTAGATGGATGAGCAGTCTCCTTCTGTCTTGTCTGTCATCCGTTCCTCCGGTGTTCGTGCACGTTAAAGTCAACTTTTGATACCGACTGACAGAGAGGAATAAGCTTGACCGAGGTGTTACAGACTATGGGGATAAGGTGAGATGCTGGATCCACAGTTTCAGACTTTGGGTAGAGGCTTTCTGAAGTTCAGATTGAACATGATCATTACACATAGTCGATGACGTTTGTTATTTAAATAAATACATATTCATTTATCAGACGCTTTTTCCATCCAGAGCGATTTCTTATTTGCAAAGAAATTTGACATGGTCTTTTTCTCTATTGTTTTTCTACTTAAGTGCTTCACGGATCTGAATGTGTATGCCTGCTATACGTGTGTGTGTTCATGTGCGGGTGTGTGTGTGTGTGTGTGTGTGTGTGTGTGTGTGTGTGTGTGTGTGTGTGTGTGTGTGTGTGTCGTCAAGGTTTGTGAGACGGAACAGCCTCGGCGTGGTGACTGTCGGCCTGTCATGTTCAGTGTCTGGTTGCAGGAGTCTGGAAGTTGTCTAAACTTTGTGTGTTTCTCACTGGGTTCAGTCCTACATCCCAGGGCAGTAAATACAACTCTGATTATCCCCCTGTTTCCCATGGAGGTCCTGTCAAGGCCAGGATCCATGTCTAATGCCTGGTTCTACTGTGTCTGTATGTGTCCGATGACATGGCTGTGTGTGTGTGTGTGTGTGTGTGTGTGTGTGTGTGTGTGTGGCTGAAGACAAGTGTATTAGTTCAGCTCTGTAGACCGTGGGAATGGCTGCAGTGAACGGCATGTTCTGTACGGGCACATCAAAGGGATAATACACACCAAGACCCCCTCTCTGCTCACACACACCAATCCTCTCAGCGCCCTGTGCCTCTCTCTCTCTCTCTCTCTCTCTCTCTCTCTCACTCTCTCTTTCTCGCTCTGCTCTCCCCCCCTCACACACACACTTATTCCCTAGCAGTGCATTATTCTTCCTGGATCCAGAGTGAATTTCTCTTATCAGTTTGGTACAGTAGGATTTAGGGATCTGTGCAATACTGTGGTCCGCTTCACCCCGTCACAGAGGATAAAGGGAGGGAGGGAGGGAGGGAGGGAGGGAGTGTGGAGAGAAAGAAAGGGAGAAAGATGTTCGAGGGACAGAGAGGAAATAGGACAGAGAAAGAAAGGAGAGAGTGGTTGAATAGCGAGTGACTGTGTATAAACACAGACAGACTGTTTGGCTGCTGGTGTTTGGCTGCTCACTAACTGACTTACTAAGACTCCATATCCCATGAACGCCAGCGGCTCCATGAAAACATTTAAAATCAGACATTTCACTTAAATAATTAAGCACATCATGTTTGTCGTTATTTCTCTTTCTTTCTTTCGTTCTTTCTCTCCCCCTCTCACTCTCTCCCTCTCTCTGCCCCTTTTTCTTTCTCTCTCTCTTTCTCTCCCTCTCTCCACCCCCCTCTCTCCCTCTCTCTCTCTTTCTCCCCCTCTCACTCTCTTTCTCTCTCCCCCTCTTTCTCTCTCTCTCTCCCCCTCAGTAAAGTGCTGTCCTTACTCTAATTTCACATGTGGAGCCAGTGCTCAGGGCTACCTATAACATCAACCCTATCTGGTTCAGTTGCTTCCCAGGAGGGAGATGCAGGTCTGCTTGGGAGGTCTGGCATTAGCTCTGTGTGCATTAGCAGAGGTAAACACGCAGTAAAGTAAAGAGCAGGACAGGAATCAATGGCTGATACACAACAGGGAGCTAGAGACAAAGAGGAAGTGGAGGTAAGAAGACAGGAAATGGCAGTAGAGGCGTTAAAAACAAGGACCCTTGTCCAGCTACTGCTCTACTAGGTCAACAACACGTTGAAAGAACCTCCAGCCTGGGGCCCATTGCAATTCAACCTCCACCAGGGGGCCTATAAAACCCCCAGCCCAGCTCTGCTGTGGGCCCCCTTTGATCTCATTTCCCTGTGAACATGTGTAACAGAGCTCCTCCACAGGGCCCTTGAGACAGTGAACTCCACAGGCATGTCATTGGCCGGGTGGAGTCATGTGACTCAGGGCCTCCAGCTCTGCGGTGGGGCCCAGTCATCTGATCTGCCTCCTTAGGAGGGTGTTAATGTGAGGTGTGAGGAGGAGATGGGCCCCAGGGCGCAGCTCCACCTGTCAGCCCATCAGACTCACTCACAGTGATGTCACAGGTGCTCTGTTGTTGAACCTATTTGGTGTCCTGGTTCAGAAAGAAGGGAAACGTGGGAAATACCCAAGTGTGTGTAGCACTGTGTGTGTGTGTAGCACTGTGTGTGTAGCACTGTGTGTGTGTGTGGGTTAGGTTCAGTTCCTCATATGACATCATATTCAGGGCACCTGTTGTCTTTTTGTCCTTTTTCAAATCTGGGTCTCAGGCTCAGAAGAAAAACAATGCCAAGTCTATCACCTGTCTTAAACAGAATGATTTAGTAACACCGAATGAACCTATTAAAACCTTTTACTATTGCTTTCTATTTACTACTTATTACTATGAACCATTTTGTTAAGTTGACAATGCTATTCCAAGATTGAGATGGGATATTTTGTTCTTGTCTTTTCCCCCCAGTCACATGGAGCCTCCAGCTTGTCCAGGGGAGTACGTAGAGGTAGGACCCCCATGACTGTGCCAGTCTGTCTCATGTGAACCCAGAAGAGGGGCTCACAGCCTCACTCACAGCCTCACTCACTGACTCACGCACAGCCTCACTCTCTGCCTCACGCACAGCCTCACTCACAGCCTCACTCACAGCCTCACTCACTGACTCACGCACAGCCTCACTCAGGCTCACACGCAGGACTCACATACAGCCTCACTCAGCCTCACACACTGACTCACGCACAGCCTCACTCACAGCCTCCCTCACAGCCCCACTCAGCCTCACACGCAGGACTCACATTCAGCCTCACTCAGCCTCACACACTGACTCACGCACAGCCTCACTCTCTGCCTCACGCACAGCCTCTCTCACAGCCTCCCTCACAGCCCCACTCAGCCTCACACGCAGGACTCACATTCAGCCTCACATTCAACCTCTGTCCTGCCAATGCCTCTGATTGCGGGACTGTGATAGGATCAGGATCGGGGAACACAAAGAGGACTCAGAGCTCAGAGCACGGACACAACACACAACACACACACCACACAACACGCACACACACAACACTCACACACACACACACACACAACCTGCCGTTTCTCCGCTTGGCTGGCTGTGGGTGAATGGCGTTACCATGGGTAACTGAAGAGGCCCTCACTGAAAGCTGCCTTGTCATGGTAAACAAAAAGACTGGAGCACACATCACGTCTACGCAATCACACACACACACACACACATAAACTCAACACCTCATTTTATTTTTTATTTTTTTTCATCAATGAAAGATTCATTAGTTGATCCGCTTTCAAGTGGCTCTACAGCCTGCAAATGGAGGCACTTTCCAACAATCTACTGGATACAGGTTCAAGTCTCTTAAATTAACTACTTTCCCTTGCTTTTATTAGATTACCATTTTAATGCGGGTTCTGAAATGTAATTGTGGGTGATTACGCCTTGAGCATCAGCAATTATGCACATTTCAGCAGTCCTGCTCTGTGCTGGATCTAATTCACTCTGCCATTTAGGAAATTGAATCAGGAGTCAACAGTGCTGCTTCAGCAGTCTGGCTGCAGTGCAGTTCCAGACACAGCCACTAGATGCCGCTGCAAGCCTCTTTCTAACCACAGCTGAGGTCAGAGGGAGAAGGTTTGCCTGGTGTGACCCTGGAGATGGAGAGACGGAATAATAACACAAACAAGAGACCAGAGAGAGATAGAGAGAGGGGGGAGGGAGGGGGGGGACAGAGTGCGAGGGAGAGAGACAACGTGGGTGAGGAAAAACCTGATCCTCTTTTTTTACGAAACGTTGAAGAGGTTTGTTTTGTGTCTGGTCTCTAATTCCTGCGCATCTCTGCTCAAGTCCTCCCCCCCCCCTTTCCTCCTGCTCCCTCCCCCACCCTGTCTTTTCCAAGCTCCCTCACACTCTGCCCCCCCCCCTTCTCGGTTCCCTGCCCCCTTCCTCCCACACGTACCACTCGACACACCCCAAGTCCCCTCCTCCTTGTCGCTGCCACTCCCCTCTCCCTCCCTCCCTCTCTCCCCCCCCCTCTCAACCCCATCTCTTTTCCCTGAAACATTTATGACGTTCGTGCTGAAATAACCATAAGGCCTTGGCCTCAGTGGGGGGCTGTGACGGCTGCTTCCCTCCTCTGTCAACAGTCACACAGAGACCTGCCTGTCTGTCTCCATCAGATCTGTCTCCACCAACAAGGATCCTCTGGGCGTCTGTTTGTGTACCAAACACTTGTAGTTAGCGTGAGGGAGTTTGTTTTTATTGGTTTGAAACAAAGAGCTTGTTTGTCTGTCTGGGTCCTGAACCCAGTGCTGGGCTGTATTGATTGGCTGGTGCTGTCTGGTGGGCGGGACCGAGGGGTGGGGCAGATTCCTGTGTAGTTCATTAACATGTCTGGCACACGACACACTGGTACTTTAATGTAGTCCTATTGTTGTGTGTGTGTGTGCGGGTGTCTTGCAGAGCTCAGGTGTGTGTAAGCCACTGTGTGTGGGTGTGTGTGTGTGTGTGTGCGTGTGTGTGCGTATGTGTGTGTGTGTGTGTGGAGCGGTTCCGATTCCTTGCCTTCCTCTGTTACAACACACCAGGCTGTGGTTCTGCTGAGCTGAAGATGCCAGCAGCAGCAGCAGCATCGATCTGAGGCTGTGTACATCAACTAGACCGACTGTGTTAACACAACTCAGACAGACAGCACAGCCTGGCACACAGCACAGCACACAGCACACAGCACAGCACAGCCTGGCACACAGCACAGCACACAGCGCACAGCACACAGCACACAGCACACAGCACACAGCACAGCACAGCCTGGCACACAGCACAGCACACAGCACAGCACAGCCTGGCACACAGCACAGCCTGGCACACAGCACACAGCGCACAGCGCACAGCACACAGCACACAGCACAGTCTGGCACACAGCACAGCACACTGCTCAGCACAGCCTGGCACACAGCACAGCACAGCCTGGCACACAGCACAGCACACTGCTCTGCACAGCCTGGCAAACAGCACAGCATAGCCTGGCACACAGCACAGCACAGCCTGGCACACAGCACAGCACACAGCACACAGCACAGCACAGCCTGTCACACAGCACAGCACACAGCGCACAGCGCACAGCACACAGCACACAGCACAGCACAGCCTGGCACACAGCACAGCCTGGCACACAGCGCACAGCACACAGCACACAGCACAGTCTGGCACACAGCACAGCACACTGCTCAGCACAGCCTGGCACACAGCACAGCACAGCCTGGCACACAGCACAGCACACTGCTCTGCACAGCCTGGCAAACAGCACAGCATAGCCTGGCACACAGCACAGCACAGCCTGGCACACAGCACAGCACAGCACACAGCACACAGCACAGCACAGCCTGTCACACAGCACAGCACACAGCGCACAGCGCACAGCACACAGCACACAGCACAGCACAGCCTGGCACACAGCACAGCCTGGCACACAGCGCACAGCACACAGCACACAGCACAGTCTGGCACACAGCACAGCACACTGCTCAGCACAGCCTGGCACACAGCACAGCACAGCCTGGCACACAGCACAGCACACTGCTCTGCACAGCCTGGCAAACAGCACAGCATAGCCTGGCACACAGCACAGCACAGCCTGGCACACAGCACAGCACAGCACACAGCACACAGCACAGCACAGCCTGTCACACAGCACAGCACACAGCGCACAGCGCACAGCACACAGCACACAGCACACAGCACAGCACAGCACAGCCTGGCACACAGCACAGCACAGCCTGGCACACAGCACAGCACAGCCTGGCACACAGCACAGCGCACAGCACACAGCACACAGCACACAGCACACAGCACAGCCTGGCACACAGCACAGCCTGGCACACAGCACAGCACAGCCTGGCACACAGCACACAGCACAGCACACAGCACAGCACAGCACACAGCACAGCACACAGCACAGCACACAGCCTGGCACACAGCACATAGCACAGCCTGGCGCACAGCCTGGCACACAGCACACAGCACAGCCTGGCACACAGCACAGCACAGCCTGAAACACAGCACACAGCACAGGACAGCACAGGACACTACAGAATCCTGGGGAACTGCCCAAATTCACCCCGATTCAACGTTGAAGAACTGAAGTCTCAGTTCAAGAGAGCTCTCCCTCCCCCATCCCCCTCTCCCCCATCCCCCTCTCCCCCCTCCTCCTTCCCCAGCCCGATGCTTCATTATCGGGTCTTTGTTCCAGAGGGTGAGGGTGATAGTGTTCTATCTGGTGGGCTGATATGTAGGCATTACTGTAATGAATGCCCTTCCACACACACACACACACACGATCCCTGATGGTAATCTGTGACAGAAGCCCCCCCTCCCCCCGTCATTACCACCACCCCCCCCCACACCCCTCCCCCCCCACCCCCGGGCAGAGGGGTTCTCCTCCATTGTGCCCTCCAACACCCCAGGCCAGATCAGAGGCAGCGGGGGAGGGGGAGGTAGGGGGGGGGGGGGGGTGCTCATTAATTAATATTTAACGGAGAGCGGGGGACAGTGATGGAGCAGGGAGGTGGAGCGTGCATGGCACGTGTGTGTGTGTGTCTCGTTAGGCGATTGGGATAAGCAGGTTAGGGCGCTTAATGGGTGGATGCCACCTGCACTTTTTCTCAAGCAGACACGCGCGCACACGCACTCACGCGTATATATGTGAGTACCCCCCCCCCCTACACACACACACACACACACACACATGCTCACCACAAACGTGCAAATCCATTCGATAGGATATAGCCGGTATATAGTGCAGATTACCAATCTTCCTTAAAGCACATGGCTGTGTGTATCCACACACACTCGCGCACACACACACACACACACACACACTTTTTCAGGTGAGCTCAGGGACATGGAGTCGCTGTCGTGGGTTTATTCAAATAGTCTGTAATCCTGGATTACACAGATGTGTCTGACAGTACACATGCAGGATAATGATACTGTCCTGTCACTGCTGTCTGCTGCTGTCGTTCATTAACCAGATTAAATCCCCCCAGTGTGTGTATGAAGGTGTGGAAAGGTGACCTTAGAGAGAAGGTAGAGATATTATCTCAGCCCCTCACCAACACATCCCATTATCCAGATCGCCAGGGTCTTTCTTCTCCCTTGCTCTCTTACGCTCTCACCTTCTCTCCCTGTCTCTCTCTCTCTCTCTCTCCCTGTCTTTCTCTCTCTCGCTCTCCCTCTCTCTTGCTCCTTCTCTCTTGCTCCTTCTCTCTCTCTCCCTCTCTCTTGCTCCTTCTCTCTCTCTCTCTCTCTCTCTCTCTCTCTCGCTCTCTCTCTCTCTCCCTCTCTCTCCCTCTCTCTTGCTCCTTCTCTCTCTCTCTCTCTCTCCCTCTCTCTCCCTCTCTCTTGCTCCTTCTCTCTCTCTCTCGCTCTTTCTCTCTCTCTCCCTGTCTCCCTGTCTCTCTCTCTCTTTTGCTCCCTCTCTCTTCTCTCTCTCTCTCTCCCTTTCTCTCTCTTGCTCCTTCTCTCTCTCTCTCTCTCTCTCTCTCTCTCTCTCTCTCTCTCTTTGCAGTGCAGTATTCAGGAACACTTCCAGAATTTAGGATGGTGTCAGGGTTTTTTAAACGGTTGCCATGGCGAGGCGTCTCCTGTGACGTCACTGAAGCAGGCCCCGGGGACCAGAGCCCTGACCCCTGACCCCTCCCCTGTGACGTGAGTGAGTGTTTACGTGTGTGAGTGAGCGTGTGTGTGTGTGTGTTTATGTGATTATGAGACAGCGTGTGTGTGTGTTTTACCTAAACCAGCCTTGGCTTCTTCTTGATACTCTAGTTTCATTACCACCATGCATTCTTAGACATCTAGCTGCTGCTCCAGAACACAGGAACCCACATATACTGTCACTCAAAATATATTACGAATCTTGCGTGTGTGCGTGTGTGCACTAGCTCTTGTGTGTGTGTGTGTAAGTCCTTGTATGGGTGGTGAGCAAGTTTGTGTGCAAGTCTCTGTGTGTGTGCATTGTTGTCCCTTGAAACGTCCTCTCCTGCCACTCTAGTTAGCTTCCTTTCAAAACAGGAATAAAAGACAGATTCCTTTGAGAAGGTGCTGCAGCGACGAGGCATGTCCCTCCTCCTGCCTCCCCCCTTCATGCTTTCTCTCCCTCTCTCCCTCTCTCTCTCTCCCTCTCTCTCTCCCTCTCTCCCTCAGTCGCTTACCTTTCCCTATCTCCACACCCATCTCTCTCTGCATCCCTGTATCTCTGTACTTCTAGATGCATCTACATCTATATCCTGCTGTCTTCCTCTTCCTCCTCTCTCTCAGCATTGTCTGTGCCAGGGTGTGAAGGAGAGAGTGGGTGGGGTCTGGCAGCTATTCGGCAGCGCTGAGAGCATCCCCCACCCCTCCCTCCCTCCCTCTCCTCCTCCTCCCCCTATCCCTCCCTCTGGTCCCCCCTCCCCCCACCCACTCCTTTCATCTGAAAGCTATGAGGTAATCCCTACCAGCCTTGTGAAGCCCAGCGCAGGAGGGAGGGAGTGAGAGAGGCAGAGACAGAGAGAGAGAGAGAGCCGGCGCAGGGTCTGGCTTGTCAGTAGTGTTCCAGAGCTAGCCCAGATCAGCAGCAGTTTGTTAGCTCAGCTAGCGTAGCCTGCGTTAGCGCTATGACCCAGAGCTGCTAGCAGCCCGCTGCAGGACTGACACGGAGCCGGTCCGGGGTGGGGGGGGAGGACCTGCGGCCAGGGAGGACACAGCCCAGGGGAGCGGAGGAGAGGAGAGGGGGAGCGCAGGAGCGGAGCCATGACGGAACGCTGCAGCCTCTGGAGCGCCCTGTCAGCCGCAGCATGCTGCTTCTACAGAGGCTCCTTCATGCAGGTGCAGGTGAGGGGGGGTGTGGTGCGCGGGGGGGGGGGGGGGGGGGTAAGTGTGTGTGCATATGTACCTGAGTTGGAGGAATCTTTACTTAAAAGACACTCAGACATGGTGTGTGTGTGTGTGTGTGTGTGTGTGTGTGTGTGTGTGTGTGTGTGTGTGTGAGAGTTAGTGTGTTAGTGTGTTGGTGTGCGGGATGTGATTTGTGTATTTGCTTACGGGGGGATGTTTGGGGTTTTAGTTTCTGTGCACATGGGAGTTTGTTCCTGAGCCTGTCCCTGTCTGTGTGTGTGCAGTAGAGAGAGAGGGGGGGGGGGGTGTATGCAGGGGTGTGTACCAGCCAGAGAGGCAGTGATATCACTGAGAGGGTATCAGTTGTTCTGTAGTCTAAATCAGGATGGGGAGAAACCAGAGCATAGCTGATTCCTGAGAGATGACCTAGGGCTGTGTGTGTGTGTCTGTGTGTGTGAGTGTGACTGTGTGTGTGCGTGTTTGTGAGTGTGTGTGTGAGTGTGTGTCGTTGGCACATTGTGGCCTGACTGTTGGTTGTAACATTACAGCAGAGTGGAAGGATAACAGCAGGAATGAAACAAGCGATTCCAGGCATCATGATTGATACAAAACACACAGGCGGAACACACACACTTACACACACAGGCGGAACACACACACTTACACACACACTTACACACACACTTACACACACACTTACACACACAGGCGGAACACACACACTTACACACACAGGCGGAACACACACACTTACACACACAGGCGGAACACACACACTTACACACACACTTACACACACAGGCGGAACACACACACTTACACACACAGGCGGAACACACACACTTACACACACAGGCGGAACACACACACTTACACACACACTTACACACACAGGCGGAACACACACACTTACACACACAGGCGGAACACACACACACTTACACACACAGGTGGAACACACACACTTACACACACAGGCGAACCCCAGCTAGTTGCAGCATGGGGAAGGTGCTTGTGTGTGTTCAGTGTTGACATCAGTTTAGCCAGAGACGGTCCTGCAGTGATATATGATTACTACTGTGTGTGTGTGTGTGTGAGTGTGTGTGAGTGTGTGTGTGTGTGTGTGTGTGTGTGTCTGTGTCTGTATGTGTGTGAGTGTGTGTGTCTGTATGTGTGTCTGTGTCTATGTGTGTGAGTGTGTGTCTGTGTCTGTATGTGTGTGAGTATGTGTGTCTGTGTCTGTATGTGTGTGAGTATGTGTGTCTGTGTCTGTGTGTGTGTGTGTGTGTGTGTGTGTGTGTGTCTGTATGTGTGTGAGTATGTGTGTCTGTGTCTGTGTGTGTGTGTCTGTGTGTGTGTGTTTGCTGTGTCTGTGGGTGTCAACTCCAGTTCCCAGCCAGTCTAACAGGGTCTTTGTAACAGGGATTGAATCTCAAATCCCCCATCTGCCCCCAGCCTCTTGCTGCTCATTGTTTTTGTGAACCTTAATCCCCCTTTTCAGTGTCTGGCAGTTATTCAGCCAGTCGGTCGTCTAACCAGCTAACCAGCCAGTCATCCAGCCAGCCAGCCAACCAGTCAGTCATTCAGCCAACCAGCCAACCAGCCAGTCATCCAGCCAGCCAGCCAACCAGTCAGTCATTCAGCCAACCAGCCAACCAACCAGTCAGCCAGCCAGCCAGCCAACCAGTCAGTCATTCAGCCAACCAACCAACCAGTCAGCCAGCCAGCCAGCCAGCTAACCAGTCATTCATTCAGCCAGCCAGCCAGCCAACCAGTCAGTCAACAGCCAGCCAGCCAGCCAGCTAACCAGTCATTCATTTAGCCAGCCAACCAACCAGTCAGCCAGCCAGCCAGCCAGCCAGCTAACCAGTCATTCATTCAGCCAGTCAGCCAGCCAACCAGTCAGTCAACAGCCAGCCAACCAGTCAGGCAGTCATCCTCCCAGCCAGCCAGCCAGAGCCAGTCAGACAACCATCTACCCAGCTTGTCATTTTTACCAGATCCTCAGTGCTGAGGGGTATCATGCTCCCCCCCCCACCAGCCCCCGCCCCACCAGCCCCCCCCCCCCCCCCCCTTACTATAACACCACCTCCCCCCCAGCTTCACTTCATAGCACCCCCACTCCCTCACCCATAGGATTAGAGATCACAGCTTCATCAGATCAAGGCTCGTTAGCTGGCACAGAATTTCCTTCAAACGAGACCTTGCGTGTTTCACAAGAACCAAAGAACACATTCGCAGGTCGCACGGGACCACCGCTATTTCTATAACTGCATAAGAGGCAGGAGGAAGATCCTAAAGGACCCCCACCACCAA
>CM059301.1:8145000-8197500 GCA_030340665.1 Neosalanx taihuensis
CCGCGCCTGGCAGCCTCCAGGAAATGGTGACATCATCACTAGCCAATGGCATCCCTACTCCGGGGCTAGCTGCTGCAGCAGTTGGGATGGAGGGATGTATATCAAGAGAGAGTGAGAGAGAGACAGAGAGAGACAGAGAGAGAGAGAGAGAGAGAGAGAGGAGGAGGGGATGGGAGTAGTCATTCTCCTGACAGAGCAAACTGAAAAAAGCTGTTCAGGTCTGAAATGTTCAGTCTTCTCACAGTCATGTGAGTGTGTGTCTGGCAGGTCTGTGTGTGTGTGTACCTGCGGTGTGTGTGCACTTGCTCATGCGTGTGTGTAACTACCCAGGATAGTGATCTTTCACAGTGACCAGTTGACCTTTTAGCTGTGTCTGTCTGCACTGTGCAGGAGACACAGGCTCTCCTGTCCTGCTCCCACAGCAAACAGCTTCATCTCCATAGCTTTAGGATTGGCCTGGTCAGGAGAGACTATGGAAGAGTCTCCCTCCCTGCCTCCCTCCTTCTCCCCTCTCCCTCTCTCCCTCCCTGCCTCCCTCCTTCGCCCCTCTCCCTCCTTCTCCCTCTCCCTCTCTCCCCTCCCTGCCTCCCTCCTTCGCCCTTCTCCCCTCTCCCTCTCTCCCTCCCTGCCTCCCTCCTTCTCCCCTCTCCCTCTCTCCCTCCGTGCCTCCCTCCTTCTCCCCTCTCCCTCTCTCCCTCCCTGCCGCCCTCCTTCGCCCCTCTCCCTCCTTCTCCCCTCTCCCTCTCTCCCTCCCTGCCTCCCTCCTTCTCCCCCCCTGCTTCCCTCCTTCTCCCCTTTCCCTCTCTCCCCTCTCCCTCCCTGCCTCCCTCCCTCCTTCTCCCCTCTCCCTCTCTCCCTCCCTGCCTGCCTCCCTGCCTCCCTCCCTTTATCAGCTATTCTCTCTATTCCTGTCTTTCGCCACTCTCTCCCCACCCTCTCCTCATCTCCTCTCATTCCCATCTTCATTGAGCTGTTTGTGTGCATGCTGGTGTGTCAGACCCAGTGAACAGGTCATCAGCCTAGAGAGGAGTCAAACCGAGTCATAAAGAGTCAGATAGGGGGAGTCACTGAATCACTCCAAAGACAGTCGGGCGTGAATCGCAGAGTCAGATAATGAGTCGAATCTGAGGCCAATCTGCTGGATGCTGAACGTCTCAAATCTAGGATTCATCAGTAGATATGAACTCTGGAGTGTTTCTCCTGGCCTGTCTGTCCTCATCACACTTTTATTGGATTTCAGAGTCGCCATGATTCCAGACGCTATGTTTTGCAGGGAACACAATTAATCCTCCGCTGACGTTTATTGATTAATCGATAGGATGAGTTTCTGTATGCTCGCGCACACCCTCATGCACACACACACACACACACACAGTGGAAACACGTTCAAATGGCTTCCTGCTGTCTTTAGCTTCCTGTTTGCTGGCAGCCTCTGGCAGGGAGAGATGCATCGTGGGACTTGCGGTTTATCTGACTGTGTAAAAGCCTCTGGTATAAGGGGGGAAAAAAAAACCTTGTTCTGTGTCCTATTCGCACCTTGGCACTTGTCCACCGTGGAAACAGATAGGCCCATCAGCGAGCGTTGTGGTTGGCTGGCCCCGGGGAGCAGAAGTAGGTTAATATTGATAAAGCCCCCACGCCCCTCCACCCCCCCCCCCCCCAAGTCTTACAATCCATCAGGGTCTTGACCTTTGACCCTTCTCAGCCCCACAATTGGCCAATAATAGTGGTGGAGGAAGGCAGAGGGCGCTGGTCTCTCCATACAGTCTCTCTCTCTCCCTCTCTCCCCTCTCTCTCGTCCTTTTCACACTCTTCAGCTCTCTCTCTCCTCTCTCAGTATCTCTGTGTCTCTCGCTCTTCTCCTCCTCTCTCTCTCCTCTCTCAGTATCTCTGTGTCTCTCGCTCTTCTCCTCCTCTCTCTCTCCTCTCTCAGTATCTCTGTGTCTCTCGCTCTTCTCCTCCTCTCTCTCTCCTCTCTCAGTATCTCTGTGTCTCTCGCTCTTCTCCTCCTCTCTCTCTCCTTCTCCCGGGAGATCAGAGTGTTTGTGCCGCACCTGTCAGTGTGACAGGGCCGACCAGCGAGCTTCACACACACACGTACGCACCACACACACACACACACACACACACACACACACACACACAAGCAGCGGACAAACAGCACGCAAACTGACAGGCAGAAGGAGTAACTGAGAAGGAGGATGGGAGGATCAGACAGAGAAAGGAGAGCGAGTTCTGAAAAGACGGATGGGAGAGAGAGAGAGGGGGAGAGAGAGAGAAGAGATGGCGCTCCCAGTCTAATGCAGGAAGACAGAGGCAGGGAGGAAAGGTCAGAGAGATGGATGGAGGCAGGATGACTCGGTCTGAAACACACAGACAGAGGCAGGGATCTCTCTCTTTTACCTCCATCACTTCCTCCATCCCTTCATCCCAGCAGTTAAAGACTGACTGACTGACTGAAAAACAGACAGACAGACAGACTGACAGACAGACTGACAGACTTACAGACAGACAGACTTACAGACAGACAAACTCACAGACAGACAGACAGACTGACAGACAGATAGTCACATAGATCACAGCTGGCTGCCTTTAGACAGAAGAAAATATGGTATGGATATTGATCATTTACTCTGTCACACACACACACACACCAGCTGATGTTAAATCAATACAAAGGGGGCCAGTTCCAGATCCAGTGTATGACTGCTCACAACCAGCCATGTTCCACCCCTCAGTTCCCTCCACTGCACACACACACACACACACACGTGCATTCTGCCTGTCTCCCCTGGCTCTCCACCAGCTGGGCAAAAGAGGGGGTAACCACGGCAACGGCATCCCCAGATGTTGTCGTGCTGAGTGGACCGAGAAGGGGAGGTGAGAAAACAGGAGGGGGGGACGGGGGGGGAGGAGGGAGGAGGGAGGGAGGGAGATCGAGCGTGTGATGCAGAGCAGGAAGGCAGGGACCAGCTTGGTGGCTGATGTGGACTAGCTGTGAGCAGTGTGTGTGTTTGGGGGTTGGTGCGGGTCCTGATGGGAGAGCCTGAGCCCTCTCCCTGCCTCTTGGCTACAACTCAGCGGTCCTCTTTTAATCAGAGATCAGTCTCCTACCCCCTCCACCCCCCCACCAGCCCCCCGCCTCTCCTCTCCTCCACCGTGCTCCTGGCTGGGACCCAGCTGCCCCCTCCGGCTGGCCCTGACCCTCCCCCCGGGGGGGAGAGGGGGGTGGGGCGGAGGGAGGAGCAGGGGCGGGCGGGGGGGCAGCTGGGTGATCTTTGACAGGAGCAGCTTTGTGATGATGACTTTATCTAAATGCTAAACAAGACAAGGGTGCCACATCAGGGTCAGAGAGGCGGGGCATACTGGCACACACACTGGCACACACACTTACACACACACACACACTCAGTCCAGCTTCTCTGCTCAGAAAGCTGCATGCATCAATGTGTGTGTGTTGCGTGCGGGGGGGAGGGATGTGTGTGTGGAGGAGGGGTGTGTGTGTATCCGTGGAAGTGCTCCCCAGTGAACACACTGCTTCCACCCTACAGGCCTGTTTAGCAGGGAAAGCAGAGGTTGAGAGTCTGGGGAGGGAGACAGAATGCTGGGAGACACAGTTAACAGTCAGGATCCATTAAAGCACTGCACATCTCCACCCCTGACTGAGTGTGTGTGTGTGTGTGTTGGCGGGGGGCGGAGTTTGTGGGGGGGGGCGTAGCTTTAACACACGGAAATGCAGGTTAGAATGTGCAAGAGAGAGAGAGCAAGAGAGAGTTTGATGAAAGTGAAGGGAAAGCGAGAGTGTGGGGGGGGGGGGGAGGGGCGTGGGGCATTGCACAGCCCGGCCGGGGGGGGGGGGGGGGGGGGGGGTGGGGGTCAGGACCTTATCACATCCTGTCAGCCAGCTGTCACTTAGGGAGGGGGGCACAGCAGTAGGACAGGTCTGAGTGACACCAGTCTTTTCCTGGAGGGGGGTGTGTGTGAGAGAGAGAGAGAGAGAGAGAGAGAGAGAAAGAGAGAGAGAGAGCACTGCTGACACTGGGCTCCCCTGCAGTGTGTGTGTGTGTGTGTCTGCTAGGACGAACACAGACTTCATCCTTAATGACAGTAGAAGGTCGCCGTTATCAATCTTGGACTGTGTGTGTGTGTGTGTTTGTGTGCACGTGTGTGTGTTATCAGATCAACAGCAGCTAAGTCTTCAGACACACATGTCCAGTCTGAGACCACGGTACAGCTGGGGGGGGGGGGGGGGGACCCATGTGGGAGAAAGGGAGATGAGGGGGGGGGGCAGGGCGTCAAACAGAAAGGGGTAGGGATGAAGAGATGGAGAGAGTAAGGGGGGATGGAGAGAGAGACAGATTAGGATCCGAGATGGAGGGATTTGAGGGGTGTTTAATCTGTAATCCAGGGCTCCAACCCCCCCCCCCCCCACATGGAGAGACAGAGACAGGGGGAAGAAGAAAGTGTGTGTGGGTGGGGGGGGGGGATGCTTCTAGCTCTGGTCCGTAGTGGAGGGGATGATGGGGGGGCGGGGGGGGGGGGTCCCCCTTACTTCAGGCTGCTGCCATAGCAACGGGGGCGAGGTCTCGCAGAGAGAGTTCATTCCACTTCGGCTGGAGTGGACTGCTCTCCAGCCCTCCTTCATTAGAGAGGGTCTGAACTCTCCTCCTCTCCTCCTCCTCTCCTCCTACCTTCCTCCTCTCCTCCTCTCCTTCTCCTCTCCTTCTCCTCTCCTCCTCCTCTCCTCCCCTCCTCCTCCCTTCCTCCTCTCCTCCTCCTCCTCTCCTCCTCTCCTCCTCTCCTTCTCTCCTCCTCTCCTCCTCCTCCTCCTCTCCTTCTCCTCTCCTTCTCCTCTCCTCCTCCTCTCCTCCTCTCCTCTCTCCTCCTCTCCTCTCTCCTCTCTCCTCCTCTCCTCCTCTCCTCCTCTCATCTGTTTTTTTTTTTCTTTGTTTTGGGACGTAAACATTTGGGCTGTATGCTAATCAGGGTGACTTTGACTGATGGGTAGTTTGACCTCTTGCTGGGGGGAGGGGGGCAGGGGTCTCATTAGCCGGTGTGCTGTGATTGGCTGGCAGAGGGGAAAGGGGAAAGTGTGGGGAAGTAAATGATGGATCAGTATTCATGACAGTTTGAAGGGGTGCACACACAAAGACACACATGTACCCCAACCCCTTAAAATCCCCCCCATATTATCCCCTTTATTTTCTATATCCCAGAGATAGCCAGGCATCCTGGATGCTGTATTTGTATGTGGTTTGTGCGTGTGTTTGTGTGTGTGTGTGTGCATACGTACGTGCTAGTGTAGCTGTGCTGTGTTAGTGTGTTCAGGAAGCTATTGAATATTAACAACTCGCTGGTTCAACATTGAGATTAACGACGAGTAGCGGCTGTTTGTGTGGCCTGCCTGCCTGTCTGCAATCTAGCCTGCTATATGTGTGTGTGTGTGGCCTGCATGCCTGCTGAGTGTGTATGTGTGTGTGTATATGTGTGTGTGTTTTTGTGGATGTGGCCTGCATGCCTGCTGAGTGTGTGTGTGTGTGTGTGTGTGTATATGTGTGTATATATGTGTGTGTATGTGTGTGTGTGTATGTGTGTGTGTGTGAATGTGGCCTGCCTGCCTGCCTGCTGTGTGTGTGTGTGTTTTAGTCAGGAATCCTGGACTGTACATTGCAGGGTTGTTTGCCTCTTCCCACACCCAGACAGCACACACACACACACAATAAGGTGTTCCCATGGTAACGAGCGCGTAGTACAAGGGCCATGTGAATGGCCTGTCCTTCTGTTGTACACCTCTGCAAGCATTTTCTTTTATTCTCGGTCTCTGTCTCCCTCTCTTCGCCAACATCTTTCCCTCCCTCCCTCCCTCCCTCCCTCCCTCCTTTCTTTTTCATTCTTTCCTCCCGTATTCCGATGGTCCGACACTGCCACCCCTTCTCCCTCTCTCTCTGTTCTTTATACGTCTCTCCCTCTCTATCATCACGAATCTGCGTCAGGATCACCTTTGACACATTTCCCCTGCCTCTAATTCAGTGAGTCAGTGAGCGTTAGCCTGTATCACGAATAACCACCCGCCTTTCTCACAGCTTTAAGGCCGCACACCCTTGTACGCACATACCCTCGCACTCGCACACCCTCGCACGTGCACACCCTCGCACGCGCACACACCCTCGCACGCGCGCACCCTCGCACGTGCACACCCTCGCACGCGCACACCCTTGCACGCGCACACCCTCGCACGCGCACACCCTCGCACGCGCACACCCTCGCACGCGCGCACCCTCGCACGCGCACACCCTCGCACGCGCGCACCCTTGCACGCGCACACCCTCGCACGCGCACACACACGTGCACGCAGGAATATTAGACTCGATTCCAGGATCAACCATCACATCACAGCCGGGACTCTGCTGGGTTTCTGAGGAGAAAAGCAATATCATCTCACTTGACCCTGCCGGTCTAAAATCTGGACTCATTCTGTCCCTCACACACACACACACACACACTGCTCACTGTGTGTGTCGTCAAATCCACTTTGAGAGGAAACGGCTGTTTTCATCTCTTCTCCTCCTTCACCCCTCCATCCCCTGAGGAGGGGTGGAGAGGTGGAGGAGGAGGAGGAGGAGGAGGAGGAGGGGGGCCGTAATCAATTTAGTGGATGAAATGAAAGGGGAGAGGCGGGCGTACGGTGACCCGGGGCGACGGCATTGATTGTCTGCCTCTTGCCTCTCTCTTTTCGTTC
Source organism: Neosalanx taihuensis (assembly GCA_030340665.1). Lineage (NCBI taxonomy): Eukaryota > Metazoa > Chordata > Actinopteri > Osmeriformes > Salangidae > Neosalanx > Neosalanx taihuensis. The sequence continues at coordinate 8,151,740 of CM059301.1, forward strand.
TCTCACACTTACGCACACACGTTCACTATCTCTCTCTCTCTCTCTCTCTCTTTCACACACACACAGTAAACACCAGCTCTAAAATATTCCATTGTGAAACTGTTTCAAGCTGTATCAGCTGTTTTAGATATACCTCATGTGAGCTCATATCTGCATCGCGTGCACACACACACACACACACACACACACACACACACACACACACACTGATGCTGTATGTGGAGGCGGTGAAGTCATGAAATATAACACAAGATGGAGACACAAACTCTCAAAATGGCTTTTAACACGTATCCCAATAAGATGCGGCAACAACCAGACTTTTTTCAACAAGCTGTCCCTCAGAAAATCAGGTCAAACTTGGATTTCACGTGTGTGTGTGTGTGTGCGCACGTGTGTGTGTTTGTGGGTGCATCTCTGTGTGATTAGTACCTCAGCTAGCCTGCGGTGTTGTCGTCTGTCTAACAGGTGTGTTGCTGTGTTCCTCCCGTTGTGCGTGTGTGTGTGTCTTCGTGTGTGTGTGTGTGTCAGTTCTCCAAGGAGAAGTACCTGCTGGAGTCTCCTCCAGAGAAGCTGCGGAAGGAGCTGGAAGAGGAGCTGAAACTGAACCCTTCTGACATCAGGAGCCATGGCTGGTACCATGGACACATCCCCCCTGAGGTACACACACACACACACACACACACACATCCCCCCTGAGATACACACACACACACACACACATCCCCCCTGAGATACACACACACACATCCTCCCTGAGGTACACACACACACATCCCCCCTGAGGTACACACACACACATCCCCCCTGAGGTACACACACACACACACACACACACATCCCCCCTGAGATACACACACACACATCCTCCCTGAGGTACACACACACACACATCCCCCCTGAGGTACACACACACACACACACATCCCCCCTGAGGTACACACACACACATCCCCCCTGAGATACACACACACACATCCTCCCTGAGGTACACACACACACACACATCCCCCCTGAGGTACACACACACACACACACACATCACCCCTGAGGTACACACACACACACACACATCCCCCCTGAGGTACACACACACACACACACATCCCCCCTGAGGTACACACACACACATCCCCCCTGAGGTACACACACACAACCCCTTTGAGGTACACACACACACACACATCCCCCCTGAGGTACACACACACACAAATGCATGCACACACTCTTGCACACATAAAGACATGCAGTAGCAGGAACAAGCAGACAGACTCTCCTCACTGTATGAGCTGCTGTGCTGCTGTAGGATCCTCCATGTTTACTTTCATTAAGCTGTGTTGCTGTCAGGGAGCTCTTTTATTTCCCTCCTTCCAGACACTCCCACACTCTCATAATGAATCTGCTGCCTCCACAAACACAGCGTGGAACTGATCACCTGTTCACATCACACACACAGAGCCTGAGGAACAGCTGTGTCTGGGTGTGTGTCTGTGTGTGTGTGTGGTTATGCTTCAGACAGTCATACACTACATCCACAGCTGGTGACACTGCCACCCACTGCATTCTACCCACGCACACTAACACAGACACACTAACACACGCCCTAACACTAACACACACACTAACACACACTAACACATGCCCTAACACTAACGCACACACTAACACATGCCCTAACACTAACGCACACACTAACACAGACACACTAACACACGCCCTAACACTAACACACACACTAACGCACACACAGTAACACATGCCCTAACACTAACGCACACACTAACACATGCCCTAACACTAACGCACACACTAACACAGACACACTAACACACGCCCTAACACTAACGCACACACTAACACAGACACACTAACACACACTAACACACGCCCTAACACTAACGCACACACTAACACAGACACACTAACACACACACACTAACACACACACTAACACAGACACACAGACACACACCCTAACACTAACACACACCCTAACACACACACACACACACACTAACACACACCCTAACACAGACACACTAACACACACCCTAACACAGACACACTAACACACACCCTAACACAGACACACTAACACACACCCTAACACAGACACACTAACACACACCCTAACACACATATTCCCATACTTACTTACATAGCCAAGTGTTCAGAGTCTTGACACACTGTGCTCCATCTCTGGTTCTGCCCTCCTGCTGGTCTTCAGTTCAGACACACATTAGCATAATGTATTCATACATTCAGAAGATATTCATTTATTCAGGCAGAGGTGTAAATAGAGGGAAGCCCTGGGCCTCTTTGTAAAAAGAATACTGTGTCACCATGGCGATGGGCTCCCAGCAGCCATCCCCTGTCTGCCTGATCTCCTCTGAGCGCACACTGCCCCCTTCTGGAGAGGAGAGGCTATTACAACAGTCACTAAACTACCTTTCACATTCACATGTATTCCTTTAGCAGACGCTTTTATCCAAAGCGACTTCCAAGAGAGAGCTTTACAAGCATCGGTCACTGAGCATAGCAACTTGATAGACCCCAAACATAGCAGGCTTATAGATTATGAAACATACAATGTGAGAAACCATTAAGTGCCAAGAGAATGGCTATAAGCACTTTTAGCCGAACAAATTACAAGTTTAAGGTGAGTCTCCAACGGACAGTAGTCTATCTGGGACACGAACAATAAAGCAACAACACTAGCTAGTTTGCGCACTTTCATAGCATAACTGCGCCTTTGCATGTATCGACTTGCTCTTAATTCGATCCAGCACTTTTTCCAGCTAAATACCATGTCATTTTCTTGCTTTTCAGCTTGATAGCTTTTACACCTAGTACGTTTTACAGCATCAGAATGACTTACCTACCTCCAGGTGTCAGAGACATTGGTGGTGCGGAACGGAGACTTCCTGGTCCGTGATTCGCTAGTGACCGTGGGAGATTACGTCCTGACGTGTAGATGGGAACAGGAGACTCTGCACTTCAAGATCACCAAGGTAAACGTTAAACGAATGTCCTGTAAATATCACAAGGTTGTTAGGGATAGAGGGGGGAGGAAGGGATAGAGGGAGGGAGGGACCGCGGGAAGTAGAGAGCGAGGAAGGGAGGGAGAGAGGAAGGGAGGGAATGAGGGAGGAAGGGAGGGAATGAGGGAGGAAGGGAGGGAATGAGGGAGGAAGGGATGGAATGAGGGCGGAAGGGGGGGAATGAAAGAGGGAGGGAAGGAGGCAGGTAGGCATTCAGGAAGGGAGGGAGGGAATGAGGGAGGGAGAGAGGGAATGAGGTAGGGAGGGAGGAAGTGAGGGAAGGAAGGAGGGATAGCCAAGGGAATTAATGGATGAACATTTCTCTGACACGTCTCTCTTCCCCTCCCAAGGTTCTGGTCAAGTCCTCAGAGACCAAGGTCCAGTATCTGTTAGAGCGAGACAGCTTCGACTCCATCCCAGAGCTCATCCGCTTCTACATAGCCAACCGCAGGCCTGTATCCCAGACCAGCCCCGCCCAGATCTTCTGTCCAATCAGCCGCACGCTTCCCCTGCGCTACCTGGAGGCCACCTTCGCGCTGGCCAATAGGCATGGGCCCGTTCACTCGCCATCCAGTCAGAGGGGAGCGTACATCAAAAGGAGGAGTGTGACCATGACGGACGGACTGACCACAGAGAAGATGATTCCACACAGGTGAGAGAGAGAGATAGAGATAGAGAGAGAGAGAGAGAGAGAGAGAGAGAGAGAGAGAGCGCTGGTGTGTGTGTGTTATTGTGTGTGTTTAATCACGTCAGAATCTATTGTCTCTACATCCTTCCCATTGTGTGGTCAGTGACTTGGAGACTCCCAGCCCAGTGGACCTTCCAGAACCTTCCCCAGAACCAGAGCCTGTGGCAGGCTGCAGGTGGTGTGTGTGTGAGCCCTGTAGAATCAGAGCACCTGTGTGGTGTGTGCACCTCCCCTTCACCTCCTCCACCTCCTCCTCCAGCTCCTCCTCCACCTCCTCCACCTCCTCCTCCGCTTCCACCTCCTTCTCCACCTCCTCCTCCACCTCCTCCTTCTCCCTCTAGGTCCAGCCTCCACCTCCTTCTCCACCTCCTCCTTCTCCCTCTAGGTCTGGCCTCCTTCTCCCTCTAAGGTCCAGCCTCACTCCTCATTACAACCTGCCTCTTCTTTCCGCACACCACTGTAGAACACGTCCTCCACTTCCTGTTGACCCTAATCAGCACCCTTGTTCCCTCCCTCTCCTCCCTGAGGAACAGGCTTCGCCCCTGGATCAGAGGAAGCATGCCCCCTAACATGTGGTGTGTGTCTGTGTGTGTTTCAGCCCCTCTACCATCCACCACCATAAGGATGCCATGAGGAACTGTGCCATGAGCCTGGACCAGATTCAGGAATACCGCTGTGCCCTCTCTCCTATAGGAGATACCCCGCTCTCCCCCGCTTACAGCCACAGTGAGTGTCACGCACACACGTAAACACACACACGCGAACACACACGGCCATGGATCCAACCTCCCCTCCCCTCCTCTCTCCCCCCCAGTCACCCGACATAGGAGCCAGTCAGGGGGGCGGGTCCTAGCGGTGGTTCCTCCCTCCCCTGTCCTCCGTCGCTCCAGCGATCCCCAGCTGAGCCCCTCCTCCAACAACAACCTGCCCAGCCTCTCGGACCTGCCCCCCTCCACCTCCAGCTCCGCCCACTCCACCCCGGCCCACCCCCGCCCCCACCACCACGCCCACCCGTCGGAAGCCTGCGACAGGAGCGGCAGCTACTGCGACCTCCAGCCAGGCCCCGCCGCGGTGGCGCCCAGCCCGCCCACGAAGAGCTACGTGGAGCGCCTCAGGGTGGAGGAAGGGTGCGGCCAGGCGGGGGATGATGGCGGGATGGGGGGGTTCAGCGCCCCCCAGATGGAGATGTCGTCATGGTTTCGCCCGGGGCAGTACCGGTCGGCCATGATGCCCCTGGAGAACAAGCCCCTGGAGATGGGGGTGCTGAAGAGGGTGAAGGAGGTGCTGGCAGAGGTCGACGCCCGGACCACGGCCAAGCACATCACCATGGCTGACTGCACGGTAGCAACACACACACACACACACACACACCTGTCATACGGGCCACGTCTTACAGACACACACTCAGATTCTTGCACGCTTGCACAAACGTGCGCTCACACCCTTGGTTGTGTTGTGCTGGGCAGGTGGCTAGGATACTTGGCGTTACCATGGAGATGCAGAGGACTATGGGGGTGGGGTCAGGACTGGAGCTGCTGACTCTGCCACACGGACACCAGCTGAGACTGGATCTACTGGAGAGGTACACACTCACACACACAATCTGGACTAACACACACATATTGGGCTAACACACACACACTGGGCTTATACACACACCCTTGGATAAAACACACACACTGGGCTAATACACACATACCGGGCTAATACACACACACACACTAGGTTAATATACACACACATACACTGGGCTGATATACACACAGACACACTAGGCTCATACACACACCGGAATTATACACTCACAGTTACATCAGCTGAGACTGGGTCTGCTAGAGGCTGTAGAGGTACACACACACACCCACACACACACATACATACTCACACACATCCACACACACCCACACACACACACCCACACACACATACATACTCACACACATCCACACACACCCACACACACACACTCACACACACACACCCACACACACACAGTACTGTCCGGTGAGCCTGGACCTGCAGCCTCCATGTGTCCTTGTGTGTGTGTCCAGGTTCTACACCATGTCCATCATGACAGCAGTGGACCTGCTGGGCTGCACAGGCAGCACGGAGGAGAGAGCAGCTCTGCTGCACAAGACCATCCAGCTGGCTGCCGAGCTCAAGAGCACCCTGGGAAACATGTTCGGCTTCGCTGCTGTGATGAGGGCCCTGGAGCTGCCTCAGGTAGGGCGCACACACACACACACACACACTCACACACTTACATTCTCTCACACACTTACATTCTCTCACTCGCACCCACTCACACACACTGGTAGGAATAAACACACGCACACTCGCACACACACACACACTCACACACACTGGTAGGAATAAACACACGCACACTCACACACGCGCACACTCACACACACCACAGACTCGACACCATTCACAGTGCCGACTTACATGTTGTTCTCCCTCACCCCCCTCCCCCTCCTCCCTCTCCTTCCCTCCCCCCCCTCCTCCCTCCCCCCTCCCTCCTTCTCTCTCCCAGATCTCTCGTCTGGAGCAGACCTGGATGGCGTTGCGTCAGAGACACACAGAGGGCGCCATCCTCTATGAGAAGAACCTCAAGCCCTTCATGAAGAACATGAACGATGGCAAAGGTGTGTGTGTGTTACTCACTACAAGGGAGTAACCCTGTCATATCTGGATGTGTGTGTGTGTCTAACCCTGCATGTGAGTGTAATTAACCCTGTCATATCTGGATTTGTGTTTGTATAACCTTACATGTGAGTGTATTTCCCCCTGTCATATCTGGATGTGTGGCTGTGTGTGTTCCAGAGAGCCCAGCCCTGAGCAGCACCTCTTTCCCCCACGTGGTGCCCCTGCTGTCCCTGCTGGAGAGGGGCGTGGTGCAGGGCGAGGGCCTGGAGCCCTGGGAGAGTGTGGAGGCGGGCGTGGACGTGGTCATGTGTCACCTGGAGGCAGCTCGCACCATCGCACACCATGGGGGGGTCTACCGCTCTAATGCTGAGGCCAGGCTCCAGGGTGAGGAGAGGAGGGGGAGGGGGCATGGATGGATGGATGGATGGAGGAGAGGCGGGCAAAGGAGAGGGAGAGAGTGAGAGGAGGGGTGGGGGGATGGGTGTGGCTGGCTGGTTCTGTTGGGGTTTGGGTTTTAGAACGTCTGCCAGACATTGATTTGGGGTTACGAGCTCCTTGTGCACGCATGTCCATGGTCTCAATACGTTTACGCTGATCATTAAGACCTGCCTGGTGTATTGATCCCAACGTCCCTAGTGGATGGACACTGTATTGAACTGTGTCAATAGCGATCCAAACAGAACAATGTGATCGTTTATGTGGTCAATTGACCCCCGCCACTCTCTCTCTTCCTCTCTCGCCTTTCTCCTCCCTTGACCGATAAAAAAAATAAAACTTCCCTCTGCTTGGGCCGTTAAAACGATGTTCGGTAATCTTCAGAATTCTGATTCAGAATACTTTATTAATCCCCGAGGGGAAACTCTTTAGCAACAACGACACACAGTCTCGTGAAAGCACACAGGGGTAAGGGTGTCCATGCGATCTCATCTCTGGGTCTTCTCTTGTTTCTGATAGGCTTCCAGGAGCGGGGGGAGGTCCTGGAGATCTTCCACACGGAGTTCCAGATGCGTCTCCTGTGGGGGAGCCGGGGTTCGGAGGGCAGCCAAGCCGAACGCTACGACAAGTTCGATAAAGTTCTCACCGCCCTCTCTCACAAGCTGGAGCCCCCCGTACGCCACAGTGAACTATAGCACCTCACCCCCACAGCACCCCCACCCCCCCCACCCCCCCCCCCCCACCCCCCCATGCAACACAGCACTCACAGTTGGTACGGGCCACCTTGGTGTTATTGTTATGGACCTGGAAGAGTCCATAGGGATGGCAGGAGGGGAGCTGGAAGTGGAGGGGGCAGCTAACTGGACTGAGAGAGGACTGGAATGGACGTTACACTGTATATTCCTGAACATTCAGAGTGGAATCTTCCAGTTGGGAGGGATATCACACCTGTTGGGACCATGTTGTCACGGCGATGTTTTCTGAGCCTCTTCTGTTGCCGTAGGATTCAGGTTTTTAGCCGCGGTGAATGTGTTCGGGTCTGAGATCTTCTAGAACATTCTAATGACTGTGTGTGTGTGCGTGTGTGCGTGCACGTGTGTGTGCATGCATGTGTGTGTATGTGCTCATTGTGAACAGACAGTGTTGAAACTATGTCAAGCAATCCAAGTATCACCTTTCCATCTGCATAGACATCTGATGGTTATGGTAATCGGACCATGGTTAGGGGTCGATTTCATCAAATATCTTTTCGCTAAAGACGCTTTAAAGAAACGTTCCATATCAAATGTTCATCAACAGGACTATTTTGAAGTTAAGAGAGGAGCAATAGTGTAAATAGACACATACTCAGTTTCGGAGGATGTACATTGTTGATTATTCATGAAATGTGTTTCATAAACATCGATCGAATGCCGCAAAGTACGTTGGGTGCATATGATCAAGCTGCACCGTTAAATGAGTAGAAAAGAAGCCGACTCTGTAGACAAAACAAGTGCACCCTCTCCTGGAGGCAGACCCTGGTCTTCTGTCTTACCTCTCCTGCCTCAGCTTGCAGACGGGGCTGCTTGACCAGAGAGGCAGCTCTGCGGTTGCCAGGTTCGTTGCCAGGTGTGAGGGAATGTGAGAGTGTGACTGGTCCTCAGTTTAACGCTGTATCCAGGCCCCACCCCCCTCACTCTCAGATCTATGCAATCACTTTGACCAATCAATGAAGGGCTGGGATCCAGAGCGGAATGCCAACGCACACACTCGCAAACACACGCAAACACACTGTCCAAGACACACACACACACTCTCTCCAACTCGCACATACACACTCGTCTGAAGAAAATGGGAATATATGAGATCTTTCCGTCTTTCCTTCCTTCCTTCCTTGCCATGGTCATTGATTTAGGCTAATTGGATTGGTCTAAGTCAGCTCATCAAGAGATCCATTCTGCCAACCAATCCATATCTCCATCAATGGAGGAGAAAGGGAAAGATGTTCAGGAGTATTTGAACTGGAGGAGGAGGGAAAACCCCCTCACAGGTTCAGATCTCCTTCCCTGAGTCCTGCTCTTCACTATTGATATGGAAGATCATCAAGGAGAACGATAGAGAACCTGTGTGGGGATTTCATTCAGTCTTGGGTCCCGGTAAAAGGGTTCAGGTACAACAGAAGAAAAATGAAATCATCTATGAATCTTGAACTAAACGAAACAATTCCTGGATTGTGAACGAAATCACTTTGGTTAAAGCGCTGAAGTGTTTGCAGTCGAAGAAGGGCAGGTTTGAGCTCCTGTTCCGTGAGAACTGCTGTTTCCGTGTAAATATATTAATTCTGGATTGGAAAGGACATCACACTGATTTGTGAACCCATTGGGTTTATTTGTACTGTAAATACTGATTCATTTGTTTTCCAAATAAAATAAAGCCTGTGCCAATATATTCGCTGTTTTGCTCATGTTTAGGGAGGCAATCATCATTTCCTATGTAATTTCCCTGCTGTTTGTTTGTTTGTCCACTAGATGGCAGCCATTCCTCACTAATGCTGAATGTTTCAGCGATTCCTACTGTCAAGTAAACCCTGTCACAACACCCATTCAGTCCACACACACCAGTACACAGCAGTATCAATTGAGTTGTTACTTAGTTAGGATTATTTTATTTTTTTGGGGGGGGGGGTTTGCATATTGTCATAACTTCAGAAACGTGTTGTCTAACTGACACCTATCACATCTGTATCTGTATGTGCGTGTGTGATTTCAAGCATGTGCACATGTTCGCCTGTGTCTGTGTGAGTGTTCGCTTTTTCATACGTGTGCCTGTGTGACTTTGCGGGCGTGTGTTCGTTTGTGTTGTGTGTGTTGTGTGTGTAGTGGCGTAGACATCTGGGGTTGCGGGTGAACGAGAGCGAACATGCGCACAAGGCCACAGACACTGCATCACCCATCACACATCACGTGGTTCTATAGGAACTAGGGGCTGGGAGGGGGGAAGGGGGAGGGGGGCTGATGGAGATGATGAGGGGGTGGAACCGAACCGTGAGAGGGGCTGGGGGGGCGCATGACGCTGTGTGTTTGATGGCTTCGGCTGTCTACGTATGCGAGGGGCGGGGGGGAGGGGTGTGTTTGTGGGAGTGTGTCCGTGTGTGAAAGTCAGTGTGTGTTTGTGGGAGTCAGCTGCAGTAGGAAGTACAGGAAAAAACTAGCAGGGCAGCAGTACCATGCAGCCACACACAGCTTGTGTGTGTCTGTGTGTGTGTCTGTGTGTGTGTGTCTGTGTGTGTGTGTCTGTGTGTGTGAGAGTTTGTTTGTGTGTGTGTGTTTGCAGCGTTGTCACTCAGAGCAGGCCTGTCCTCGCCACAGGCCCAGCACCAAGGAGCTCCACCTGGGCACAGGTTAGTGTGTGTGTCCTTCTCTACTGTTTACTTGTAACCAGAAAGTAATCACTGAATCGGCCCCCACCCCCAGCAGTAACAATCACTGAAGCGGCCCCCACCCCGAGCAGTAACAATCACTGAAGCGGCCCCCACCCCCAGCAATAGCACAATGGTACGAGCAGGCGGTTCGTCACTTTGCTCTGGTGGGCAGATGGATTGTCTCACTAACTTGATTTGGGGGGTGGAAAGGCAAGAAATAAACAAGTTTAAGACGGGTATTTAAATTGGAGTGTTTGATGACGTAGTTACTAAATCGGTATGAAATGAAACAATCTGATGCAATTCATGCAAACAGAATGGGATCCAACTGAACAGATAGGGTAGAACATTTGAGAAAAAAAAGTATCAAATGTCTTTGGATTTAAATCAATACATTGTATATCTTCAACTGTTCCAACACAGATGCGTTCTCAATCTTCCCAACAGACATATTCTGCCCCACACTCACTCCCCCCCCACCCCCACCACCACACACACGCACACAGCCAGGCGCTACAGAGGCGTAACAACGCCATTGAGCCCCAAGGATGTGTGTATCATAAGTGGATTCTCTCTGCTATCATGTAACATGTTAATCACACGTGTCTTTCTGTGTCTCGCAGACAGGGCACGCTCCCGCTTCCCTCCCCTCGCGCTCCACTCCCCCCTTCCCTTTACCCCTTCCCCTGTGCTGTCTTCTCCCTCGCACCTCGCCATCGCCACGCCTTTGCGCTCCTAATCTGTTCTGGCTCTCCACTGCAGGGCCCATTGTGTGGCCCATTGTCAGCGGGCCCCTGGGGGCCTCACAGTAACACCGGTGTAGCAGTCCTAAAATGGGCGATGTAGATGAATGGGGATGTAGATGAAAGTCATGTTTGGTTGGATTCCCGCTTGGGGGCCGTGTTGGGTGCTCCTGGTCTGTGTTTGGTGCTCCTGGTCTGTGTTTGGTGCTCCTGGTCCGTTTGGTGCTCCTGGTCTGTGTTTTGTGCTCCTGGTCTGTGTTTGGTGCTCCTGGTCCGTGTTTGGTGCTCCTGGTCTGTGTTTTGTGCTCCTGGTCTGTGTTTGGTGCTCCTGGTCCGTGTTGGGTGCTCCTGGTCTGTGTTTGGTGCTCCTGGTCCGTGTTTGGTGCTCCTGGTCTGTGTTTGGTTTATCTTCTTCTGCAAGATATATAGTATATTTTCAGGGCCAAAGTTACTTGCAATGTGCTTAATTCAATATATAAAAACACATTTGCTAAGTCGGCTGGTTGCTGATGAACCTGACACTCAGCAGAGGCTGGTTCCCAGTGATGCTGGGGTGAAGAGTGTCTGTAATGAACTTGTCTTTGACTGCTGGGGGTTCTTCATCTACCAGCTGCCGTTGCATTGTGGGTCTATCAACCGCAGGTCAGCCATCCCTCCCATGATGCTCCACTTGGTTTTAGATCATCATTAATCTCCCCAATTTTATTTTGGAGATATTTGTACACCGAGAAAAATAACATGGACACCTAAAGATATACAGAAATATTTGTGTTTGATAGCCATTCCAGATAAACAGATATTACTAAGCTAACCTAATGGTTTTTATTCTCTTCATGGTCTTCGCACTTTTTGACCTGTCACAATTCACCTCCCCCTGGACTCCTCACCCACTCCCCCACCCGTTCCCTCACCTCGACTTCACCCGTTCCCCCCCACCCCACCCCTTCGTCCTCCTCCACCTCCCTCCCCCCTCCTCCCCCCCAACCCCACCCATCCCTCAACCCCTCGGTGAGTTGCTCCACCCTGGACTGCTCATTACCACATGAATGGGAGGCAGGCGAGGGCCAGCGAAGCCTCACACACACCCCAACAGAAGGCAGGGAATTTGCAATTCAATCCCCCCCCCCCACCACCACCACCACGACCACCCCCCCCACCCCCCCCACCCCGAATCGGGACAGGCCTGTCACCAATATGACAGAGGACATGGAAAGGGGGGGATTTGGTAGACACACACACAAGCAGACTCAACCTTGACTCAAGCATGCTCAGGAAGACACACACCCTCCACGATCAGGCATGTTTTGCATCCCACCATCAAAAACACACACATGCGCTTCTTATCCAGCTCCCCACTTCTCTTGCTCTGTTGAAAATGCTGTTGTCTTGTTTTGATCTTCAAAGCTGCACTATAACACTGGGGATAACTCGAAAATGGCACAATTGAAGAAAATATTTAAAATTATTTATAGAGTGGATTAGTATGCATGCTGTTCTATAAACAGTTACATGTGCATTTCTACTCATATGGAGGGATGAAATGAGCGAATACCCTTTCCGGTGTGTCACTTCCGTTCCGTCGTTGCGTAGTAACTTCCTGACTGTGACAACAAACATGGCGGCGCCCATAGCAGTACACCTGGAGTTTGGGTCTGTATTCTTTCTGATTTCTTTCTGATTTCATTCTTCTTATTTCTGTTCTATTTGACAGTCGAGTTTTGAATGTTTACGGCCGTTTAAGATCGTGGAGTGTATCTTCGCATGCCGTGCGGTTTGAAACGTGAAAGAGGAAAAGTTCAGTGAATTTGAATAGAAGCGTGAGTGGATGAATCCAGATTCACTCTCATGCTTTAAAGATCAGATAATAAAAACCTTTATTTGTGGCTATTTATTTGAAATTGCAGTTCACAACAGCAGCAGGGTAAAGTACAGCACACAAAGTTGCAGGGTAAATAACATTAAAGAGGACACGATATAGTACAATATACAAAATAATAATAATAGAATAAAAGCCAAAGTCAAGTACGAGGTTACGTGAAATTGTTTCTGTCTCGAATGTGAAGTGAGAAACATATAAACTTACTGCACTTATAATATTACAGAGTATTGCACGTTGGGGGGTAAGGGGGCGGGGGGCGCCCAACGTTCTGTATTTACCACGACAGATGAGACACAGAGATAGGCTGTGACCGTGTCGTCTTCTGACCCTAGCGCCCTTTCAGTCTAATTCTTTTGTTTCTCTGGAAGAATGTTCCTACTGTACGTTGAGATAGAACCACTCTCATGTATATTTGAGGTTCTCCTATTGAAAACCAGGACGAGGAGAGAACATAGGGCTCACTTCACGGGTGGACTGAACTGGTACTAGTGAACTGGCTAGTGAGTGGTCAAACCTGTCTCTCTCTCTTTCTCTCTCTCTCTGTCTCTCTCTCTCTGTGTGTCTCTCTCTCTCTCTGTGTGTGTCTCTCGCTTTCTCTCTCCATCTCTCTCTATGTCTCTCCATCTCCCTCTATTTCTCTCTCCCCCCCCTCTCTCTCGATCTCTCTTTATCTCTCCCCCTCTCTCTCTCTCTCTCTCTCTCTCTCTCCATCTCTCTCTCTCCATCTCTCTCTGCTGCGCTCCACTGATCTCTGGGCTCTAAGCCAACCCTAGAGGAATGGGTTCTCCTCGAGATGTGAGCTGCCTTTATGGGCCGTGCACCTGCAGCAGAGGAAACACACACACACACACGTGCAAAGTCAACACACGTGCAAATACAGAACACACACGCTCAACACACACACAGAGTAACTCACAATCAACACTTGCAAACACGCATTTGCATAGCAGAGCTATATGTTGTCCCTCTCTTCCTGTCTACCTATCCTACCGACCTACTTACCTTACCGCTATTTCCCTCTCTCCCTCTGTCTCTATTTTTTCACTCGTTCTCTTTCTTGTTCTCTCTCGTTCTCTCCCACTCACTCAGTTTTTTTTTTCTCTCTATCTCTTTCTTGCTCTCTCTCTCCCTCCACTCACCAAGGAGGATCTATTGAAGTCTGTCCTCTGTAAGGGGGGGGGGGGGGGTGGGGGACATCTCCCCTTTCTCTCCCGGGCCCTCTTCACACCACATCACTCATACCCCGCTGAGATTAACACACCCCTGCAGCTTTAATCCCAGATTAGGAAAACAAATCGAATACCACCCTGAGAGTTAAGACGACTGCATGTACTGACTCTGTTATGTCAGATGTCATAGATTACTTTATTCAGTCAGGAAGGATGGACCCACCAGAAGTCAGAGTTTGTTAACATCCAGGTCGATTCCTTTTCAGAGGAGGGGCGGAGCTTCTGTTTGACGGCGTCAAGGAACATCACGTGACTCTGCCCAGCCAATCAGAGCTATGTGAGTATTATTAGTCTGTCAACAAGCAGTGCTCTGTGTACGTCTGATGTTTAGCTTCAAATCAGTAACATGAAACCTTAGCATTATGTAGCTGCAAGGGCATAACGTCACATAGCCACAGCCCGGAATCAAACTCGCAACCTTCCGATCATGAGGGCAACGTCTTAACCTGACTCCCCTGGCTCTTCATAACACAACTAAAAACAATGCACAGCATGTTGTGCTGCCTACTCCTTTCTTTATTTATTCTCTCCCTCCCCCCTTCTCTCTCGCTCTCTGTCTGACTTGCTGACTGTTGTCCGTCTCTCTCCCCGTACGTTCATCTCTCTGCTCAGCCAGCCCGTTGCAAATCGGGGGGTACAAAAAAGCAAATTCCTGAGCCTCCCCCCCATAACAATGGTGAGGACCCCCCCCCCCCTTCCCTCCCTCTGCTTCCTCCCTCCCTCCTCACTCCCCAGTTGCTAGCTAGCGTGTGTTAGCCTCCCTGGGGCTGCCAGTCATTCTGCTCCTAACTGATCCATTAGGCTCTTTCACTTGCTAATGTTGTCAGGAGTTCTGCTGATGGGGGGCTTTCCCCCTTGAACGTGGTGGAGTCGGGAGGAGGGGGGTGTGTGTGTGTGGGGGGGGGGACCGAGGGAAGATGGATTCGAAGTGGGTTCTGTTTGGCAAATTAAGTCGAAAGAGGAAGAAAAGGGGAAGAGGAAGAGACAGGGTAAGAGGGGATGAGGTGTGTGAAGACAAAGCCTCGGAGGAAGTTCTACATTGAAGAACACGAGAACATACCGTATAGAACCCCCCCCCCCCCTTTCCTCTCCCCGCCCCCTACTCCAACATGATTGTTTTACCCAGTTGTGTGTGAACAGAGAGCTCTTACCTTGTCAAACAGAGAGGGGGGGTTCTGGCAGGGCAGCGTCCCCACAGCAACAAGAACAATAGTTGACCCGAGCCTAGAATGTGAGTCCTGCTTGACCTTGGTACGCAGACTGACCTGTGCTTGGTGTGTGCGATAGTGTCGCATTTGGGTGCTACTTTCGTATTTTTGTTGGTGCGTTTGACAGGGGGGGGGGGGGGGGGGGGGTGGTTAGCTTTGGGTCTGCCACCCCCCATCTTTCCAGGGTTAGAGCGGCTGTAATGGGAGGGGGTGCTGCAGATATAATTGCTTCAGAATCCTGGCTGGCTCTCTTTAACCCCAGGCAGTGATTGATGACCTCTGGATGAATCCCACTCAATACAGACCACCCCCCCCCCATCACCCTGAATCTCCCCTCACCCCCCTTTTTGTCCTCCCCTCACCCACGCAGTCACCCCTTTTTCAACAGCGCTCCATTCCTTACGACAGACTCCCATCGCCGCTCGGGAGTCCCACCCCTATGACCCCGCCGTACCCCTGACCCCCTCACCCCCCCCCCCCCTTCGCCCCCCCAGTCTGCCCCCACGAACGTCTCCCTCTCACATCTCCTCAAGATGGATAGCTTCAATCTGCCCCTCCCACACGCTGCCGCCATCACCATCAGAACAACGCCACGCTCTCGAGAAGAAGGGGGGGGGGGGGGTCAGGGGAATAGAAAAGAATGAAAAGAAAGCTGCTTTTTTTTCGGAGTCGCTGTGCAGATATCCCCCACCACCACAGCACTGCTCTCCCATGATGCACCTGGAGGCCTATGACGCACCCCGGTCTCTTCCCCTTCCCCCTCCAAGCCCCGCCCCCCCCGCTCTGCTTGGCCTCGTCCTGCGTAGCGCTGGCTTCCTCCAGCTCCGCTGCATGGTGGACCCTCAGACACACACACACACGGACCGAGCTTCATATCTCGGACGACCTCGGCATCGCGGTAACGCCACGTACGTTGCCATCACCAGGCACGACCACGCTCAGATAGACAGAATAACAGAGAGAAAGAAAGAAGAAAGAGAGAAAGACAGAGAGAAGGGGAAGAGTCACTACCACAAAGGAGAAGTGATGAGAGTGGTGGGATTGCTTCTGTTTTTAGCTCTGCTCAGGTTCAGGTCAATATTCATTGCTTCCTCAGTGGCTCGATCCTGAGCATCAGTCTTCTTTATGGAGTACGAGCAGGAGAAAGAGCGAAAGAGAGAGAGAGAAAGAGAGAGAGAGCTGGAGAACTTAGGCTCATCGTTAACTCCTTAACAGCCTTACAGCCTTCCAATTAACCTGCAGCCGCTCCACACACCTATACACACATAACCCTGCGCAATCACACAAAGAGCTATCGTGCTGCGTTTGGCTGCGCAGCTTGAAAACAAAGCACAACCTCTGTGTTGTCTGCCTGCTTCAGACACACTGGTCAGGCTGCTTCAGACACACTGGTCAGGCTGCTTCAGACACACTGGTCAGGCTGCTTCAGACACACTGGTCAGGCTGCTTCCATAGCCTGAGATGCTGGACTCCACAGCCGCCAATCTGGAATGTGTATTGTGTGTGTGTGTGTGTGTGTGTGTGTGTGTGTGTGTGTGTGTGTGTGTGTGTGTGTGTAAGAAATAAGAGTAATGGCAGTCCTGTTCTTGCTCTCATCCACCATCGTAAGGCATGGATCAACATCATTATTAAATTACATATTATGTGCACACACACACACATTTTAGAAACAGGTTTACATAAGGAATACCAGGCATTTGCTTTGGCATAACAATACACATATACACTGTCTTCCATTCACTAATCCTTTAAAAAGCACTGTCTGCTCTTGTTTATTCACATACTATAAATTATGTTATATTATGAGGTATAATTTGGAGGTTGGATTTATTTGAGGAAATAAACAACAGTTTTTCTAGAATTCTTGTGTTCCCCCATGTTCTAGAATACAGACAGCTTCCAGTGTTTTCAAATAAAAGCAATTGCGAGTGTTCCCCCCCCCCCCAAATCTAACGGTCCCAGAGGTGAAGGACAATCTTTGTTCTCTCCGTGGTCCTAGACATCATCCCCTCCCCCTCGTCCCTGCTGCCCCCCTGTCCCCCAACCAGCCAGCCCATCATCCCCGTCTCTGGTCTGTCGCGTCACATCGACCGGGGTGCTGGACCCAGGCACCTTGAACTCTGACTCATGACCCCTGACCCCTGTCTGTGTGTGCAGGGGACATGAAGCAGCTGCTGGTCTGGATCAGACACAACCTGCTGAAGGAACGACCAGAGCTCTTTGTCCAGGGGGACACTGTGTGAGTATACACACACACATGATCACACACACACATGATCACACACACACATGATCACACACACATGATCACACACACACACGATCACACACACACATGATCGCACACACATGATCACACACACACATGAACACACACGCACGATCTCACACACACACACGATCACACACACACATGATCACACACACATGATCACACACACACATGAACACACACGCACGATCTCACACACACACATGATCACACACACGATCACGCACAATGATCACACACACATCCACAAACACAATCACACACACGACTACACCCACACATGCACACACACGCACACACTATACTGTCTGACCACCTTCAGGTGCTTGTGTGGCTCATACGGTGATAGGAGTGGCTAGAGAATGGACTGTATGTGAGGGGAAGGAGAGAGGACCGGGGCAGGGCATCAGGCTCTGTCCACACCAGCTGTAACCCTGAGGTGTGGTCCTGGTGGGGTAAGACATGATCTATAGACAGACAGACAGGCAGACAGAAGGATCTGAGTTGGAGAGGTTGTGTTGGCTTAACGAGGACAGTGAGATTTGGTGTCTGATTGGCTTGGCTGGTTTTTACTGCTTTCTTTACAGACAACTATTTATAGAGCTTATCTACCTACCTAGCTACCCAATGGGGGAGGGGAAGAGAGCTCGGACACCTATAGACTGCACCAATTAGCTTTGTGTGTGTGTGTGTGTGTGTGTGTGTGTGTGTGTGTGCATATAAGAGAGAAATACACTGCATTTGATAGATGTTAAATTGTCAATCACCCTTAAGGTTTCTGTTCTAGTGTGTGTGTGTGTGTGTGTGTGTTTGTGTGTGTGTGTAAGTGTGTGGGTGTGTTTTGCAGAGGATGTGCATTTGACGTGTGTTTGAGGGCTTCTGCCTTAGCACCCTTTCTCGTCGTGATGTCATAGCTATTAGCTGTGCTCGGGGCGCCCTTCAACCTACAGTTGAAGCTGACATGCTAACATTCTACAACACACACGCTCTGCACACACACACACAAAACACACCCGCGGCCCACACTCTGCACACACACACATACACACACACTGAGGGGCAATTCACAATCAGAAGACGAGACACGATCCGACACTTACATTCACACTTCACACCACACACTTCACGTTCACCATAATCTCCTCAAACTATCATTTGAATCTTGTGCTTCATGCCCTAACCTTCATGGCTTCATTTTAGCAATGTGTGTGTGTGCATGCGCGTGTGTGTGTGGAACATATATGTGGTTAATGTTGTCTGATGTATCACAGGAGGCCTGGGATCCTGGTGCTCATTAATGAAGCTGATTGGGAGCTCATGGTGAGTGTGTGTTCTTAACAGTATAGCAGTGTGTGTGTTTTACTGAAGAAGCTCTGCAACGCTCTCTCACACACACACACACACACACGCACATACACACATGTGAAGAAATTATTTTTACAATTTGACTTGTGTAAATCAAGAGGCAAATGAATAGAGAAATATGTTTCATAATGTATAAGCCTGCTATGTTTGGGGTCTATCATGTTGCTATGCTCAGTGACCGATGCTCTTTTGTAAAGCTCTCTCTTGTAAGTCGCTTTGGATAAAAGCGTCTGCTAAAGGAATAAATCGTAAATGTAAAATGTAAATATTTGAAACCTTCTGATGTTGTGTGTTTGTGTTGCGTGTTTGTGTGTCCTGTAGGGAGAATTGGAATACCAGCTTCAGGACCAGGATAATGTAGTGTTCATCTCCACTCTGCACGGAGGTTAGAGCTCCACACACGCAGACACACCTCCTCCCTCACCCGCATCAGACACACATCCTGCTCTGAACTTCCTGCTCTAGAAGTCCACCTCGACCCCCGACCCCACCCCTCTCCCAGGCCGTTTACTTCTCTATTGTCCCTGTTGACACGACATTTTAACAAAAATCTAGTGGTTGGTTGACACACACACACACAACTTGGGCCAACCTGCTGTTTGTATACTGGGATGCTGGGATTTATGTTCTGTGGGGACATTGTCCTCTATCCTGGGACAGGGTGAAGTCAACTCCTGTGTCTTTTTGTCCCTGAATGATCTGTGGTTCAAAACTTTATCCATCTGATCACATTTCAACCAAGCACACACTGCAAGGACACAGGGGATATGGACATTTTTTTGTTCCTTTATTTTATTTCTTAAATAATAAAAAAATGAAAACTGTCTGCTCACAATGTTTCCTCATTACCTTTTTACAATTTCAGTAGCGACATTTATGTAACACAAATTGTTCATGACTACAAAGTGTATTTTATAAATGATAAGATACATGATTCATTCATTCAAACGTTTTAAACTTGAATTATGATAATCATCACACAATGTTTTGGCAGAATATTGACTCAAATTGGTTGCAGTAGTAACGTTTGACTTGCATTTAACAAAATAACCCACATAGGTTTTTTGTAAGTAAATATATCGGAACAGGAAGAACAAGTTAGGAACATTTTTGTACATGCCGTTAAAAAAACACAGGATCTTTGTTGAACATTTGTACTACGTTATCTCATGTCACAGTTATTTAATTGACTTGTATTGTTTTGTAAACGTCCAGTTCTGATCTGATGGATATACACAGTGTGTTCAGGTATCAGTTGCAGGTTTAGGGATTATTTAGGTCAGATTTTCTCCATAGTTTCACCCCTAGAATATTCCTCTGGGGAGCCCAGAGGAGCACGGCGGGGGGTCTCTGCTCTCCGGAGCTCTCTCGGCCTCCTAAAGCTCTTTTCGCGGTTGTGGAGTCGATTTGCAACTGGAAACAGACTGATGATAGGAACTCTGATGCAGATGGTAATGAGGTGAATATAGGGAGAGCTGTGGTGTCAGAGTCAGGGCTGTGTGTGGGAAGGGCTGGGGGGGGGACGGGGGGGGGGGACGGACGACACATCTCCCCTGCAGTGTGACCTGTCCATGGGCCAAAAGTCGCTCTTTTCCACAAAACCTGTGAATATTTATCAAAGACAATCCTAACAGGGTCTCAAAGCTAGTTTAAAAAAAAACTCATTTGTTTTCAACAATGTTTACGACGTACATTTATCTTGTTGCCTAATTTGTTTGTTGCCTGATTAACAAAATGCAGCTAAAATATACATTTATTATTTTGAAATACATAACTATTAAATCTGCCATGTTGAAAAGTGTCTGGGTACTCAAATTATAATGTTTCAAACCAATCTGAAGTCTAGTCCGTTATTGTTTTAAATATACTCATTATTAATTTGTTATATGATATTATTATAATTCTAAAATGGTTATGACTATGATTTTTTAAATAAATTTGCTCATATTTCCATTGCTCTTCGTTTAGTTTAAATGTTTGCCCGTTGTGAATATGGTTTATAGGATAAATGAACATAACAAACAAGGAACTGGAAACTTCTTCACAATAAAAAATGGTACAGATTTTATATTTCCCAAATTTGAACAAGAGTTTAAAACAATTTGTGTACATTGAAATTTAAATGGCCACATTTGCTCACGTTTTTATTATTTATATGTGCATCAACCACACAACAAATCGATCATCGAACCAGGAAATTATATATATATTATTTTATTTTTTATTATATCTTGTTTCCAGATATTAAAGCATGAAAATCTTGCCAAGTTTGTGTGGCTCATATTCAGTAGAATAAAGGATTTGTCTCATTTGTTTTCGATCTGAAAAGTCCGTGTTTGTTTAATTTAATGAACAAAAGAGAGATTAGCAGAAATTAGTGATCTAGCACGCCAATGTCAAGTGAATTTCTCAGCAATAAATTAGACGTTTTATTATCATTTTTGTCCTGAAAGCTGAAATACACTAAACCATATCAATAACAGAGGTGTGTGTGTGTGTGTGTGTGTGTGTGTGTGTGTGTGTGTGTGTGTGTGTGTGTGTGTGTGTCCAGGTCTTTATAATAGAATAGTCTGTTATATAACAAAACCTTCCAATACAAATGACAATAATACCAAGTAATGCCAATGACAGGTGCACATCATGTTTGAACACCCGGAGTATCAAATATGTTTGATTACTTTATCTGATATAACAAACCTAAAGTCAACCAGCCAATAAACTAGGCCAAGAACGCGCATGCACGTGCTTTAGGTGAAGTGTCACTGAATCCTAATTTAGTCCAGGGTTCTGCCCCATCACGCGTCATCATATAGGCTACGTCCTGAAATGCCAATCGGTCTGTTCCCACGCCAGCTGGCTACTCTATATGTTCGTGGTTATGTTTTTTAACGATACTTTATGATTAAACCATATCCCCCCCAAATTAATTATGGGCAAAACTAAAAGACTGGATGACATAACTCGCTGGTACCATCAACAGGCCTGCAACAATATAAATTAGGTCCATGCTGTATATTAAAACATGACACTGTTTTCTGTTATCGTTTGTTTCTGGGTTAACAGTGTTTTCGTTTTTGTTGTGATCTTTACCAACTGCAGTAGGCCTATACTGGCAGACCAGTACCCTATATGAATTCTTTTTTAAAGAAAAGCGCACAATCACAAGCATTAGTGCAAGTTTTAAAAATAAAGCTTGTAAAAAAAAATAATAATAAACCTTATGCATCTATCCCAAGGATTACGTAAAATCATGCCGTATGCCAGAATTGCTGGTCTGAACGAACTTTAATATTGCCATACCCAGAACAGACTGCTGATCATTCTGGACTGTGACCCCTGATCATTACTGTGGGGACCCTATACTCACTGATCATTTAGCTTTCTGTCCTGTTCTAATGATCATTTTCTCAAGACCAAAGCATGAAGACACAATACAATTACAGCTTCACAGGCCTCTGTGAGGCTTGTCAAGTAACTGTATTGTACAAATAGTCAATGTTACTCGATATATCAATGGCTTCGATCAATATTTGCCATTTAAAACAAACCAAGTTGATTAGATTTTCGAGTGTAAATACTCATTGAGAGGAGCAGCAGGAGAATGCAGACTGGGGCAGATGGTTTCACCACTTTATTGGCCTGTCAATCCTTCCTGTTCACCATACACACACCTTCACACTTGGGCCTCTGTGATGGAAATATTGCATTTCTTACCTGCCGTCATGGGAATTAATAGAATAACACAATAACGAAATAGCACAGTCTTTCTTGGATGTTTTAATTTTTTTAGGAGCTAAAGGGCCTCGACGATCAGGAGCCTCCAGCAACAGATGTCCATACACAATTCTTGGGTGTTTGGTTTGACATTTTACAAGAATTGCGTTTGGACAATCAACTGCTTGGACTCAGAAAAGTGCCCAGGTCTGATGAGGAAGACAACGTTCACATATTTGGGTGATCAAACAGTAGAGTTCACAGACTGCCCCCAATGCTCTTGTTTTAAGAAAGCTGTCTCTCATAGGCCTATGCATTAAAATGTAAATGTAAAATGAATACATGTAAATTGTACAACCTGCAATTTTCGATAAAACAAAATAGCCTACGAATAAGTCAGGGCCTATCGGTCTATTCTCCAAGCAGTTTGGCCATTTCTATAGAGCACTCACGATAAGTTATTAGTCATTCATATATTTCACAATATTAGTTGCCTTAAGTCATTTTTCTCTGTTAAGAGGCCCACGAAATGTTCTCCTGAAAGAATATTTGCCTCCCAAAAGTAGTTGCCACTTAAACAGTTTCTTCTAGTAAGTATTGCATAGGAAGATGACTTAATATCTCAGCTAGGCCTAAAGCTCTAGATGTGATGTTTAGGCTGCTACCATTCAGCCATCATTCAGAGACTCAAACACACTTGCTTGACGTTTCCATATTATTTCATCACAAACAGACTACTTAAGAAAAGAGGAATTTTAAACCCAACTCTTCTCGACTACAATGTTTAAAAATGGCTGTTAACATCACATTTCAGATGTTAAATCATTCCAGTAATTGATAAAGGAGCAATTTAGACAACAGTATAGTTAATATGCAAATAGGAAACACGATTTGATGAGAATTCCAAGTCCAGGGTTTTAGATTTGTTTTTGTTTTTTAAACATTATCTGCACCTGAGAGGAGGTCCATGCATGCAGCTCCCTCACCTCCTCATCCTCACCTCCTCATCCTCCAGTCTCCTGGTGATCATCTCACAAACACAACAACGTCCAAATGATCCAACGTTCAATGCAAAAGGTAGATTTTCAATAACTTTAAGAAAGAAGTGGCTTTTGCCCCCCTGTCCTTGCCCCCCTGGTTATTGAGCTCGCATAAGATGAAATGCAGTAACATCTCTCAGTCCCGTGCGTCTTCTCCTATTCCCACGACTTGCAGCCTCCAGATGCCCCCCAGCAAAGAAAGAGGAAAGAGAACCAAAGCAGCGCGTGCGGGCGCGAGGATGCTCGGTGCAGGGTGCCAGAACCCCCCAGCTCAGCTCAGCTTTGACTTGACGGGACCCCCCCTCTCTGGGGGAATGGGCAACGAGTGTCCAGATCGCTGCTCTTCTTGGCTTTTTACTTGGTCTGGTCCAACAATACGGTGTTGCTGCGGCGTGTCTGCTGAAGGGAGTGGGGACGAGCTTCTCCTGGTACTGAATCTGAATAAAACACCACGGGGAGGGGGGGGTGATGAATGTCCATTGTGCTGCTGAGGTAATGAATCTGCACTGTCCTCTGTAGAGCACACAGGCCCGGCAGCTGCGAGGGGAGGGGGTGGGGGGCAGGGGGGAGGGGGGGGGAGCAGCAACCTCTTAAAGACACAACAGCCCCATTTTCTGTCACCCCCCTCCTCTCTCTCTCTCTCCAATCTCTCCTAAATTGATGACAATACCAACAGTGTTTATTCAAGACCCCCCAAAGCACGGACAGCGCTGCGTGACGTGTTTGTTCTCTGTGTGAGGGAGCTTGTGCAACGCTGTGACCAGTCACTGGACATAAAGCCAGGCCTTGACCATTCTCAGTGCAAAGCAGAGGCCTGTCTGTACGCACAGAGATGGCCCAGGGTCAAATAACGAGATGGGGCGAGTTATGTCAGCATGTCAGGTGGTTAGATGGGTTAACATGAAGCTACTGTAGTTGGATTGTTTTGACAACAGTGACATAGTTGATACTATAGCAGCAATGCCATTTGACGCAGATAGGCATATTTCTGATTCTTTTGATCAGAGATATTCCATAGGTCACAGGTGCTATGGCGTCTCTTGTCATGAACATGTCCACCCTGTCGCGGCACAACGGGGTTCAAAACCGGGGTCACCCCTGACGCACGCACTTTGTAGGCAACGGCCACCTCGAGCCAAAAACACGAAGAACACATAAATCCAATCCAACTTTATTTCTATTGCACTTTAAAACAACACGGTTGACCAAAGTGCAGTACATAGCAATATTAAAAACGCAATAAATAGACACACACTATACACAGTAAAAAGCAACACAACAAGTGGTAAAAACTCAACAAATAGAGACACACTGTACACTGTAAAAGTCAACACATCACTGAAAAGCTATTGATGAGCCTAAGAAATTCAAACCCTGTTACTCGTCCATAAGATTTGACCTGGAGGCTCGAGCCGAATCCGGATAGGATGCGTCACGTGCGCTTGAAGTGCCTCTAAAGCCTTCAGACAGGAGCAGGCCTGCACGCGCATGAGAAAATAATTCATCAGGTGTTCATCTTTAATGGAGTTTGGCTTATTAATAAGGTTGAATTTATTTTTAATTAACACTTCTTAAACGTTGAACTAACAGTGGTTGAACGTAGCCCACAGGTGGCAATCAATGTTGTTGCTTGTGTTTTTATTTGTTTTGTTTATTACTGTTTTTAAGGTATTATTTTTTTATTTGTGAAGCCAGTCCTGGCACTGAGAACGGTGCTACATAAAATAAACGTTTTACTCAGCCTATCTATAAATTAAATTAAAATATTATTATACGCAATATATATGCTAGGCCTTATATGCATACAGCCTATACAATTGTATCTAAAGACTAGGATGTTTTTTTAGATTAGATTAGATTAGATTAGATTAGATTCAACTTTAATGTCATTACACAGGTACAAGTACAGGGTAACGAAATACAGTTAGCATCCAACCAGAAGTGCAAAACAGTTATTACAACAGAATATAATAAATGTAAGTATACTTAGAATATACACAGTATGAACAGTATAATCAGAATAAACAGGGTATGTACAGATTAAAGTGATTTAAGACAAATGTACAGCTCTATTGTACAAGATGCTACAGTACAGTACAGAGTTGCATGTATGTACAGTTAGTGCAAATGATGCAATGAGCAGATGTGCAAAATGAACAGATAGTGCAGTAACAGATGTGCAGATGTGCAAAATGAACATAGTGCATATAACAACCGAATGATGCAGGTGGTGCAAAATGAACAAACAGAAATGATAGTGCAAATATAGGGTGGCGGGGGTTCTAGGGGGGGGGGGGGGGTCTTTTTTATCAATGTTTTACTTTTAAAATTTGCATAACACATCAGAACGCAATAATCGTTTGGAAAGTTTCTCTCTGCGAAACATTCTCCCATAAAATAAAAAATAAAAAATGATTTCGACCATAGATCAAGTCTATGATCCAGATCCAGACGTTCTGCACACCAGCGCACCTTTTTCACGCTCGCCAAGGAACCCTGCGCGCCTCAACTCTCCCCAATAAATCAGGGAGTTGATCCCGCCCCCCTCAGGCATGGGGGGTCCTCCTCCTTAAAGTAAAATCCCCTTTCTCTTTCATCCCTCAGAAGGAGGCGAGTTAACCTGCTCCTGATCCCCCAGCTTGCCTTTCTTAGTCCCAGAGCTCCATTCAGAGCTCATTTGCCCCCTGAAAAGCAAACTTCTCCTCACAGCCTTTTCACGCCTCCACTTGGCTGGAACAAGAGGAAGTTATGAATCTGACTCAGTATAGGCCAAGGAGACAGTCACTTCAGATGACTTCAGATAAAATAAACATGAATTTACTCGGATAAATGCAACATTCTCCTTAAACTCCTTCTTTTATATGGATTGTTCAACGTGTCAACACATTGTTTCAGTATATGCTTATTCTTCTCATTTCATTCACACATTTAGACAACTTAAAGCAACCAGAATGATGTTTAAACTGGGTTGTCTTTAAAAGTTATCATTGAAGTCTGGCTGATGGAAAAACAGCCCAGCCAGTCATGTAGTCCAGCAGTCTACCAGGCAGCTCCAGAGCGTGAGGCCAGCTTGCTTTCATGTGAAGGGGTGTACAAACAGACCCATCAGGGGTCCATCCCAGCCCCGTGGAGGCCTGAGTTGAGCCTCCCAGTCCCCCCTGATCAATGCTTAACCTGCAGAGAGAGAGAGGGGCAGTGGTGCAGAGGGGCCCAGGACAACAGGGAGGAGGACTATCAGCCCTTCTCTAGAGGGAGGTGGGGTGGAGCGGACAATGGAGAGGGGGATCCCCCCTGTGGAAGCCTCCCCACGGGGAAGGCATGTCTGTCAAGCTGGTAAGGTAACAGCCGCCTGGGACTACCCAAGGCTATAGAAGGTAACCCTCGAACTAGCAGCTACCTGCTAACAGCTAATAGCCTATGTTAAGATAAGGTCAGACTGAAGATTAGTTGAGTTTACATCCTATTGCTAACCTGCTATAATAATAATAATACAGAATCTGTAATGGTGTTTAACCAAAGACAGGAGTTAAAGGAGATAGTTGTATTGTAACGAACAGGTAATGAATTTGGTGCAACAAGAGATTGATGTCTGAAGGCTACATTTGGCCCACAAGGAATCTCCTCAAGTGCTCGTGTTGCCTCCCGCCCCCTGCTAGTCCCCACCCCCCTACACCCGCCCAACCTTAGCTCTGCCTTAATATCCCCCAGAATTCTTTGACGGAGGCTGCATAGTTGCCTGGCAACGGGAAGTCGGCCAGTTAGGAGCAGGAGAGTGGTCGAGGTTAAACCGTCTGTAGGGAGCTAGTGGATAGCATCAGGTCCTTCTCCTATAGCTCCCCCTCCCATTGGTTTATACGATTTCTAGCTAGTATCAGTCCAGCAGGTAGTGCCAGTGATTTGCCCCTATAGTCCCTCTGATATACCACTCAAATAGCTACTGTCAGGTCTTGTGTCTTCTCTCCTTCGCTCCAACACAGTATCAGGTCATACCCATAAACTCCACCTGCCTTCTCCTTACACCTCAGGGTGGCTGAGCGGTTAAGGAATTGGGCTAGTAATCAGAACGTTGCTGGTTTGATTCCTGGCCGTGCCAGATTACTTTTTGTCCTTGGGCAAGGCACTTCACCTTACATGCCTCCGGGGGGGAATGTCCCTGTACTTGCTGTAAGTCTTTCTGGATAAGAGCGTCTGATAAATCACTAAATGTAATGTAAATGTAAGTCCTCCCTGGTCAAGCACCGGTATGGGGTCACTTGCTCACCTGTCACTGCAGCTATAGTGACCCCAAACCTCCCTCAGACACCTCCCTCAAGCCCCCTGTTTCCTGCAAAGAACCAGCGGATGTTAGTGGGTCATGTGACATAGCTTATCACTAGCTGTTAGTAGCTGCAGAAACACCAAGCTCACGCTCCAGCTAGCTCAACTGCATGCATGCCAATTAGCACATACACATTTTTAATATGCATCTAATTAGGATTAGGGTTTAATTAATTATCGAAACATATTAGGAGAACTGCTAAACAAAACCTGTCTCATCTACTTATACTCAGTTCAATTCAGCAGGTTAGAAGGCTGGTTATTTCATGGTAGAAAACATTCCATACTGGACCATTCTGGATTTTTAGAACTTACAAACATATGAGAATGCAGGACCGCTTAGCAACCGGAATCATGGTTGTTCCGAGGACGGATGTGTTTATGACTCTGAGGGGAGCTGCTTTTAACAAGGACCTTCTTTAGTTTGTAGTGGCGACAGAATGGTCACCATTCTGCTTAATGAGGTATTGTGCAGGTTTTCTCCACCCAAATACTCCAGCAGAATGACAGTTGTAAATGGGCTATAAGCTAAGGGCCAACCGTCTAAACTCATCATTATCTGTTTCTGTAAGGTATCTGTCAATTTTGTTTCAGCTTTGGTTGTCACTAAAGTCTTTTAAAACTGCCAATGTACCTTCTCAAATATATATTGATACTGAGCTATACTGCTACTACTTTAACACTACTCCTAATGCAGATTTCATAGCACTAATAATGTGCTGGTTTGTCATAAAATATCTGAAATTTACCACAGCTGATTTTCAAATTTTAATTCAGTTTTTCAATTGCTTAAATATATTGAATTAAATTGGGATCCTCCTGATCTTCATTATAACCTAGCAGGCAATATAGTGTTATTTTTTTGCAATTAAATGAGTCACTTTCTTATACCTTTTACACAAACTCCAAATGCTAAGCACACTTTACAGCTGAGAGAATCATCTCAAAGAGAATGTAAACATTTGGTTCCATGTGAAATAAACGGCTCCCACATGTGATCCTCCTCTGGTTGTGTCCAAAACGTCAACGCTCGAGTGTTCATCCAGCAACCAGGCCTGATCCCTGTCTAACAGATACACCTTGTAATGTGTAGAGAGATGTGCTGCTGCGCTGCGAGTGAAACCATTTAGCTTGATGCTGATAAAAGCACGTGACCTGACTGACCTAAACAGATATAATGATGTGTACTGCAGATGTGTTGCCTTTTACATTTTTTGTTTGTTTAGCTTGATGTTTTTTTATTTATTCAGTAATTTGTAAATGTCCAGAATACATGGAGTTTGAGAAAGGTAAAAGGATAACGTATATAATACATTTTTAAAACTCTTCTGTTACTGGGCATCCATACGGTTGAGGAGGATTTTTTCTGCTTTACCGTGGTTATCTTTGGTAAAATACCATAATGTTAGGAAAATAAAGTCCAATCTGTAACATGTCTACAATATTTACTACCTATATGGTATCAGAACATTTTATTAAGATAATTACACATGTAAAAGAGGATGAACTATTCGCCAGTAAATAGTAAATTGATGGCTGTCTATGTTTATAGGGCTGTAGTGTAATGATTGATTGAACAGAATTGTCAATAGATGTCAAGTTTTGTGTGTGTGTGTGTGTGTGTGTGTGTTTGGCTCCAGGTTAGGGCTGTGCTACCTGTTTTGAAAAATTGAAATCTATTTGGAAAAACATGCTGATAAGTATTTGAGAAAGAACTCAAATACATGCTGGCAGAACATTCTGGTGCTGTTCGTGGAAACTAGGGCTTGTATGTTTAACCGTAGTGAGCGAAGAGAGGAGTTGGTGTTTGTGTACAGCTGCCACATGTGCTTTTGAGGTGGACAAGGCAGGATGGAGATGAGCGAGGAGAGACGAAGAGTGAGAGAGAGAGAGATTGCGGGCGAGAGACAGAGAGAAAGAGAAAGGGACAGAGAGAGCGGGGGAGAAGAAGCGAGAGAATCTTAGCGAACGTGGGTTTCTCCTGAGCAGTTGAAAAGGCTGCTGAGTAAGAATGTGCCAACCGTGGAACCCTGAGTGACAGTTATTGACCGTAGAACCCGGAGACGTCAGTGTGGGAACGCGGTTATTGATTATTATCACCATGGCTATAAAGGTTCCAAAGGTTTCTCAGAGTGTCACGATTCACCCCAATCTCCCCCTCCCCTTCTCACCCAACACCCCAACATTCGCCGCCAAACCTTCGTGAAGAAAACAGGAGTGGGAGAATGGTGATAATGGGATGGCAGAGTTGAGTAAAGTGTGTGTATGTCTGTGTGTATGTATGTATGTGTGTGTATATGTGTGTGTATGTGCGCGTCATGGGTCCCCTGACAGACCCCCCACAATGTCTGAAGAAGACCAACTCAATTGAGAGCTCTTATCCACCCAACTGTTAACGGCGAAATGGTTAGAGCCTTCATCCTTCCTTAGAATCACCATCCACACACACACACACACACAGACGGTGCCATATTGTAGCAGTGTTCCCTGACCCCTGACCCCTTGCCCCAGGAGTGAAAAGTTAGGTCAAACTCACCGAGCCCTGCCACTACCGAGGATGCTGGGAAAGAGGCCCAGCGAGGCAGGGGGGGTCAGCGCTTGGGTAGGTGTGTGCGTTGTGTTAAAGCAGAGGGTGTCATGAATCTCATTGACCCTGGTCTCCTGCTCCCCCTGGTCAGAGACGGAGCCCCACACTATTGTCACAAACCCGCTGTTCTTTCACTCTTCCATTCAGAGGCTTTTCCTAAAGAAAGAAACCTCTGAAAATCACTTCAGATCGCTGTCATAGAACTGATTCAGCCTTGATGTTTACCATGGACCAGTTTGCCGCCTTTTTTGCATTTGGTCTCTCTCCTCCTTGCTCTCCCTCTCTCTCTTATCCTCTCTTTCATAATCTCTCTCTTTCATTCGTTCTTTCTCATCCTCCCTGATAAACGTATAAGACAATAATCAATATAGTAGTATAGATAGTATTGATCGAAGTACACTCTCTTAATTAAAATGTATCTTCTTAATGAACACATTCTAATGTACAGCCTATTGTGATTAGGACAAGGAGACAGACCCAGCATGTATGTAAGTATTTTGTAGTATTTACTGTATCTTACTGTATTTTTATACATTAACTTGGTACTATAGGGGTGCTATACTAAACCCTGCTGCTGTTGAGAACTGCAATTTCCCCACTGTGGGACAAATAAAGGATTATCTAACCTAATCTAATGCATAGATAATCATTATTACAATGACTGAATCACTTTGATAGGAAATCAACTCAATGCTGCCCTCTGTAGGCAGTGGTTTTGAAACAACATTACAATAACAATCCAAATTTAAGAAACAATTTAAAAACTGATTTGTAGGCATACATCTGTTTCAACGGTTCAATCCAAGGCTATTTTCCCCACATGTAAATCGTAAGACATAAGTAGGCCGACACATAAATAAATGGCCACCTAGTTCTGAGTTGCCTTATTAGAGTCTACAAGTTAGTAGACTACATTGTTGCCCAGATGTATTCATTCTAGCATTAAAAACTGAGATCTATCTTGGTATGGTATGTCTTTTTTTGTTCAATCTATTTATTTTCTAATTCTCTATTTATATATATATATATATATATATATATATATATATATATATATATATATATATATATATATATATTTGTAAATATGTATTACTTAAACATGTTGTGAAGAGTATTAATTAAATAGTGGAGACAGGGTAGGTTTAAATAAGCATATGCTCCATCCTCCTCCTTTTAGGACATGTTTGGTTCACATGATTACTTTTTGTATTATTTATTGTCATTGTTGTCTTGCTTGTTTTTCAGTGCACTTTGTTGTTTTACCAGTACATGTTGGAAATAAACCATCTAAAATAAACTATGGTAAAACAATGCTTTGATCTGAGTGCGGAAGTTGTAATATGGCCCGGGTCTGTCCCGGGTCTGGCTCGGGTCTGAACACGTCAGTAAGACTCAGCTGCTGGAAGAGGGGGAGAGAAAAAGTCTTTTTTTCATGCATTGCTGACTCGGACCTGAAGGATCGACGTGACTGTTGCATGATCACTTTCTATTCTTCCACAATGTTGCTCTGCTTCTTAGTTTTAGCTGCTTTCCTCAGCAGAACTGCGGGTTACTTTTCCGAGGAAAAGTTTCCAGAAGAGTCAAATATGCAGCCTCCTACAGTAGTGATAGCCATTATAGCCCGCAACGCTGCTCATTCCCTGCCTTACTACCTCGGTGCTTTGGAGAGATTGAACTATCCTAAAGACCGCATATCAGTCTGGTAGGTGATGCTGGGTGTGTGTGTGTGTGTGTGTGTGTCCGCTGAAGTCCCTTTTGTCAAAGTGCAGCAGGCGTCCTAAGGTCGATTGAGTTGAGATGAGGTTTTGAATGCGTCCCTTGTTCCCCTAGCCTCACCCCTCTTAAAACTTACCCCCATTTTCCATGAAAAGTCTTAAGGTGTGCTCATGTGTTAGAGATTGCGGATGTTGTCTCTTCGACTATACAACTTAATTAAACATGATTTAAAGGCTGCTAAAACGGCCAATGTTAAGTTCTGTAGGGTAAATTCACTTGTTGAGATTGTAAATAACTTTTCACATCACACCACAACAAGATTTCACCAAGATAATACAGAACCATATGATTTCTACAGAGCATCCCCTCTGCTAATACAAGGTCAATAACATCTTATGAGAGTGGGCCTTGGTGCCTGCAATAGAAAGAGTCCCATTTGTCCTGTCTGTGTGTGTGTGTGCGTGTGTGCGTGTGTGTGTGTCTAATATGACTGCGTGTGCATGTTTTCATGCATGTGTGTGTGTGTTAGCATGTGTGTTCATGTGCGTGTGGTGCTGCTCAGTCCATCCATGCAGGCTGGAAGCAGGACAGTGAACAGAAGAGAGGCTGAATGCACTTGTGCTGCTGTGTCCCCAGGGCAGCCACGGACCACAACTCTGACAACACCACGGCCATGCTGAGAGAATGGCTCACGGTGGTGCAGAAGTTCTACCACTATGTGGAGTGGAGGCCCATGGACCAGCCCACGTAAGGAGGGAGGGAGGGGGGGAGAGGGAGAGGGGGAGGGAGGGAAGAAGATAGGAAGAGAAAGAGATGGAGGGAGGGAGAGAGACAGAGGGAGGAAGAGAGAGAGGAAGAGAAAGAGAGGGAGGGAGAGAGGAAGAGAATGGAAGAGATAGAGAGTGGGAGGAAGGGAGGGAGGAAGGGAGGATGAAAGGAGTTTTGGGCTGGACAGACATGTTTCGTACATATGTTCTGCTGTGTGTGTGTGTGTGTGTGTGTGTGTGTGTGTGTGTGTGAACTTCAGTCCTGACCCTTTGCTGTTGCTGTGCAGGGTCTATGCAGGAGAGCTGGGTCCTAAGCACTGGACCAACACCAGATATGAGTACCTCATGAAGCTGAAACAAGCAGCTCTGAACTTTGCCAGGAAACGCTGGGCAGACTACATCCTGGTACATGGGTCCACTTCCTGCCACGTCACAGCATATCAGCATCAGACGCTCACTGGATGTAAGGTCTCACTGTGATTGTATTCTGTCTTTCTGCTTTGTTCTGTCTGTCTGTCTGGGGGGTGGGGGGGGCGGGGGGGGGGGGGGGGGGGGCAGTATGCGGACACAGACAACATCCTGACCAACCCAGAGACCCTCAACCTGATGATCGCTGAGAACAAGTCAGTCATCGCCCCCATGCTGGATTCCCAGGGAGCCTACTCCAACTACTGGTGTGGCATCACCCCTCAGGTGGGTGTGGACCCCTGGGGGATTTTCTTAGGATATTAGTGCCTAGTAATCTTAGGTAGTGTGTATACTGAGGCCTGCTTGGTCAATATATAAGTAAATAAATAGTCATTTTGCAGATGCTTTTATCCAGAGTGACTTACAGTAAGTACAGGGACATTCCCCTGAGGCAAGTAGGGTGACTTTACCCAAGGAAACAACGTCACACAGCCACAGCCGGGAATCGAACTCACAATCTTTCGATCATGAAGCCAATGCCTTAACCCGCTGAGCCAGCAGACTCCCCATATACACATATTCTCTTCCAATTTAGTGTCATGCATAAAATATATAAAATATATATCTGCTACATATCCTTCATACATTCATGTTATTAATCGTAATCTCATCAACCCTCCCTCGTGGCGCTCTGCCTCCTGTCTTCCTGTGTGTTGTCAGGGTTACTACCGCCGCACAGCCGAGTACTTTCCTACGCGTCACCGCCACCGGCAGGGGTGCTACGCCGTTCCCATGGTGCACTCCACCTTCCTGCTGGACCTGAGGAGAGAGGGCATGAAGCTGCTGGCGTTCCACCCACCGCACCCCGACTACTCCTGGCCCTTCGATGACATCATCGTCTTCGCCTTCTCCTGTCGTGCTGCCGGTGAGACACACACACGCACAATATCACAATCCACAGTATGAGGTGGATACACAACCAAACGTGTCTCCACTCACACACACACACACACAGATATGTTCACAACAAAAACCTACTCCACGCTAGCATGCCCCGCTCACCCCTATGTGTGTGTGTGCGTGTGTGTGCGTGTGTGTGTGTGTGTGTGTGTGTGTGTGTGCGTGTGTGCGTGTGTGCATGTGTGTGTAGGTGTGCAGATGTACCTGTGTAACAAGGAGCGCTATGGTTACCTGAACATCCCAGCCAAGCCTCACCACACAGTGGAGGACGACCGCATCAACTTCGTCCACCTTCAGCTGGAGTCCATGAGTGAGCACATGACCTCCTGCCCACCATGAACCTCAATGACAAAAATGATGTAGAACAACCTAACAGAACAATGTGACGCCCCCCCCCCTCTCCCCCCGCAGTCGAGGGCCCTCCCATGCACCCCTCCCGCTTCGTCCATGTCTTCCCCAAGAAGAGGGACCTTATGGGCTTCGATGAGGTGACGTTGGGGTGTCTTCCGTGGCTGACAGCAGGGCAACTATTTTGGGGTGTAGTCAGGATAGGGGATCAAATTGACTAGACATATGCTGACCTAGCGACCCCCTGACCCCGCCGTGACCCCTTACCCCTTCCCAGGTGTTCTTGATCAACCTGCGCCGTCGCCCTGACCGCCGCGACCGGATGTTGTTCTCTCTAAACGAGCTGGAGATCGACGTCAAAGTGGTGGACGCCGTGGATGGGAAGTACGTGCCCTCCTGTGTGACTGTTCCTGAGTGACTGTTTCTGACTGACTGTTCCTGAGTGACTGTTCCTGAGTGACTGTTTCTGACTGACTGTTCCTGAGTGACTGTTCCTGAGTGACTGTTCCTGAGTGACTGTTCCCGAGTGACTGTTCCTGTGTGACTGTTCCTGAGTGACTGTTCCTGAGTGAGTGTTCCTGAGTGAGTGTTCCTGTGTGACTGTTCCTGATTGACTGTGTGTTTGCATGTACACTGTGCGTATGGTCAGCCGTTTACGCTCACGTTTGTGTGTTTGTGTGTGTGTTTGTGTGTGTGTGTGTGTGTGTGTACAGCGCTCTGAACAGCAGCGATATTAAGATCCTAGGTGTGGATCTGCTACCTGGATACTATGACCCGTTCTCTGGCCGGACCCTGACCAAAGGAGAGGTGGGCTGTTTCCTCAGCCACTACTACATCTGGAAGGAGGTCAGAACAAACACACACACACATTCAGAAACACACACACACATGGTCTCTTCCTTTACCTCATCTCTCCTCTGCCTTTTGCCCCTCTCTCCCTCCTATCCCTCCGCCTCCTTCTCTCCTCCTCTTCCTCCTGCCTCCTCTCCCTCCCTCCTCCCCAGATGGTGGACCAGCAGATGGATAAAGCTCTCATCCTAGAGGATGATGTGCGTTTCCAGCCTAACTTTAAGCGGCGTGTGCTGCGTCTGTTGGAGGAGGTGAAACTGGTGGAGCTGGACTGGGACATCATGTTAGTGGACTCATGATTTAAACACCATGAAACACACTGCAAGCCAAGCTATCAGCTGACAACTGCCCAAGCTCCCTAGTGCTCAGAAGCAAATCCCATGTCAAAGTTCCTTTTCTTCCTAGAAAAATGAAGTTATAGTTATATTTTGTTATATATATAATTTGTTTTTATATCCTACATCCATTTTCCTGTGTCTTGCTTCCTGTGTCCTTTGTTAGATACCTGGGCAGGAAGCAGGTGAACCCTGGGAATGAGGAGGTGGTGGAGAATGTGCGAAACCTGGTAGTGGCCGACTACTCCTATTGGACGCTGTCCTATGCCATCTCGCTTCAGGGTGCCCAGAAACTGATGAATGCCGAGCCCTTGTCTAAGATGCTTCCTGTCGATGAGTTCCTGCCCATCATGTACGACAAGCACCCCAAGTACGTACCTAGCGACTGTTGCACTTCAGTCGATCCCACTCAGTCCTGGATGGGAACTCT
Source organism: Neosalanx taihuensis (assembly GCA_030340665.1). Taxonomy (NCBI): domain Eukaryota; kingdom Metazoa; phylum Chordata; class Actinopteri; order Osmeriformes; family Salangidae; genus Neosalanx; species Neosalanx taihuensis. The sequence continues at coordinate 8,188,120 of CM059301.1, forward strand.
GAGCATTAGAGTGTCCTGTGTGAACTCCTGTCTCTCACTCGCTCTCTCTTTGCGCTCTCACTCCTTTGCAGCTAGCCAGACAAAGAACAGCACTAAAACAAATTCAGACAAAAATGTTGGTACCCTTCTGTCAATGAAAGAAAAACTTTTTCCGACTTTCATTGGTTAACATGCATAGAATTTTTGTTTATTATTACTTTAGTCAGATTCAAGTTTTTTCTGTGACCATTGTGAGTTTTTCTTTCCTTGACCGAAAGGGTACCGACAATTTTGTCCACATCTGTATGTCCACAAATGGTCTAGATCAGAGCTAGATCAAAGCAAAACACAAACGGTTGCATTGTGGGTAACTCCTGTGGTCAGCCTCAGAAGCTGACCGTGCTGAGGTCGCCTACTAATCTGTTCTCTCCCCATCCAATAAGCAATTCCAGCTCGAATATAGCTCCCCACCATTCTTCCCAGCCCTGTCACATTCTCTGACACATATTTGTTTCCCGGCAGTGTCCAGCTCTTCTCTCTCCTCCAGCTCCATGTGGAGAACAGAATAGTTGTGGCTCCATTCCAGGCCACATCCTTAAAGCTGCAGCTCGTAGTGTTGACCACAGGGCTGGGAGGGGAGGTGTAGATGATGGTGTGTGTGTAGGAGTGGATGGGGGGGGGGGATATGGAGATGCGAGGGGTGGGAATAGGGAGGTGGAGGGGAGCTGAGGAAGGGGAGGAGTAATGGGTGCGAAGGGGAGGAGGAAGGGGGGTGAGATGTCTGTGTGTTCTATCATGCATGGAAACTTGGCCTCCTGCCTGGGAGTGTGTATGTGTGTGCGTGTGTGTGAGTGTGTGCATTTATGTGAATGTGTGCACCAGCCATTCTGCTTTTTTATTCTGTCAGCAGTATCTTGTCTCATCAGTGAACTACAAGCATCTACGTGAACTGTCATTTTAACTGCTCTGCTACCGTCCATCTTCTGCCCACCTCTCAGTGAAGACTACAAATCCCACTTCCCCAACCGCAACCTGCAAGCCTTTTCCACACACCCCCTGCTGGTTCGACCTTGTCACTACGCCGGGGACCCCCAGTGGGTGAGCGACACAGAGACCTCCACACTGTGGGATGACGACGCCGTTAGGACCGACTGGAGGGGTTCCCACAAGACCCTGAAGGGCACCGCCCCTCCCCAGATGCTGCAGACCACCTACAGGGACGAACTCTGAAACTGGGGTCACCACAGGGTCAAAGGGGGGGCAGGTTCAGTGACAGGGAGGCTGTCGGGTAAAGGAGAGTTAGGAGGGTGTTCTGTGTATGTATGTGTGAGTGAGTGTCTGCATGTGACAGTGAGAGTGTATGTATCCATGCATGTTCCAAATATAGAAATTTCCGGAAGACCATTTCTTGATGTTGAGAGGTGAATCTGACTAAGAACTGCAGGGCAAAGAAGACGATGTCTGAAATGTTGTTAGGCTAAGGCAGAGCTCCAAATCTATGCAAACTCTACATGTTACCAGAGCTGTGTTGATTGGTTATTTCTGGTCTAGGTCCATGTTAAAGTTCAAGAGGTCACGAGAGTGTGGCGTTACTGGGGGTCGCCCATGGAGTCAGCTACAGTTTCATGCTGCGCTGAGCTGTGATTGGCTGTTTTTATGGGCTGTTTTCCTTTCAATGTGTTTATTGTTCTCTTAATAATGTTGTATATGTGAATATTTTATCTTTTGATAATTTATTTGTGGTGTTATATCATTTCGGAGGCTGTGGTTGTTTTTTTCTGTGCAGAAAGTTTTCATTCTTATGGACGCATTCTGTTGTGAATTTCAAGTGCAATGGTTGTGAGGGTTATTTTTTAAATGTTTTTTTATGTTAAGTGAATTTCTGCTATTAGTTTACAAGTTTAAAAAAGTATTTTTATGTTAAGTTTAACATTCCCAGTTCTTTTTTTGACAGAAAGGAGTTCAGTTTACCCACAGACGGTGCAACTAAATGTTATGTACTTACTTTGTAATTTGAAACTCATGAAATACACTGTTAAAATGTGTTTTATCAACATCTTGTGCAGTTGTCATGACAGCAAACCACCCCTAGAGGTCGATGTGGTTGTGTGGGGGAGATGACCAACACTGCTCTGTGTAAGGCTGTAGGAGCAGCCATAGACATGTCTATGGGAGCAGCTGGCTGTTGGTGGGTCTTTTTGGAGTCACCAGGAGCTTTCGGCCCCCATGTGAAGCTGTTCCTCTGGGATGTGAGTTCTCTATCCATCCAGACATTCTGCTGCACCATGAGAAAAGAGCCTGTTGGCTCTTGGATCATTGAAAAGAAAGTCTTGATTTGTGATGTTACTCTTGATGACATACGTTCAAAACACGCACACACACAAACCCTATGGCTTATGTAATGTAGAGCTCAGAGGCTGAAAGGAGAGCCTGTACAGTAAAAGGGGAGAGGGGGAGGGTGGGACATATGGTACATTCCTCTATATTTACATTTAGTCATTTATCAGACAGATGAGTGGGAAATCAGGTGGCTAACGGGGTTAAGGCGTGTGATCGGAAGGTTGTGTTCGATTCCTTGCTGTGGTAGCGTAGGTGTAGGTGACGTTGGTCACCCTATTTGCCTCAGGGGGAACATCCCTGTACTTGCTGTAAGTCGCTCTGGATAAGAGTGTCTGCCAAATGTCAATGAGTGGCAGCTTATTTGCATACCGTCATTTTAGCAGCAAATAAGTCAGCCAGTGAACAAAACCAAAAAAGTGAACTAAAATGACTAAATGTAAATCAATCTCACTTAACTCTCCTAACACTAAGCAACAGCCAAGTCTGGCACGAGGATTACAATAAATATGTTGTCTTTGTTATTGCTGTTGTGTAAGTCTGTCATAACTCAGTGGGCAGATGTCAGTTGGTGCCTGTGCCAGCTTCTCCCATGCAGACGGTTCGAGCTGCTCAGGGTTCAATGTTGTGTCTTCCTGTCCAACCCTGTTTGCACTGGTCTCAACCCACCTCCAGGGGTGTGCAACTCAGCTCAGCCTCTGATTGGCTGAGGGGGGAAGGCCAAAATCCATGAGGTCAGCAGAGGCACACACATATCCTATTTTTACTGAAAGAAACAAAAAAACAAGTGAGCAGTGTGTGTCCTTCGTGTATTAAGGAGAAGCCGTTAGTAAATCCCTTTTTTAAAACTGAAATTCATGAACACACACTCACCAGATGTGGCCCATGTTCCATTTCTGCTTCAGTTACTTTCAGCTAAGGACTGGAGGGGAATAGCAGCAACACACCCTCATTCACCCACAACAAATGACAGGCACACATAATACCACATAACACTGGGTTTAATGCAGCATTAATATGATCCGCATTAGTCATGAATGCAGTTTCACAAATGTGTGGACCTGTATTTCCTGTGTTCTACTTTGGTCTGCATTGCTGAACAACGAAGTGATGCCAGACAAACTGTTTGAATGTGTCCCGTTAGAGGAGAGATGTGGAGTATTTTCCTTCTGTCAGTCTAAAGACACAAGGGTAGAAGATTATCTAAATGAATAACTACTGAACACAAGTACAAACGTGCAAACACGAGGTGACGACTGTGTGTAGTGTTTTGTTGAGACATTAGAGTAGTGGAAGGGGGGGGCACGATAAATACACTGCCTCTACACAGCCTTGTAGAGTAGTGCTAGGAAGTTCAGATCATTTTACAAACTCTGTTCTTTGAATCTCGTTCATTAAAAAATAACGAATCTTTTTTCGTGAGTCACTTGAGCGCACGCGTGTAAGAGTCCCTCTGCGCGGCCACGAGAAAAATGAAAGAATCACTCTGACTCCCAAATCTTTAGAAGTGATTCATTTGGAACGAGTCGCACTATGTAGAGCGTGAACTAACTAACCCGGTCAGTCTGACAGCTGCTGCCAGTTTCTGCAGTTACAGCTTCAGTACATTCGCTTCTTTCGGCCATTTTTGGGGGGCATTTCGAACGTGTGCAGAATTGTTGTTCTGTTGTTGTTTGTGCAAAAAAAAATCTTACTTGTAGCAGCTGGTTCATCGTTACGTCTTTCTGGAGTTTGGTAAGTAACCGCAGGGCAGCAGCATGATGTTCTTATTGACAGTTTGCGTCACTGTGCATGACACTTTCAACCTGTCTTCAAAACAACAGCATACATGGAAAGTAAGGCCTGTATTCGTTTTTAGATCAGCTTTGTCGCAATTATCTTAAAGAACAGTAACATCAGGAGGATCACCTATAATAATCATGATGTTACTGTGATATATTATTCAAATAGTGCATGGTTGATTGGCATTGTATAAAGTTGCTTGTAAATGTATAGTATATATAGGATGCTTTTGGCAGCCGTGCTTCGGGTGGCACAACACAGGTGTTGTGTCAAAATCGGTGACCTGTCGAGAACTGTGCCCAGGGTTGGCATGGTCAGCTCATGTTGGGAAGCCTAACCCTTCTGCTAACAGTTAGGGGGAGGGTTAGGCTTGGAACATCCAACTGCAGCCTTCTGCTTTCGGTAAAGAACCGACCATATGGGGGAGGGGGTGATATACAACTAACAGGAGAACAAATACAGTGACAACTGGGGCACCAGGATAGTTCTGGTAGAATTGGAGGACGAGGGAAAACAGACAAGCACACAGAACACTGCACAGAATGCATGTTTGTAACTGTATTGGAGAGTAAATGCAAAATAAATCCTGTTGTAACTTTCAGACCGTTGAACTGAGATTTAGATAAGGGGTTTACTGGTCCTGTGTACAGGGGCCATGGCCTTTCTGGGGGTAGCCATGCGGAGGTTGGCGGGGGGCAGTTCCTCCATCTCTCCCCTGGCCCGTGCCTCCACTCGCTGCTACAGCTCGGAGCCCACCAACGAGAAGAATGTTCCCTACGAGGTCACATTAAAACAGGTACTGCTTGATGACTAAATGTACTGTAAATGTAAACACAGTCATACAGTGTAGAGAACACAGTCAAACAGGATAGATAAAAGTCAAACAGGATAGAGAACCCAGGTGAGAGAACCGTCTCTCCTCTCCAGCAGGAGGGCGTCACCAGTGGGCCCACCAAGCCCCTCCCCCGAGCAGCGGAGGCTGTGGTGATTGGAGGGGGCAGCCTAGGTTGCCAAACTGTGTACCACCTCGCCAAGATGGGCATGACCAACGTGGTTCTGCTGGAGAGGGACCGTCTGACTGCGGGCACCACCTGGCACACAGCAGGTATGGCACCCTGGATCACACAAGCTCTGCATTCAAAGGCTTCTTAGTTGTCCTTGGTTTATCCTTTAAACTACTCCTCTTTCACGTGCAACGTTTGTGTTTACTGGCCATGGAGGGATGTTAAAAAAACTTTAGTTTCACTGTAGTAGTCTGCGAAAGTGTACTATCTGGTCAGGTTAGCCATGGATGGTATGCACTAAAAGCCAGTAGAATTGATTTTTCTAGACCAAAGATTCCCTTTGTTATTTTCCTGTTCATTTATTTGAGCCCCACACCCCAGGCCTCCTGTGGCAGCTGCGGCCCAGTGATGTGGAGGTGGAGCTGCTGGCCCACACCAGGAACGTGATCAGCAGGGACCTGGAAGAGGAGACAGGCCTCCATACAGGCTGGATCCAGAATGGAGGCCTCTTCATCGCCTCCAACAAGCAGAGGCTGGACGAGTACAAGCGCCTCATGTCGGTACGACCCGGCCCCCAAAAGCTTCAGCCCCGACCTTAGGCCCTGATCTGTCGGCCCCCGACCTGTGGATTGAGGCCCTGATCTGTCGCTAGGTTGTAAGCCCCAACCAAGTTATAGAACCTGGATTGGAAAGTGAAAGCTGGACATGTGTGCGTGCGTTAACAGGGAGGCGAGAGACCAGACTAAGTGTCAGGTCCCCAGACCTTGAGAGATCCTAGACACTAGACCAGGGGTGGGCAATGCCAGGCCTCCAGGGCCGCTGTCCTGAAGGTCCTTGGTTCTAAGTTTCCCTACTTATAATGCAGGTTTGCCCATGTCTGTACTAGAGTCAGCCTAGAGAGAAGGGGTTTCTGTAGTTATGCTTTTAGAGACAGATGAACGCATGTCTCTGTGTTCTGTTCCCTGCAGTTAGGGAAGGTGTATGGGATCGAGTCCCATGTGCTGTCGCCAGCGGAGACCAAGGACCTGTACCCACTCATGAACGTGGATGACCTGTACGGAACGCTGTACGTGCCCAAGGATGGAACCATGGACCCTGCAGGAACCTGCACCACCCTCACCAGGGCAGCTTCTGCCAGGGGGGCAACGGTGAGAGGACACAAACACATGCAGTTATATACACACGCAATTGTACACACACATGCAGTTATACACACACACACGCAGTTATACACGCACATGCTGTTATATAAACATACATGCTGTTATCAGAATCAGAATGGGGTTCATTCGCTATGCAAGATTAACAAACATAGAATTCACTGTGGCAGAAATGAGCAAACATAGAACTTATATGTGGCATACTATACACACACATGCAGTTATATGTGTGTGTATTGTATGCCACAGTATGCTATAGTACTTATATATATATATGTGTTATATGTGTGTGTATAGTATGCCAACATATATGTGGCATATTATACAGACACATGCAGTTATACACACATGCAGTTATACAAACATGCAGTTATGCACACATGCAGTTATATATCTACATGCACACAGACACTCACATGTATATACACAGAGTTATGTGCACAGACATAAACATGAAGATACCATCAGTCACCAGTGCAGTTTGTCAGGGTTGGTGTACCGGCACTGCAGGAGCTGTAGAGTCATGTGTTTTGGCAGCTGCACTTGAATGTCTTGAGATGTCTTGAGATTCAGAATCTAATCACCATGGTAATACCATGGTAACATCCATATTGTGTGATTCTACTATGCCGTGGCTGCTCCCTGATTGGCTGCCGCTGTGCGTGGCTCTGCCCCTCCTCAGGTGATAGAGAACTGCCCGGTAACAGGGATCCAGGTGAGGGCAGATGACCTGGGTGTGAAGAGGGTGAAGGCTGTAGAGACGGCCCACGGAACCATCGAGACCCCCTGCGTGGTCAACTGTGCAGGTGGGTCACATGACTGGACCGTGTGCACGTGGGCACGCTAGTAAAAGCACCAAGGCATCATGGGAGAGTTTTATTCGGATTGAATTATCAGTGGATTATGGATTGTTAATAAGGCTGAACCCTTGTTGCTCTTCAAAGCACATGGGAGCCATATGCTAACACACACACACACACACACACACACACACGCCACACTCCCATGCCAGTCATACTCACTCACACAAAAAGCTTAGTCACAGAACGTGTCACCACCCGTTAGCATGCAGTTCCAGGTCCCACCAGCAGAGGGCACTCAATAACAGATACTTTTTTTTCCAGAGGAAGAAACCTGGCGATCAACTTGTGTTTGAGTGTTTTGTATTGGTTGATATAAAAGCAATAACTGCATTTATTCCTGCCTGTGCGTGGCCTCGGGATAATCAATTTTGAATATGAATTCATTACGAATGTCCAACTCAATTTTGGAACAAGATAATGAACTGAAGGATAATGTTGGTGTGCGTGTGTGTCTGCAGGTGTGTGGGCCACCAAGCTGGGCGACATGGCGGGTGTTCGGGTGCCCCTCATCGCCATGCACCACGCCTATGTGGTCACAGAGAGGATCGAGGGCATTCAGGTGCGTTTGATTTGACTCTCTGTGCTCTGCTAGTGCGGCTCCTCTGTGTTTGGGTGTCTGTAATCAAGTGCATCCTAGAAGCTGTGTCTGTCCCTCTGTCCCTCTCTCACCTGTACTAGATAACCCTGTGTAGCCCGACAGCTACCAAGCTGTGTGTGTATGCTGTGAGTGTGTATGCTGTATAGGTGTGCTGTGTGTGTGTATGCTGTGTGTGTGTGTATGCTGTATGTGTATGCTCTGTGTGTGTGTGTGTGTGTGTGTGTGTGTGTGTGTGTGTGGGGGGGGGGGGGGGGGGGGGCCTGAGGGTCCACAACCACGTCTTCTCTGAATCTTTTCCTCTGTGCTGCAAAGGCCTGGTCTGAGCACACACACACACACACATGCACAGCTAGAAATAACAGCAGCAATGTGATGCCCCCGCAGATTACGCAACCTGTCAGGTCATACGATTCACCGGCAGTGTGTGTTTCTCTGCTAGCCTGGTCCACCCTGTACCCAGAGCAGCCTGCATGGTGTTTGTGGATGTCTGTGTGTTCCTGTATTCTGCGTGTGTGTGTGTGTGTGTATCGATTTGTAATGATGACACCTGTGACATGTTTCACCCTGTGCTCACAGAGCCAGCTGTTTATCACACTGTGTTCCTTCTCTCCCTGCCTCTCTCTTGGTCTCTCTCTTTCTACTCTCCAGAACATGCCCAATGTAAGGGACCATGATGCATCTGTCTACCTTCGTCTCCAAGGAGACGCACTCTCTGTTGGAGGCTACGAACAGAACCCCATCTTCTGGGATGATGTAAGGTTAATGTGTGTGTGTGTGTCTCTCTGTCTCTCTCTGTCTCTCTCTCTCTTTCTCCCTCTCTCTCTGTCTCTGTCTCTCTCTGTCTCTCTGTCTCCCTCTCTCTCTCTCTCTGTCTCTCTCTGTCTCTCTCTCTCTCTCTCTCTGTCTCTCTCTGTCTCTCTCTGTCTCTCTGTCTCTCTCTCTGTCTCTCTCTGTCTCTCTCTCTCTGTCTCTCTCTGTCTCTCTCCCTCTCTCTCTCTCTCTGTCTCTCTCTGTCTCTCTCTCTCTGCTTTATCTCTTCATACTCGTTCTCCCTATGAGCCACAGAGCACAGCACTAATGCAGAGTTACAGCAGCTCCTTTTAGCTGGCCTCCTGCCAGGCCAGACCACCCTGCACGGTGAGTCTGCTTGGTGGGGGCGCACACAGACGTCAGTCCAGAGGACAGAGGGAGAGAGGGTGGGAGGAGGAGCTGTTTCTTACCTCTGTTACCTTCCTTCAGTATTTACTGCCTCCACACTCTCTATTTATGAACCTGACTCCCACACACACACACACACACACACACACGTCCCCTGCTGTGGTTTATTACTTGATATAGTCCCAGGTCGTCTCACAGGTTCAGCAGTGTACTATCAGAACTGTCAGTATCCTCTCTGTCGGTCTCTCGCTCACCAGTCATGATAGTTCTGTGTGTGTGTGTGTGTGTGTTCGTGTGCGTGTGTATGTGTTGTGCAGGTGTCGGATGACTTTGCGTTCAGCCTGTTCGACCTGGACTGGGATGTGTTCATGCAGCACATCGAAGGGGCTGTCAACAGAGTTCCTGCCCTGGAGCAGACCGGCATCAAATCCACTGTTTGTGGACCTGGTACACACACACACACTCACACACGCACGCACGCACACACACTCACTAATACA
>CM059301.1:8202500-8292500 GCA_030340665.1 Neosalanx taihuensis
TTTTTGGAGTGTGCAATTATGAGAATGCATGAGCGCTATGAAAGCAGGAAATAACTGTGTTTTTCTGCTTGACGAGCCTCTGCCCCTGCATTGTGGGGTGGGTCCAACCCCCGCTTGTCGTTCTGTCCGTACGTCCTTTAGAACCTTCAGACTCAGTGAAGGGGGATTGCCTAGCAACCGGCCTCCTCAGTGTTCTAGGTGCCTGAAAAGAATGTGGCTATTCTTGGGGAGGGAGAGAGAGAGAGAGCAAGAGCAAGAGAGAGAGAGAGCAAGAGAGAGAGAGAGAGCAAGAGAGAGAGAGAGCAAGAGAGAGAGAGAGCAAGAGAGAGAGAGAGAGAGAGCAAGAGAGAGAGAGAGAGACAGACAGGTGGAGAAAGAAAGAGATGGAGCAGAGAGATGGGTTATTGTTTGCATAATGTCTGATAAGGTCTGATATTAAACTCAGTCCTGGCAGAGTTTGCGATCTGAAAATAGAGATGTCATTCCTCCTGTGAAATGTGTTTGAGTGCGATCTGATCCTGTAATAGACTGCAGCTTTGACACGAGCAGGTTTACCCACACGTAGACCTGGCTCCTTCCAGACAGGAGTGGGCAGTCTGGGAACAGTCTGTCCTCTGTAGGCGACAGAGGAACATTTAGCCCCGGGATAATTATTAAATGACGACGTAGTAATTGGTGTTATTATATTGCTAATGATTATTAAGATTAGATTGGATTAGGATTAAGATCCTGATGACTTCCATCCCCCATTGAGCTCAGTTATTATTTATTTTTTTCTTCAGGTGCTGACTGAACAGGGATGCGTGTTCCAGGAGAGGCATGGTTGGGAGAGACCAGGGTGGTTCAACAGAGATGGGGCTGCCCCGGTAATTCACCACACACACACACACACACACACATTCAAATTCTAACTGTGTCCCTCCGTTATGCTAGCATCCTGAAGCTAGTGCTTCAACTGAAAAATGATTCATCACCTCCATAATGACTTACTTATTACTCCATCTAACTTATTTATGTGTGTGTGTGTGTGTGTGTTTGTCGTCAAAGGTGTTGGGCTATGATTACTATGGAGCCTACGACATCAAGGAGAATGAGAACTACAAATACAAGGATCTTCTGGGCAAAGAGTACACCTTTGACTTTCCTCCACATCACGACGTGGTGCGTGTGTGTGTGTGGCTGTTTGATGTCTGCCAACAGTATCACTGCGCAAAGTTGCAAAAAGCAAATACAGTCATGGTCAAAAATGGTTGACACCCTTGACATTTTTGACTGAAAATAAAGTATTTCTCACAGAAAAGTATTGCAGTGTTTTGCTAGACACTCCATGACCATAAGTTGTGGTTTGTGTGTAATCAAAAGCACGTCCAAACTGTATGGTCTGAGTGTGTAACTGTGTGTTTCAGATCAAGAACGAGTGCCTGACCTGCAGACAAGGTGTGGCTGTGTTCAACATGTCCTACTTTGGGAAGTTCTATCTTACAGGACCGGACGCAAAGAAGGCTGCAGACTGGCTCTTCACAGCCAACGTCAACAAAACTGCAGGTCTGTCTCTCTTTCACTCACATACACACACACACACACACACACACACACACACACACACGCACATTGTGATGGGGAGCGGTAGATATTTGTGTGTGTGTTTATGTGTGAGTGTGTTTGTGTGTGTATGAGTGTGTTTATGTGTGAGTGTGTTTATATGTGTGTGAGTGTGTTTATGTGTGTATGAGTGTGTTCATGTGTGTGTGAGTGTGTTTATGTGTGTGTGAGTGTGTTTGTGTGAGTGTGTTTATGTGTGTATGAGTGTGTTTATGTGTGTGTGAGTGTGTTTATGTGTGTGTGTGTTTGTGTGTGTGTGCGTGCCCTGACCAGTGTCTCCCTGTCCCAGGCTCCACAGTGTACACCTGCATGCTGAACAGCAGAGGAGGGTCCGAGGCTGACCTGACTGTGAGCAGGCTGGAGCCTGGCACTGCCAGCCTGCCCCTGGCACCCCACACTGAGGGTGAGGAGGGGGAGGAGGGAAGGAGAGGTGGAGGTGGAGGGGGGGTGAGGGGATAGGGGTTGTGTGTGGGTGTGGGTGTGTGTGTGTTTTTGAAGGCCCACCACACTGGATGTGCAGCTCAGACCTCTTACAGACAGCCATGAAATATTAAAGAGGTTGTTATGGTAACTGAATGTTGCAGTGGCTGAGTGTGTTTAATGGGTTCCTGATTGCTTTGTGTTTATGTCTATTACCGTGGCCATCACTGCAAAAACATCTCTATTTCTCTCCCTTGTTTTAATGCTCTCCATCCTACCTTTCCCTCCCTCTCTACCTTCCTCGTTCTGTCTCTCTTAATTTTTCCATCTCACTTTCTTCATCCCCCCCATCTCTCTATCTTCATTTTTTTCTGCTCTCTGACATTTTTCTCCTCTCTCCTCTCTCTCTTTCTTCTCTCCCTCTCTTTCTCTCTCCTCTCGCTTTCTCTCTTTCGCTCTTTCGCTCTTTTCTCTCTCTCTCTCTCTCTCTCTCTCTCTCTCTCTCTCTCCTCTCTGTATTCCTCGCTCTCTCCCCCCCACTTGCCTCCCCCAAGGTGACTCCTACTACTTGGCCATCGGAGGGGGCGTGGCAGAGCACAACTGGAACCACATCCAGACCGTCCTGCAGGACGAGGGCTTCCGCTGCGATCTGCTCGACCAATCGGAGGCCATGGGCATGATCAGCATCCAGGGTCCCAAGAGGTGGGGGGGCGGGGGATGGGGCTGGGGGGTAGGGGGGCGGGCAGCGCCTGCAGCCTTGATTACTACGACAGTTCTGTGATCCTTAGCTAACTGCCACAGTAAACGTGGATTCAGATCAGTTTAATTGGCTGTTGTACTGCCTGCTCTGACACCCGCTTTGAGAGTCAAACACACACTCTGACTCACGGGCACACACACACACTCCCACACACACAGTCACTGGCATGAACACACTGACACACGTGGCTATAATTAGACTGCTGGCCTGTCCAATTCAGTGAGGGAGGTGAGGTTCTGCGTTTGAAGGTTCTTCATCAAGTAGGAGAGCGTTTACTTCATAAATATGCCATGTACGCCGCCTCTCACTCACTCACTCACTCACTCACACACACGCACACACACACACAGTAACATTCCAAATCAATAACACACATACACACAAATTCCTCACAGATCCAGCATTTTAAATGACTGCCTGCAGCACAAACTACAAAAAAGCAGCAATCCCCCCCCCCACACACACACACACACCTGCAGGGGTATTTGCTGTGTGTCTGCTCTCATACAGCCACAGACCCCACAGTCTGACTCCTTATCTCCTAACACAGACTGAGAGATGGGCAGAGAGGGTGTGTGGGTGTGTGTGGGTGTGTGTGTGGGTGTCCTGTGTGTTTGTCTGCAGCTCAGAAAGCCAGTCAAGTGAATGTTGTGTGTGTGTGTCCTCTCAGTCGCGAGGTTCTGCAGGAGGTCCTGGATGCCGACCTGAGTAATGAGGCCTTCCCCTTCTCTACACACCAAGTGGTCAACGCAGCAGGACACCAGGTACACAAAGAGCACACACACACACCTGTACAGCAACAAAGCAGGACATTAGAATATATGTAAATGTCATGCTGTTTCTTGAAGCCTACGAAGCGGCGGGTATGTACGTGTGTGTGTGTGTGTGCGTGTGCGCACGCAGACAGATGGTGTGCCTCATGACTGACTAAGACCCTTGTGTCTCAACAACAAGCTACCTTTCTCTCTCTCCATCTCTCCTCGTCTCTTATCCTCCTCTTCTCTTTTTTCCTTGTCCTGTTTGCCCCTCTCCCTCCATCTTTCACCTCCCCGCTGGCCGTATCTCTCCAACTATCTGTCTGTCTTTGTGTCTGAATGGACACTAACTTCCTAAGTAGTTAAGGTCCAGACTATAGACATTGTCATTTAGTAACTGCCTAAGTGTCCTTGGGATACATAGTTTAACTATTTTAATAGTTTAAATAGTTTCAAGGCAAATTGTTCGATACATGATTCTGAACTTGCTGCAGGCACAGTAATTACAAACCAGTCTGTCCACTTGTCTTTGAATATAAGATTTTCACCATCAGCTTGAATTGTATTTGGTAAAGTGTATCGCAAGACCTTGTATGCTCTGAGTCCCAGCTCTCTCTTTCCCTCTCAAAGATATTTGCATATATTTACGTGTTTGAATAAGACGCAGTTCAACGTTACAGAAACATACTTGATCTGATCCAACTCGGCCTCTGGTGCTACGAACACCTGGATTTCCAGGGTCAAAAGGTCACTTGGTCCACAGATGGACAGTATGTACACACGAGCTTTCCAGAGAGAGACACATTATGCCGATAGTCTAACATGCAGGTGTCAAACTTGTGCCATCGCGGGCCAACCAAGCCCCTACACCAGCTGATTTCACTAACGAGTTTCTCCACTTGACGAGTTTCTCCACTTGGTGAAATCAAACTCGTTAGTGAAATCAGCTGGTGTAGTGGCTTGGTGGACAGTAAAACCTGCACCCTGGCACGAGTTTGACACCAGTGGTCTAACACCATAACGGCATGTGGTTGTACGCACAGTGATTCATACAGATAGCAGCCAGCAGTATGAGAGTGAGTGAGAGGGTCGATGACTGGCTGGTGTTTGTGTGTATCAGCATGTTGTGTGACAGGTCCTGTCCCTCTGCCCCTCTCTGCCTCTTGTCACACTGCTGCTCTGGCACCTTGTAGCGCTCCCTGTTGCGTTTGTGTCTGGTAGTGTTGTGAAGTCACTCCGAGGTGTTCGTGTGGGTGTGTCTGTGTTTGTGAGGAAAGGAATGGTGGCCTACTTCTGAACCGATCCCCAGAGTTTCCTAGTGAGCGTGGGGGTAACGGGGTGACGATATTGCTGGACAGATGGTCTTTCTGACAGGGCCTCCTTATGGGCCACCGGAGCTCACCTTGTGCTTGTCACTTTTTCCTCAGCTTTTATTTCTGTCTGCTTGAGTTTTCGTTTTCTCCTCTCAGACTGAGTCTCCCCCCCCGTCTGTCTCTCTTCATCTCCGGCTTCTTCTTCCACTGTTTGTCTCTTTCTGCGTCTCGTCTCCTCTCATCCTCCGATCATACTCTCCTTATCCGCTCTCTGTAGTCTGTTTTCCTCCTCTTCCGTCTACTGTCTAAACATCTCTCCTCTCTGCCCCCCCCCACCCCGGTCTCTCCTTTCCTCTTTACATCTCCAGCTACAAAAGCCGACCTCTTCATTAGAATGGGCAGCAGGCTCACCGACCTCATTTTTATGGACGTGCTGTGTATGTGGAACACACCCTCTGCGTGTGTTTAGAGTGTGTGTGTGTGTGTGTGTGTGCATGCTGCTAGAGGAGAGTGCTGAGCAGCTGGCTGTGTCTCACTAGCGGAGCCCTGCCTCGCATGCAGTCAAGCTCTCAGAGCCGAACTGTCTGTCTCCAAGGACAACCGAGACGCCTTACCCTGATTCAGATCTCCTTCGACTGACACTCACGCCGTCCCCTCGCACACTCAGACACTCATGTGCCTCCCCCCCCCCCCCTCCCCCCCTCCCCCAGGTACGTGCCATGCGTCTGTCTTTCGTGGGGGAGCTGGGCTGGGAGCTGCACATCCCCAAAGACTCCTGTCTGCCAGTCTACCGCTCAGTCATGGCCGCCGGCGCCAAGCATGGCATCTGCAACGCCGGCTACAGAGCCATCGATTCACTCAGCATTGAGAAAGGTACAGACAATATCCCCCCCCCCCCCCCATCCCATCTCCAACTCCTTCCCTCCCCTCTCCTTCATCCTCTGCTCCTCTTCCTCCAGGCTACAGGCACTGGCACGCCGACCTGCGCCCGGATGACACTCCCCTGGAGGCGGGGCTAGCGTTCACCTGTAAGATGAAAAGCCCCATCCCCTTCCTGGGCCGCGCCTCCCTGGAGCGCCAGAAGGCTGAGGGTCTGAGGAGACGCATAGTCTGCTTCACCATCGACGAGTACGACCGCAACATGACCACGACCACACCACCCAAACGCAACCCAATTTAGAAGCAGAACCGACTCACAGTTATTCATTTAGCAGACGCTTTTATCCTAAGCGACTTACAAGAGAGCTTTACAAAAGAGCATCGGTGACTGAGCATAGCAACTTGATAGACCCCAAACATAGCGGGTTTATAGATTATGAAACATACATCGTGAGAACCAATAAGTGCCATGGGAAGAGCTTACTGTTATACTGTTAGGACATAAGCAATGAAAATGTAAAGAAGACATGAATCTTTGGTCCCCTCCCCCCCTCCCTGTTGGTGACCCTGACAGGAAGGTGCCCATGTTTGGTCTGGAGGCCATCTTTCGTGACGGCGTTCCCGTCGGGCACCTCCGGCGTTCCGACTATGGGTTCTTCATCGACAAGACGATTGGATATGGGTACATACGCAACCCAGACGGAGGAGTGGTGAGTACAACTCACCGAGGGAGGGAGGGACGGTGGGAGGGAGGGAGGGTGGGTGGGTGCGTGGGTGGGTGCGTGGAGAGAGGGAGGGAGGGTGGGGTGCGTGGGAGGGAGGGAGGGAGGGAGGGGAGGGAGGGTGGGTGGGTGGGTGCGTGGGAGGGAGGGAGGGAGGGAGGGAGGGAGGGTGGGTGGGTGGGTGCGTGGGAGGGAGGGAGGGAGGGAGGGAGGGAGGGGGAGGGAGGGAGGGAGGGAGGGAGGGAGGGAGGGAGGGAGGGAGGGAGGGAGGGAGGGGAGGGAGGGAGGGAGGGTGTTGTAACTGGTTGTTGAGGTGCTGGAAGGTCCAGCAGGATCATGCTGTCGGGGGGAACAGTGCATCATCAGATGGGACCTCTCCTCTTTGTCATTATCTTCATTACTCATGATTGGTCCCAAAAAAATTCCAAGAGAAATATCAGTAATAAAAAGTAAGCCCTCCACCAATGTGTTTATCTTCCTTTCACTAATAGCACAAAGAAGAATTACACATATTGATAGTTGTGCGGCATAGTAAATTGAATGTGGCAGTCATTAAGAAAATTGTATTTGCTGTAGACATTGCACTTATAAGCAACTGTGCGCTTTCTATGTTGACACGTTCCAATTTAAAACACTGCAATTCGATGCAGTCCATTAGACTTTCATTTTTCCATTTGTTTAATCAGCGAGCACATAACCAGCTGTATAATAAAAAAACGATGAATAAGTCATTAAATAAGAGAAAAACTGAATGGTTGCAATAATCCACTGAGAATAAAAGTTTGTAAAGTCATGTGAAAGTGTAATAACAGCATCACCATGAGCCAGGTTGGATCCACGCCCCTCCCTCTCTTGGTGACATCAGCAGGGTCTTGCTCTACTCCCAGCGACGAAGACAGTGGATTCACAAAGAAGTAGCACTAGATTTGAGTTGAACTGGGAAACCCCACATGACTACAGCCGCTGGATGCATTTTGCTTTATGGGACACATTTTACGGGACTTCCATAAGGTGACGTCCATTTAAAGAATATATGCATTACACTTAAACTACTGAAAATAGGATTGATGCTTATAGTGTTTACGTCTTATACCCCCAAATTGTCGAGGTAGTTTCGTTCTCTGGGTAGCAGTACTGGGTTTTACCAAGATTTAAAACTTTCCCGAACTGAGACAATGGTTCTTGATGTGATCTGCTGATACGCTTTTTTTCCAGTATGTTTTACAAGACGCACAATGATCTGAAAGAAGGGTTTTGCACTCAGTCGGCAACTTACCTGAGTTGCTTTATGGCAATAGGCAATATGTATCCACAGTATCATATACAGTATGTTTACAGATATAGACTATCGTTTAGATTAGATGTTGAATATAACAGATTTGAACCTGAACTGGCTCAATCTAATGCCTAAAAGTCATGCTGGCTCTTGAAGTCTTTGTGTAGTTGTAATTTCTTCGATGTGGTCTTAATCGCCAGTAGAATATATATATATATACTCAACATTTATAAAGGTGGGATATATATATATATATATATATATATATATATTTGAGTTTTGCACTTTATTGCCACATTGCAGATTCATACTGTTCTCGCATGCGTGACATTCGTTGCCATGGTATCAAACAATTCAGCTGCCCCTGTAAGTTCCCCAGTGGCGGGTGGGCTGTGTGGAGAAAGTAGACTCTACTACTATAGTATAGTATAGTATACTGTATAGTATAGTATACTGCGCGCACCGATAAGATTTTGTTCCGTGGGAAGTTTCCCAAACTGCACGAACCCCAATCAGACTCATGTTAGTGATAAGAAGCGTAATAACTGTCTTGTCTAATTTGTCTCAAGCAGTAGGCTAAGTTCTAGTGTTGGTATTTTTTAACTATAGCCTAACATACAGGGAGATTAGTCAGGCTTTATCATGAGGTATGCTCATCATCCCGTTGTGGAATATAACTATTAATCATAATGTGTATTTTAAGGTCCAATCCACGTTAGTTTTATGCTGCGCCTTCTTTGACATGACGTTATATTTTCAGTTTTTAGGCGTGTCTTTCAACTGCATGGTTCAAAATCACATAGCCTGGCTATATAGTTTTATTAAGTCCACTATAAATAAGATATGGCCGAGTTCTTGTATAATTGAGACTGCTGAGGCATTAGAGTTTAGAGGCCAGATGAAGCTCTTCTAAAGGTTAATCAGCTCTAGACTGGAGACATCACACGACATTTGTTGTTCTGCGACAGGTGAGAAGTCAGACCCTAAAATGGGCCACTGTCTTCGCCACAGTATAGGCTTACGACGTTTACCTTGTCGTGATAAATGCATATAAATTATACTTAAAGGAACGTTTTATCCCCATAGTTGAAATCTTGTTTTCTGTTTCAATCGCTGTGCTCTGGATTGGCGCCGGTGTTTAAATGGAATTCATTGTGCGAATGAATGGACCTGTGATTGCAGATGACGTGGTCCGTCAGTGTGAAACAGCGTCTCCCGGTGTATGTTAAGCATTGACATAGTCCAGCTGGCTACAGTACTCTCTATACCACACACAGTGCCACCAAAGTGCCACCACAGTGGGACGGTTTGGCATCGGCCTGGCCAGCTACAGTGGCTCTGGAATCACCCCCTGGTTCGAAATCATAGCCAGTCATTAGCAGATGTGACTCGTTTGTAAGCCTAATTGTCCTTGACTGTTTTTCTTCAAGCCTTTAACGGTTTATCACTCTGCTTTGTTACTTCCCTTTGTTAAGTATGCAAAACATTTAAAGGAATTAGTTTGTTACTATGCGTTACTGTGAGTCCAGATGATATATCCCCTTTCGGAATCCAGTGTTGCCAAGCCATTGTTCCCCGTTTGTGACTTGATTGACAACCCCAAAAGAAGGTTCTTAAAATTCAAGTTAAAAACCTGGGAATGACAGTTGAACATGCCCCTTAACCCCTTCTTTGTTCTGGAGAGAAGGATAGGCCTTCCTTCTCTTCAGCTCTCGCTTGAATAATGCAGGGTTTCATTTGAGCCCCTGCATTCTCTGAATTCCATCTCACTTCATCCCCGTGCCGCTCCATGCTGTCGTGTTTATACTGAGATGAGAATGAAGTGGATACTGATGTCTACAGCTGGCAGCTCATGTGTCTGGGATAGATTCATTCTTTCTATGAGCACTTTTGAGTCAACTTTATCATTGAGAACATCTCATGCACAAGAGATGGCATGACAATGGCACCTGTGGTGGTCTACCGAGAAAAAAAAAAAAAATAAATCTGTGTCTTAGTTGTCTGTGTCCCTGGAAGCGAGTTCACAGCCAACAGTTTAACAACCGAGTAGCCTCCCTTCTGTGTGTGTTTGCACCATGAGACTGAAATGATGTAATTCTGACACTCACCAGTCTAGTCAGTACCGGGCAGTTCTCTTACAGTAGCACTGCCATTTAGTTCTTTATTGTCATTTGGTAAAGTGTCCCTTATTTAATGCAGTAGCTCTTTAAACCATGTACTCAGACTCTAGCTTTCCCATACCAAAACTATTTTTTGTTTGTTTGTTCTACTTCTAAACTGTCTCGTACTATTTTCTGACCACTGTCCTTTCACAGGCTATTATAACCCACAGGCTATCAGGCAGACTGAAATGCCAGGGTAGCTCTTTTTAAGCAGCCTGACAGCTCCAGGACTGAAACAGTCATGGGAGCTATGTCACTGCTCTGCTGGCTGCTAGTACTTTACCATGTTGGGAGGTAGGAGTGGAGTCACAGTGATTGTGCTGATCCCAGCTGACGCTTCACACAGGTGTTTACTGGAGGAGTTTCTCAATGAGAGCTGAGGTTGTTTCCATCACTTTGGATTTTCATCAGAGCAGTGAGAAGTTTACAAAAGAAACTAAAGGACTCAGAGCTTTTTGGTTGAACGTTTTGTTTTAACAAGCCTCGTAACATTATATGATGTTTTTCTCACTGTTTAACTGCTGAGCTACTAGAACCTGAAAAACATCAGCATGCTAAAATGGAAATCCTATTCTTTAGAATATGATCTTTGAAGTTTTGCTGAACCTTGTGCATTGTAGCTAAAACATTCAGGTGATATTCAGGTCCCAGACCTATGGTCTTTAGTGTACACAAGAGCTTATTATTAGCTACTACCACAGACAAGAGACTCGGGAGATCTGGTTTTGACCAGCCAAGGCCAGAGTAATGTTGACCTAACACTGAGGAAAGAACGTGCACTCCCACAATCCCATTCTGTTTCCTCTGAGTGTGTGCCTCTCAAAACACCTGGCCGAATCACACATGGCGACACATTGTTCGCTGTTTCAACTGGTCCAGAGAATATTTGACTTCCAAATCATGGTTATATGGCAGTAGGTAGTCTAGATTTGTCTGGGGCACCTTATGAGAGGAGAGCCAGTGTAAAAAAGACAGAGAGGGTCACGACTGCAGTTTGCAGGGAAGCGGGTGGGAGGAGGCATCAGGCAGACCCTCATCACAAAGGCATTTCCTCCTTGTTGTTGCTCCCCGGGCGTTTCCTGTCCAGGATCTGCTCTCCTCAACAGGCCGGAGCCTCGTCTGAGCCACAGAGAACACCGCCCTGGCCATCCTCACGTGGTAACCTAGTTAACTCTTGGCTAACCTCTGGGTGTGTGGGTGTCCCTGCTCACACTGACCATAGCCAGGACTGCGTGTTAGGTTGTGTTCCTGTGTTCTCAAGATTCTGTCCTATGGGTTTGTAATGTTGTTATAATATCACTAACAGCAGCTCCAGCAGATGTCCTGCCCCCGCTCTCCACAGCGGTTGGACCAGTGACTCAACAAATAGGAAGAGCAAACGACAAAGGCAGTTTGTTCTGCTTTTTCCAACTCTGTTCATCAAAGCTCACAAAAAATGGTTTACATTTCATCGTGGGAGTGGTTAAAGCTCACTGGACAAAACTAACGAACATCTGCTTATCAAGGTAGTAGACATGCACACTATTGCAGTCCATGTCCATGGATTTCATCAGAAAATTGCTCTGACCATTTGGCGTTGCTAACTCAGCATTGTTAATAATCAGTCTTGTGCGCAAGTTGATCAGCTTGGTCCTGTTATCCTAGCTGAGCTCAATAAGAGCCTGAGCAAGATGGAGCTTGAAGCCAGCATCACCATCAATACCAAGCCAATACCATGTCCACTCTGAGGGATTGGTGTACGTGAATCATTCAATATGCTTCAACCAGTAGATGGTTGATTGGGGAAATGAATTACAACTACATCTAAAAATTCTTCTTTAAAAAAAAGGTAAACATCATCCCTTCACTGTTTTAACAGTCACACAAATTTTTTACAGACGTTGTTTAACTAAGGACAGCCCTTCTCTTTCAAGCTGTTAGGGAGGTGTCGTCATCCCCCCCCCCCCCACACACACACACACACACACACATTTTTCAGCTTCTGGGACGTCATCCGATTATACACCCTCCTTGTGTGTTTAATATTCTTCTTGATTCAGGCTGCGGTTTCAAAATATTTTGATAGAACAGAAGTGATCTTTCCCTTGGTATGTTGACCTGTCAGCACTCACGTCCAAGTTTACCAAAGGTGTTGGCTGATCTCACACAGGCTTGCCCATGCATGGGGGCTTCGAACAACCTCCAATTTTACCTTTAAAATAATTAGTAACAAGCAGGCCTGCAGGTACAGCCAGGTACATTTAAATTTGCTTGTGCTTCCCTTGACAATACTTCAACAGCCTACCTTAATCCATAATAAATGATCTAACCTACAAGAAGTAAGCCCCAACCCATAGGAGCTAAAATGCGTATCGGCAAAATTCCCTAGTATTAAACAAGAACTGAAAGAAGAAAAAAAAACAGGTGGAACGATAGAATTTGTCCTCTCTTGACAATTCCACAAAGCTGGAGAGACCAAGGGACGAGTGTGGACGACAGGTTCATAGCAGGCTTCCTCAGTGGGAAATAGCTCTTTTTCACTGTTCTCATGTGTAAACTTCTCACAGGCCCAAGTGATGTGTGGTGCATAGTCTACGTGCCGCTTGCCTTCTGGGTGTTTCCGAAAAGTGAAAGTGCATGCATAATAAATAGACTAACAGTTTACCTGCCGTACAATGGATATGACAGTAAGTTACCTCGCTCTGTCCTATTTAGGCAAGCAAGCGACACACACAGGTCAGCAAACATATGTGCATGTAACACCCAGCTATAGCTGTTTCATGCCCTCAATAAATAAATCAGTTTGCCCTGCCTCTTCCTGTGATTGTAGGAATATTAATGCGTATGTCTGGTGAAATGGCATGATGTTAAAGGACGGTTAATCAAATTCATTGCACTGTGATTGAAGGATGTTTAATTCCGCTTGACACGATTACAGAACTCGACTGCGTCTGTATTAGCTATGGTTTTGATTACCATCGTTAATGGGAATCTGCTCTTGGGCTGTGTTCACTGTCAACCTGACACTAAGCTATAGCGTGTGAACTCTAAATGCACTTTGCTGAAATCGGATGTTAGATCTGTTTTGTCGTGCTGTAAGTGCTTTAGCTTTTAAAATATGTATTCTGGTTTGGGAGTCCCCCATACTGAATGACTTAATAGAACACATGCATTTAAATGTGGACAATTCCTGTCACAATCCCCTAATTAGTTGCATGGAGCCATACCATATATTATTCCATTATGTGAACAAGGGTGCCTAAGATAATGGCAGTGGAACTGTTCTGTCCAGTGGAATGGTTGTGACATTCTGTTACCAGGGGCAACAGTCTGGACCTCCTTGGCTTCCTCCATGGCCTTTGCTGCTTGTAAGTCTTCTGACAAGTCTTCAATCATTTGCATCCAGCCTATTGTCCCCACTACTTTGTTGCTCTACATCTTGCTTCTGTTCAGATGTCTCCCTTGCTATTGTTCTCTTCCTATCCTCCTATCTATGTGGTTGTTGTAGAGGTTGGACTACCTCGGGGTGGTCAAGGCCGGAGGGCTGGCCTGCATACAGCCGTAGACCACCCAGGGTTCGCGTCAGAGCAGACGGACGTGCAGGATGTAACTGTCCTTCGGTGTCTCCACTGAACTGAGGGGCGCAGCTGCGCTACTTTATGACGTAGCTGTTTTTCTTTCCCAGTCTTCCTCTTTGACTCTGTAGCTTACCCTCCCTTTGAAATCACTCATGCTCTATTAAGAAAAACATGGCTTTGGTAGTAAGATGAGGCGTCTCCTTCATGAAGCTCCCTGTCCCCTGACTGAATAATAGATTGGAAGCAAGAAGCCAGGAGGAGTTTGTTGGTGTGTGAAGACAGAGAGCTGAGTTCCAGTGACCCACATGCTGCCTCCGAGATGGGACCAGACAGATGGGGCAGGCAAAGATCTGTCTGCTTGGCTCACTGATCTCACCTCTGGCATGTAGCTTTAGAGTTCAGATGTTGACTGGGTGTAAACACAAGCCTGCTGTATGAATTAAAAAATGTCTTTGCTATTCCTAGTTTTATGAGATGAATAAAGACTTGTTGACGGTGAAAATCAGCTCAAATATCAAAACCAAGCAACTTGTGGAGTCTACTATGCTTATTATATATATTATGCCCTCTTGACTTTCTCCAAAGTTTGGTGTGTGAGTGGACTATTGCCAAGTATCCTTTCAGCAAGTCAGTGAAGTTAGTATTAGAAACAACATCAAGTAAAAATGTTTGAAAGAGCCAAAATATTTACTGTGTCATTTTTCATTCTGTTTGTGTCTTTCTCCCAACCATGTGCGTCTTTAAAGTTAGCTTTTTAATGGTTCTTTTAGCGCAATACCCTCTTCCCACAAGCAATAAATCTAGATGATCTGTGTGTCAGATGAAATGAATATGTAAAGGAGTTCAAAATATATTTTTTTCTCACACACACACACACACACACACACACACACACACACACACACACACACACACACACACACACACACACACAGCAGTTTCTCTGATATCATCATGATTTTGATTTCTGTTGATCTCAAAGAACAGGGAAGCGAAGTAGAGAAAACCATAAGCTTCAAAGTAGAAGCCCATGGGTACCGTGGACTTGATATTTCAAGGGCATTATGAGGAACTAAGGACACCAACAACATCAGGAGACATTGCAGAGGCAAGAGGAGAAGGAAAATGGAATATTGCTGCTGTGTGAATAATGTATTTATTATTTACAGGGCAACATACAGTATAATACATTATACAGTAAAACATTTCTTTTAAGGTGTTACATGGTGTTACAAGGCGTTACAGGAGGGATATTGTTCGTCTATTTCAGCAGTGCCTTGGGCCTTCCCTGAATGTTCAATGACGTTGTGGCATTCCAATTAAAATGATAATGCTCACCCAATGAGTGTGATATTGAATATCCTATGCACCTACTTGCGGGTGTGAGGGGATTAGCTGTGACCCCCCACCCCACCCCCCACCCCGTTCCTCCCCTTGTCATGGGTCATATATGTTTTGAAGGATGAAGTGTTTACTTCTTGAAATGTTGACGCTGTACACTGAAGATTCTGTGAACATCTTGAGGCAAATAACACCTTAACCTCATGCATTCCCACAGTTTTGTAATTCATTATATCCTTAATTATATTAGGGAACTGGTTGCAAGCCTAAGTCCTTTTTGGTCAATTATTTCTTGATCGAAGGGCATCAGGCTTGTTTAATGAGATTGCCAAGTGCAAGTAAAAGCTAATTAGAAAAGTCAGCCTGCAGCTAATGCAGGCTTTACTTTTTTCTCCAGATGCTATGGAACTCTATTGACAATTGACTGTGCCACTGGCTCAAGGGAAACCAGAGTACGTACGTGGGGTGTGTAGGGAAATACCCCCAAGATGGCCGCCCATCGAATCCGAGCAACCAACAACAACAATATAGCCCTCCCACGCTGCAGGTCAGAGGGGACACTAATAGACCTCAGCGATGGAGTGAATGAAGCCAGTCTTACTGATGTCAAAGGTTAGTCTAAACTACACGTTTGACTATTACAGTTTAAATGAATTATATTACTTTACATTTTAAAATCACACACTTTATAGCCTCAAATTGCTGTACATTCAAATTTTATTTTTTTGTCTTTTATTTTGTAGTGCCTTCTCCCAGTGCCTTAAGACTGGATACCACCGCCTCCTTTGGCACAGCAAGGGAAGTTGTTGCCATTAAGGATTACTGTCCCTCCAGCTTCACCACTCTGAAGTTTTCCAAAGGAGACCGTCTCTTTGTGCTGGACACATCGGGTGGAGAGTGGTGGTATGCCCACAATAACACAGAGATGGGTTACATCCCTGCAGCCTATGTCCAGCCAATAAACTACAGGGATTCTTCCTTCAGTGACAGTGGAATGATTGATAGCTTAGGAGATAGCAGCGAGGAAGCAGCCAAGGAAATGGACCTGCTTGGCGAGTGGACGGGTGTGTTCCTGAAACCTGCGGCGTTACAAAATGGCAATCCCTTCGCAGCTACCCGGACCTCCACTAACCCCTTCCTCAATGGGACCCTCCAGGGTTCTCTGGATCAGAACAGTAACGAGAAACCAGTTGACCTTCTCTTTTTCGATACCATGGGACCTTCCATGCCAAACTCCACCAGCAGCACTATCAACATAAACGGCTTTGGCAGTGGGATATTTGATTTAAATCCCATCAGCACCAACCTTGGAGGTGGTCAGACGTTACGCAGGGACAACCCTTTTTCCGGAGCAAAAGATCCTACAGTCTGTCTGAGCTTTCTATCCTGCAGGCTCAGTCCGATAGACCTCAGGCATCTTCAGGTTTCTTCGGGGGTCTTAAAGCTCCGGTGCCAGAGGAGTTCAAGAGCAGAGAAGACTTTCGAGAAGCCTGGTTGAACCACCGCAAGCTGGCCAGGTCCTGCCATGATCTAGACTCTCTGGGTCAGAACCCTGGCTGGGGACAGACCCAGCCGGTGGAGACAAACATAGTGTGTCGTTTAGACAGTTCGGGAGGGGCGGTTCAACTCCCTGACACCAGCATCAGCATCCACATACCTGAGGGTCACATCATCCCAGGAGACACCCAGCAGATCTCCATGAAGGCTCTACTGGACCCCCCTGGAGCTCAACAATGACCGTTGCACCACCGTTAGCCCTGTTGTGGAGATCAAACTGAGCAACATGGAAACCAAAACCACCATTACCCTTGAAATGAAAGTTTCAGTTGTGGTGAAGGTTGAGAGTACACAAAACACAGAGATCATGTGTGTTCGGAGTGACTGCAAAGAGGGCCCCTACACACCGATATCTCAAGCGTACTTCATCGGTGACACCGTCCAGGTCTGTCTGGATAACCTTGAGCCCTGCATGTATGTGTCTGTTGTGGTTCAGTCTAAGATGTTATCACCAGAAAGCACAGTTTGGGAACATGTGGTGAAGAAGGTCACTCTCGGTGTCTATGGGCCGAAGCACATTCACCCCTCCTTCAAGACGGTTGTGGCCATCTTTGGCCATGACTGTGCACCAAAGACGTTGTTGGTCAGTGAAGTGGGAAAGCAAGCCCAATCTACACCACCTGTTGCCCTCCAGCTGTGGGGTAAACATCAGTTTGTCCTGTCCAGACCCCAGGACCTTCGATTTGGGGTTTATTCCAACATGGCCAACTATGAGGTTAAAGCCAGTGAACAGGCAAGAGTAGTCAGGGGTTTCCAGATCAAACTAGGCAAGGTTAGTCGTCTTGTCTACCTAATATCCTCTCGGAGTACTGACGATGTCTCCGATTTCACCTTGAGGGTTCAGGTCAAAGACGACCAGGACTGTATTCTTGCCCAGTTCTGTGTTCAAACGCCAACACCACCGCCCAAAACTGGGCCACGAACCTCAGCACAAAGGCGCTTCCTGAAGAAGAAGGAAGTAGGTAAGATTGTCCTGTCTCCTCTAGCCATCACAACCAAGTATCCGGTGTTCCAGGACCGCAGAATCCACAACCTGAAGTTTGGGAAACTGGTCAAAACCGTCATCCGCCAGACAAAAAACCAATACTTACTGGAGTACAAAAAGGGGGATTTTGTTGCCCTGTTGAGTGAGGAAAAGATTAAGCTGAAGGGCCAGTTGTGGACTAAGGAATGGTACGTTGGATACTATCAGGGTAGGATGGGATTTGTCCATGCAAAGAATGTTCTTGTGGTGGGGAAAGTGAAGCCCATTTACTTTAGTGGAGCTGAACTGACCACCACTGTTCTACTGGAGCAGATCCTGAAACCTTGCAAGTTCCTCACTTATATCTATGCTTCTGTGAGGACTATACTGATGGAGAACATAGGCAGCTGGCGGGCATTTGCCGATGCCCTGGGTTACGTCAACTTACCGTTGACACACTTCTGCCGTGCTGAGCTGGACAGTGAACCTGAAAGGGTGGCGTCTGTGCTCGAGAAACTGAAGGAAGACTGCAACAACGCAGAAGGCAAGGAGAGGAAATCCTTCCAGAAGGAACTCCTAACTGTAAGTTTTGAACTTTGCATCTTGGCACTCTGTTCCTTCTTCGTTGTACTGATTAAGCACTTTCTCACATCTTTTGGGTAGTTTAAGCAAATATAGATGCAAATAGTTCAGGAGAGTTGTTTTTCTTTCCTTGTGTTTTCTTTTCCTGGATACTCAGTTTGTCTCTCTTAGTCTAGTGGGTTCACATTTGTGTCTCTGTCTAGCCTGTATTTCATTTTTTCCCCCTCGCCCTGATTGTAGCTTCCGTCCTTTATCAGCATACAGCTGCTTGAGGCTAGGGTCCAATGGGCTAATTCTGTTGAGAGTGCATTCAATAAGTGCTCTGTGGGCACCAGAGCATTAATGAGGACCAGGGAGTTGTGGAGAGCAGCAGAATATTTTGGCAGGGTCCAACCCCCACCCCTAACCTCTAAAACACATTGAGTAAGAGATGTGTGCAGCATTTGTAAATTCATCTAGTATTTCAGTATAACCTTTCTGAAGCTCAGTGTCCATATTAGCCATTGTATTATGAAACAAAACCTGCACCGACTGTCAAACTGCTCTCTGCCCAAGATCCCTGCATGCGTCATAGGTTTTCTTGGTTCTATTTGTTTTTCACACAGATATAGTGTGTATGTTGATTGTCATCAATCCAAACAGAGAACATTCATCCACATTTACGGGCAAAACTCTGTATGGTTTGTTCTCAAACTCTGTAATGTGTTTGTGGAAGGCTATGTCTGTTAGATTTGGTACCTGTGAAGTTGGTGGTGGTAGGTGAGAGACATGGAACTCTACTAAGGTCATAGTTGTAATCTGAGGTGTAATTTCCTCACATAGGAGAACCATGTTAAGAGGACAGTAAGGAAATGCTCTGACATAACAGTTGTTGAACCCCAGTAACCCTGACATGTCAAGATTGTACAGTTAACATTTTCCTCAACCCACTTAGTTGCACAACATAACAAATCTATTTGGAAGTCAGCCATAGTCTTTAATAAGATCTGCAGAGGGGTGTTGTGCTGCAATACAGCCTCACTCCCTCTCTCTGAGCTTTGTCTTTCGTATGTGTGCATGTTGGCCTCAGGACAATTATCCTCCATATTGCCTCTGGCAAGTAGACTGCAAGTCCCATCGTGAATTGTTTCCAAGCTAATATTGAACTGTTTTCCCTCCCGGAGACTCTTCCTCCTTGAATTGGTTTCCTTTCAAGGTGTATAAGGGGAGGTGTAGACATGCAGCTGAATTTAAATGGCAAGTGTTGTGGTCCATATCCATATCCATAGTCCATATCATTCCAAGGTGAGGGTTTTAGGGGGACCTGTTCACTTGACTGACAGGTATATTTGTCCCATGCATATTGTTAATTGTTCTCGGACTGAGATCATAAAGTCAACCTTTCTTCTTGTGCCATTCTGTCTCTTAGAGGTCATGGTGGTACAAACTCTGAGTTGAGAACGTAAACACTATAATTTACGTGGGGTTATAAATGGCAGTTACAACCATTTATAGACTAAGGGAACGTTCAGTGTGCAGAAGAGGAACATAATATATGATAAAAGGGTAAATGACAGTCTGCCTCATGTTTGTTTATTAAAGACAAATATTTTTTTCGTATACTTTCCATTTTTTGAAATGAAATAAAACATTAGTTGTGGAGGATTCAACCTGTTTTTGTTACAGATTCCAATCTAACGTTATCTCAAACAAACACTCCCACTGCGTTCAGAGTGTAAGGTCGGGCGACTATCAAAGCCTTCCGCATTGAACACTGTCATGTTTATTTATGTTTAATAGCCTGGTATAAACAGCTCGTCTCTGGAGTCATTACTACTTCTGTAACTGAAATAGAAACAGCCTCAGTAAGGTTCAAGTTGACATTCATGGAGAGGTTTTGAGAGCTTTTGACAAGGCCATGCTGGGAAATCCTTGCACCTGCAGATAATGTAGCGAACAGCAACAGAAATCACTTCAAGAGAGACATGCGATAAAGGTAGCAAGATATTTGCGGAGTGTCAGGGTGGACGAGAGGTAGAAAGGAGAGAAGTGTCACTACTTTACAGTAGTCAGACAGCCAGGCAGGGGAGGGCATTTTCAAATGGGTCTGGGAGAGCTGCCTAACTAGATAGAGAGAAGTGTCATAGTTTCACTCCAATATAGAAAATATGAGTATATAGAGAGTAGAAGAATAGAGAGTCTTGTGCACAATCAAGTGACAACTGATGTGTCATCGCACTGCATTAAAAAGGCTACATTTTAGACAGAAATTTTATTTTTCATAAGGAGTTATCTATTGTCATTGTTTAAATTCTAGATAACTCATTTCTCACCACAATGTGAGGGCCTCTGTGTCTGAAAAGATGGCAGAGGCTGTCAATTGAATTACCATCTACCATCTCTCTGGGCAATTATGTGTTGTTTTCTCTGACAGAAAATAATCCCTCCTGATTTGCTTGTCTATCATTTGTTGGGGTTCTGGAAACTATTTTTAGAGTGGAAGGAATAAAATCAAAAGGATTGTGTGTGTGTGTGTTTGTGCACATCTGAAAGATAGTTGACAGTCTTTTCTGAAATAACAATGAATCTACATCTGAATTCAAGCACATTTCTTCCTTTATTGTTCAGGAAGAAAGACATTTTCAGTTAAGCTTCATCCAGTTGACTTAAATGTGGAGTGAAAAAACCCATCTCTTTTTGCATCCTTCTCCATCTTCCTTTCCTCGTCCCCTCCTCTGCCTCCCTCCTCCCCTCCCCTCTTCCTCTTCCCCTGCCCCTCCTCCTTCGCCTGCCCTGTCCTCCTGCTGTCAGCCAATGAAATTAATTTCCTTGTCCTTTAGTTATGCATAACAGTGTTTTCCAATTAATTGGAAACACTTTCGATCACGTTACAGATATGGAAAGCGGTCGTGCAGCCGTGACCACAAATTCAACTTGTACCTCCGATAACAACTGCAGACGATAAACTTGGTTTGGATCAATATTCAACAGCAACTAATGCAAATTTAACTGCTCTAATGAAAGCAGCAGTGCTTACAGGTCCATTCTAAATCATATGGGTCAATGATATTTAGAAATTGCGCTAATTATACTCTGGGTTTGTGTTTCAATTAGACTTTCAGCTTGGTGTCCCAGCTAAGCTTAATCACTGTACAGCTCAGAGCTGTTTCTAGGATATTGTTTCTATGTTCCAGGGAGTGATTCAGTATTTAGTAATTACGCGATGAAGAGGCTTATGGTAACTCTTGTGATCTAAATAATGTATCTAATCAATTCTCTAAAGACCTGTACATACCGTACTGACCCTGGCAGAACTGGACTGTTCTGAATGAATGGGTTAGATCAGGGGTGGGCAATCCTGGTCCTCAAGGGCTGCTGTCCAGAAGGTTTTAGAAGTTCCCCTGCTGTAGCACATCTAATTCAAATGAATGTGTTGTTATCAAGCTCTGTGGAAGCCTGATAATTAGAATCAGGTATGCTGGAGCAGGGAAACATCTAAAACCTTAAGGAAAGCGGCCCTCGAGGACCAGGATTGCCCACCCCTGTACGAGTACGAGGTACTCAGGATACTATTGCTGAAGCTTGGAGCAGAACAGTTGTAGGACTGTGGCCTGACTGTCTCCAGAGCAGTTTGCAGCAGCATATTGTAGCTTGGCTAGCAGAAAGAAGAGATGTTACTTCAGTAAAAAGAAATGTGCCTGGTTACCAAGTGAAGTAGTTGGCTCACAACGTCATCTATTAATTTCCTCTTAGCCACTCCAGAAAGTGTCATGCCAACAGTGGAGGCAGCCAGGCACCCCTGATACAGGATTAAAGAGATCCGCCCATTGAGGCAGAACCCAGGGCTGTCAGTCAGCCTGTCAGTCATTTTTGGCTGAGAATCTTCTTCTATCTGAAGCTGCAATCTAGATCAGCCTGACACGAGGTTAAACCACTCCTAAATTAATCATCCTCGTAAAGACCAGTAGGATTAAGTCTAGCCTGGAGTCTACTGCTGACAGTCGCCTTGCAGTCTGTTGGTCTGCCTGTCTGCCAGAGGCATTGCTGCTGTCTGTCTGTCTGTCTGAATGCTGCAAAGCTATTTTATCGGGACAGCAGCAGACTGGCCCTGCCTAGTAGGCCGAGGTTGGGGGGGGGGTATCATAGTGGTGCTATATATGTTATGAGGGGTAGTACTAGGTTTATGGATCTTACTGCATGCTTAGTGTGTGTGTAGAGGTGGCATTTCGTGTGGGGTATGGGATAGCTGTAGGGGATGTCTATGTTTGACATTTGACAGGCGCCTCTTGCCGTGGGTGGGTTTAATAGCCGTACGTCTCAAATTCAGCGTCTCCTAAGGAGGTGTGTGTGTGCGCGCGCGTGTGTGCGCGCGTGTGTGTTGGCATTGACCTTCCCATAGCGTCTGTTAATCACGACAGCCTTATGGAATGTGTGGGAAGGAGTGACTTGTCTTTCCTATAACATGGTAACACCTGTTATCAGTTGCCATGTCAACCGGGTGCCATTTTGTGCACCGGGGTGAGATCCTTTCACTCTCTGTCACTGTGTGTGTGTGTGTGTGTGTGTGTGTGTGTGTGTGTGTGTGTGTGTGTGTGTGTGTGTTGACCTGGGTGTGGGTGAAGGCTGATTGGTTGCACACAGCACCATGTTGATATGATCTCGCTTCCCCTGGGTGCACTTGTTTTGCTTGCCAAGTACTTGCTGCGTACACTACATAACCATAACAGCGCCGTGCAGTCAAAACAACCTTGACCTTGTCCGTGTGGAAATGGAAGAGTTGAATTTTGTGAACACTTTGGTGTTACTACACAATTTTGTTGGGTATTTGTTGAAGTCATGTTGTTACAAGTAGAAGCCGATAACAATTTGACTTGCTGTTTCCTCACTGTGTGCATTCGAATCCAATGTGAGTCAGGGACAGGGAGTCAGGTGGCTCAGCGGTTAAGGCGTTGGGCTCATGATCGGAAGGTTACGAGTTCGATTCCCGGCTGTGGCTACATGATGTTGTGTCCTTGGGCGAGGCGCTTCACCCTACTTGCCTCAGGGGGGAATGTCCCTGTACTTACTGTAAGTCACTTTGGATTAAAGCATCTGATAAATGACAAAATAGGGCACAGGAGCATTGAGGTCTGCGGCTCTCGCCCGCTTCAGAGTTTTACAATGACAGACAAATCACTTTATGGGATTTTGAACCGTAGGGAGAAGAGTGAGTGACAAGTGAAGGATGCTGATCCAGTGTAGCAGTTGGTTCTGGAAACACGACTGTGTTGGCTGTGTGGACAAGTGTCTCTGTCACACTTTTCCACTCATCCATCCTGTCACCTCATCTCTCTCCCTCTGTCACCCTCTCTCTCAATTTCCCTTCCCCCTCTCTCGCCTTCTTTCTCTCTCTTCTCTTCTCTCTTTTCTCTCATCACCTGACTTCTCCCCCACTGTGCCCCACTGATCCCCCCCCCCCCCCCCAATCACATGATGCGCCTGGTGGTAGCGGCGCCCGCAGAGAGGAGGATGGAGAGAATAAGAGCAGGATAAGAGGAGGATGATGGAGGATGAGAGAAAGAGGGGGGTTGTTTCACAGCTAAAGTAAGGGTTTAATCATGTTCAAATTATTTTGTGAATCTATAGGGGGTCTAATCGATCCTATGTAGAAACTAAAAGTGTGTTACGTTGTGAGTGAGAGTCCACTGTCATGGTCATGAAATCGAAACATGCACTCTCTTTATCTGGGTGTTTATTACAGACTCTGTGTTCTCTCTTTCCTTTACAGTCTCTCTCCTTCTGTCTTTGTGTGAGACAGCCTCCTGCCTTAGGTAACATAAAGGACAGGGACTCAGATGACTGATGCTGACCTGCCCTCCACTCACCTCCATTCTCCCAGGATGCATCAGAAAGTTGTTGACTGAGCGAGACCCTCATATTTACATACACTCACTTACATACACTCACTTACTCACTTACACTTACATCCCTCATGCATTAGCCAGTAATGGGGTTAGCGCTCATGAGCCCTTATGTACCGACTCAAGTGCCAAACAATACACCGTAACACAAGCAGAGACAATCCCCCCCCCCCGTCTCCTAGCGCCTGACGAGTCTTCTGCCAGAATTCCGAACGCAAGCCTTCATGGATGTGTTCATGAATAAATCATGTTTGTTATTATGTAGCTGTCATTGTTGTTGTGTGTTCCGCAATAATAACGGTGAGTGACGGATCTGCTAGGAGTTGAAGGACACACTGGAAGCAGGACTGGGCTAGGCTAGACCAGGCTAGACTAGGACCAGGCTAGACTAGGACCAGGCTATACTAGGACCAGGCTAGACTAGGACCAGGCTAGACTAGGACCAGGCTAGACTAGGACCAGGCTAGACTAGGACCAGGCTATACTAGGACCAGGCTAGACTAGGACCAGGCTATACTAAGACCAGGCTAGACTAGGACCAGGCTAGACTAGGACCAGGCTAGACTAGGACCAGGCTATACTAAGACCAGGCTAGACTAGGACCAGGCTAGACTAGGACCAGGCTATACTAAGACCAGGCTAGACTAGGACCAGGCTATACTAGGACCAGGCTAGACTAGGACCAGGCTAGACTAGGACCAGGCTATACTAGGACCAGGCTAGACTAGGACCAGGCTAGACTAGGACCAGGCTAAGCTAGGCCAGCTATAGGCTAAACAAGGCAAGGTTAACCGAAGCTAGTCTAGGAAAGGCACGCAAAAATCCAACAATTACAGCAGGAAAAAAGAGTAATTACTCGGCGATGCGGGCACGCTTATTATTTTCCCAGCATGCCGCAGGCCCTGTGGTGTTTCTGTGAGAGCCAGCAGAGAGGATGGTGTGTTCAGGGATCAGACACTCAACATCAGCTGGTTGAGTCTGCATGAACAGCCAATAAAGCAAAGCAATATAGGGCCAGCAGCATGAGGAAATGAGGCTGCGTTCAGTTGAACAATATTTGCTCGTCTGCCTTGTCCTGCCTCCACCCACCCATGCACTCCTATAGAAGACATGCATGACACACATGAACGCATCGAGTACATACAAACATAGACACGCGCACACACATATAATGCAGTACAAACACATACACACACATATAATGCAGTACAAACACATACACACACATATAATGCAGTACAAACACATACACACACATATAATGCAGTACAAACACATACACACACACACACGCATACATGGCAGTACAAACACATACACACACACACACACACACATACAGGGCAGTAAAAACACATACACACACACATACAGGGCAGTAAAAACACATACACACACATACAGGGCAGTGCATACAAACCACATATTGACACAAGTATAATACTCTTGTCAAACAAACTCAAAATCAGATGTGTATTAATTCTTAACCACCTGATGAATAAAACATGAGACATGTCATGAGAGAAAAGAAAAGAAGTGAGCGGATGGGAGGGGAGAGCGAAAAAGAGCGATGATTGAGGGAGCCATTGAACAAAACAAAGTGAAACACACAATGTAGACTATTGTTGATGACCGCAGAAGGACTGGAGCCTAATTATGATGAGGACGAAACCATCTAAATATGTCTTCTGATGCTCTGATCTGAGCCAGACTCATGATGAGCGAGTGAAATTAGAAGACAAGCTGTGTAACTTTAGATCCCAGCAAGCAAGCAGCCAATCAGACCTAAATATAGAGGCAAAGTAGTCCAATAAAATATAAATGGAATAGAATATAGAATAGAAGGAGACTGGGACATGATCATGAGGGGGTCGGGTGGCTCAGTGGGTTAAGGTGTTGGCCTCATGATCGGAAGGTTGTGAGTTCGATTCCTGGCTCTGGCTCTGGCACTTCACCCTACATACCTCAGGAATGTATTTGCTGTAAGTGACTTTGGATAAAAGTGTCAGCTAAATTCATATTTATTTGTTTATCTCTACACCGTTTACGCAACAGTTTAAGCTCCCATCATAAACACAGACCCAGACTTTGCATCTGCTGCTAGGTTCAGGGAGAGCTAATCGTGCTAGCATTGTTCAGAAGATGTTTAGCTGTGAGGTGCTAGCTTAGAGTGTCATCCTTCACCTTCACGGCTTGGTTGTTCGGCTTAATGCGATGTTCGTGCCTGAGACTGCTCCATAGGGGTGTATTGAGTGTGTATTACAGAGAGACACTACCGTTCTGGGACCGTAGACGAGGGGGAGGCGGGGGACAGAGGGGAGTCTGGGATATCCTCGTAGGTTCACTCGTCTCGCTCTCTTTTTCTTCTTCCTCTCCTCCTCACGCTCCCTTTTCTCCCTCTCTCTCTTTTCACCCCCCCCCCCCTCTCCTTTTCCCCTTGCTCCTGCTCTGCCGGTCTCTTCTGACACCTCTGTCTCTCCCTTCATCAGCAGTCCAGGGGTGACACAGCACACAGATCACATTCACAGAACCAGCAGTAGAAGAGCGTTTTCTGAGGCCTGATGGCATCGTGATGTCATCTCCTCTTTCCTTGTCAGTTGAACATCTTCTTTCTGCTTGTATGGCTCCTGGCAGGGACTAATTAGACCTGCCTCCATACCATAGATCAAACACTTGAAAGCTATTAAGGTGTGTTTGATTTGTTTCCCAGTTCGCTCTTCTGGGGCTTCTTGGCTTTGGGTGAAAGAAATGAATCTCGCCCCAAAGTACCTCTGCTAGTAGCATATGGTGCATGTCTTCACCAGGAGTGTGTCAGAGACTTGTGCTTTCAGTATTTACATTTATATTTAGTCATTTAGCAGACGCTTTTATCCAAAGCGACTTACAGTAAGTACAGGGACATTCTCCCTGAGACATGTAGGGTGAAGTGCCGTACCCAAGGACACAACATCACTTAGCCACAGCCGGGAATCAAACTCACAATCTTCCTATCATGAGCCCCACGCCTTAAACCGTTGAACCACATGACTCCCATGTTATATCTATATATACAGATATATACATATATATCCCGGTATGTTAACCAGTACATGTAACAAGTACTGGTCCTCACTTCTGCAGCCACTGGCTTTAGCCAATCAGAACCCCTGGAAATACGCCTGGTTTGTGCCAGTGCGGTGCCTTCCTGCTGAGCCCCAAAATAAAGAACAACAGGGATGCTAACTAGAGCAGTCAGAGGTTCTATGGAACTGTCAACCTCTTTTCACCGTTACTCTTTCCTAGCATTAGCATGCTGGCAGCCTGTCGTTAGGCCAGCCATGCTCCCTGCAGGCAGGCTGTCAGTCTGCCACTGACAGGCTGCTATTAAACCATCAGGGAGCTGGGGGGAAAGTCACAACCGTCGATGTCACAGGGCACAGCAGCCAGCACAGTTAGCTAACGCTCAACCTGGCCGGAGAGTTCTAATTCGGCCGGTTCAAATGAAGTTAAAATACGAGTCATTTTGAGGTCTTTGGGCATCAGGGAAAACTGATTTGACGGCACAGTGTGAGGCAGGAAGCCAGTGAAGTTTCTTACAAAGCACCGATTACAGCGCCTTAATCTGCTCCGTGTGGTCTAGGCTGCCGGAGTAACGTGTGTGTGTGTGTGTGTGTGTGTGTGTGTGTGTGTGTGTGTGTGTGTGTGTGTGTGTGTGTGTGTGTGTGTGTGTGTGTGTGTGTGTGTGTGTGTGTAAAACTGAGTTACGCCACAGAAATATAGGGACAACTTGAGTACATTATTCATCTAGCATCAAGTAGTCAGCCCACAGCATGTAAAGCTATAATATATGACAGGTGATCTAAAGTTGTCTAACGGACAATTGTATTCTCACACCTTCAATTTCGTTTGAATGTTCTCATCTAAGTGACTAAGGTCTTTCTCACTAATGGTCTGGATGGAACCCGGTAAATGGCTGTCCTGAATAATCGTCTCGACACATTATGCTTCCTGCGTCATGTTTGATTACAGCCTGGATCCCCATCTTACAGCACCACTGAGTAGATGTGGATGACACTACAAGCTCATTCCACCCCTCTCAGCGAGTCTTCCTCCAGACACGAACACCGGATCTGAGCCAGCAGGCACACAACCATTGTTGTTAAACAATATGCGTGTGTGCGTGTGTGTGTGTGTCCTTGGCCCTCTCTGAATCTTCCTGCTTACCGGGCTGTTGGTGTCAGAGCTGAATAATTAAAGATCTACGTGCTGTTGCACCGACATATCTCTCACCCCGCTGATCTGATTGGCTCTCTCCCTGGAGACCGAGTTCTACAGCCGCCTGGAGTTGTCTGCATGCACATGACTAATGCGCGTGTGTGTGTGTACGTGTCAACAATGTACAGTTTCTGAACGGTCTGTGTGCAGAGCCACAGTGAAAAGCAGACAGGAATGTACGCCTGCATTATTGTGTGTGCTCCTCAGCTCCCCTGAGACGGTAATCGTTTGTGTTGCGCGTCAACCTTTGCGTGCGCGTAGGTGGGCGTGTGTGTGCACGTAGGTGGTGGTGTGTGTGCGCGCGCGACACGTGTGCCTGCTTTTTGTGTGTGCGTCCGCACGTGTGTTTAATTAGTAGCCAGGCAATTAGCCCAAGGTCAAAGGTTAAGGTGCAGGGTACTGTGGACTGGCTACTCAGCAAACTGCTGCACACACACACGCGCACACACACCCACGCACACACGCACACACACATCTCATTATCTTTCTCAGCCTCTTGAGCCCATACTTCCATATCTCAGCTGCTGTTGTACCGTAGAACACAGCAGCTGTAATCTCTTTAGTCTGCTGAGTAACATGGACAGAGACTCACCAGACAGGGGGGGGGGGGACATATTGATCTAATCTGACTCCATGACTGAACTGGCAGCCCAGAGGACTGTGTGTACTCAGATATGTAGTCATCTCTCGCAGCCATTTTGTCTTGCACCTTGCAGCAGTGCATCTAAGTCAAAAGAAAAAAAGCCTAAATATAGAAAAGAGTGAATTTAATGTGCGTGGTGATGTGTGCGACTGTATGAGTCGATTCCTTTTGGAATGGCAGAGTGATAACAAACAGAAATATAGTCTTCCCTTTTTCACCCCTAGGCCATGTTCTTTTCAGACTTCTTGTTCTCCAATTGTCACATCCTGTTGTCGGACCAGTTCTCAACATAGATCGATTGATTGGGTTAGGGGACGTGACCTCCTAATCAGGTTTGGTCCAACCACATTCCCTGCTGGGCTGTAGGGGGGTGGGCGGGTGCCTTGTTGGAGAAAAGAAGGGGCGCTTTTTGGAGGCTCCATCTTAAAAAGATGTGTGTGTGTGTGTGTGTGTGTGGAGGGGTGGACAGGCAGTTTCAGGGTGTGAGGTGGAATGACTCGACTACATCCTTTCTAGGACTGACAGTTAGGAACACTAGAACTGTGGCACATTCTTGGTTCTCTTCCTAGTCCAAGATGCACTGGTTCTCCTTTCCAGTTATCTCAATATATCAATATTACCTGTTACCTCCCCTGACAGTTGATTTGGCAGTTGCCGTTGGTGGTCTGACCTCAGCTGCAGGGTCAGAGGTCGATGGTTCAACCATCCATGTCCTATCCAGACTTTCGAGGTCACCACCTGTCTCACTCGCATTAAATCGCGGCCTTGGTTTGTCTTTTTTTCCAGACCTCTTTATCCTATCGCCTTTGCGTTCTTTTCCTTTTCTTTCCCCTATCCCTCTCTTCCAGTCCTCCATCCTTTCATCCTGCAGTCGGATTTCCACCTCTTTCCCTCCCTCTCAACTTCTGCTTTTGTTTCATCCCTCGCTCCCTTCCTCCATCCACTCTGCCACCTTCATCACCTCATCCTTTTATCTTTGCCTCTTCTCCGTCCCCCCCTCTCTCTCTCTCTTCTCCCCCCTCCTCTGTTAACCCCCCGCTCCTTATCTTGGTCCATCCCCACTTTCATTCTCCTTCCTTCCATCCTTCCCACGGGCTCCTCTCTGTCATCCTGATCCTTTTCTCCATCTCTCCATCACTGCTTCCCTCCCCTCCATCTCAGAACTCCTTCTTTCCACTCTACCCATTAGTTTATTTACCCATTTAATCTCTCTCTTTCTCTGTCTCTTGCTGGTTCTTATTGTCCTGCGGTGTTATGTGTTTCACCTTTCACTCTGTCTTAATCTGTTCCGAGCTGAAACGATGTTCAGTGTTTATACTCTGATTTTATTACACGTCTAGCAAAGCAAAGATAATTCAATGAGCATCACTGGGATAACACTTAACTTAATCCACTTAATGAAGTTAACTGACAGATTTCTCTCTTTCTCTGTCCGTTTCGCTCCCGCCTTCTTCTCTCCCTCCTCTGCTCTCTTTAACTTCTTTCTCCGCCTATTCTCGGTCTTCATCTCCTCTCCTCATGTCTCTATATTCCCCCCTCTGGCTCTCCTCTCTCCTCCCTACATCCTCCGTCCACCCTTCCCTTCCTCCACGCCCCCTCTCCTCTCCTCTACTGCCCCCCCCGCCCCTCCTCCCTTGCAGGAAGTTGATGGAGAGGCCTTCGAATGACAGCCGGTACAGTGGTCATCACTGGAGGAATCCTCGCAACTGTAATCTTACTCTGTATCATCGCAGTACTGTGCTACTGTAGACTGCAGGTGAGACTCCGGCCTGCGGATGAGGCTGTCTGTCAAGATCACTGGCAGGCTGAATTGTCTATTGTCTAACATTCCTATTCCTCTCTCTCCATATCTCTCATAAAGGTGTCGTGGTACAATTGTATTGTATTCTATGGGTGTCATTATATAATGATAACAGTATATTAGCATATTCTTGTAATGTACATCTGTTGTGACTGTCTCACACACAAAGGGGTGTTAGACAGGCAGTCACAGCTGAAGGACAGTAAGTGGGCCACTAAAAAGGCTTCATTGATGAAAACTCCCATCTGATTCCTCCTGAGATCAGCCGATCTTCTTGTGTCTCAGATTTTATTGCGTGCGTCTGTAGGCGTGTGTGTGTGTGTGTGTGTGTGCATGTGCGTGCGTGTGCGTGTGATGAAGCCTGTGAAAGCATGTCATTCCAGTTGGAGTTCATTTATTAAGAATTTAAACAAGAGAATTAAAAAAACACCAACAACTTCTCTGTTCCTCTTGACGGTCAATGATCCTCTTGTTTCCCAT
The DNA here is from genome assembly GCA_030340665.1 of Neosalanx taihuensis. Classification (NCBI taxonomy): domain Eukaryota; kingdom Metazoa; phylum Chordata; class Actinopteri; order Osmeriformes; family Salangidae; genus Neosalanx; species Neosalanx taihuensis. The sequence goes on from CM059301.1 coordinate 8,233,448, forward strand.
CTCACAGTACTACTGCTGTAAGAAGGAGGAGTCAGAGTCGGAGGAGGAGGAGCCAGACTTTGCTGTGACGTCCCGCCTCCCTCCGGTGCACTCCAATCACAACATTGTGGCGGCCTCGGCCGCCGTCTCCTCCGCCCCCAACGGGCCCGCCCTCTTCCCGCCGCCGCCAGCCCGGAAGCTGACACGCTCGCAGACCTTCTGCCCGTCCTGCACCCACTATGAGCTCCCCTTCTACCTGCAGCAGCCGGAGGGGCTGCGGAACGGCGGCGAGCGCGTCAGTTACCGTAGCGTCCAGCAACATGACCTGGAGCCCCTCCCCCACCCGCTGCCCCACCCCCTGCCTCACCAGCTGCCCCTCCCTCTGCCCCTCCCCGTAGACCTGCCCAGCTACCACAAGCTCAACCTCACCCGCTCTGTCACCATGAGGGACATGTTCACGCGCAGCTGCAGCATCAGCACTGACGTGTAGTCTGCATGGTGCCCCCTTGTGGTTCAGAGGGGGCGGGGCAACGCAAGACACACCAGCAAAGACAGGAAGTGGTTTGGTACAGAGCCGGGGAGCTGGATAACAGGCCTGGTTATGAGACAGGGAGAGGGTGGGATGTGAGCGTGAGAGATTGCTAGATAGCAGACACGACCACCATATTTGATACGGATACTGATTTCATCACGGATTGGCTGATACCTAAACTGCCCCCACAAACAACCAATCAACAGATTCTGCTGATACGCCCTGAACATATTCCTCCCTCTCTCAGTTCTCCTTCCCATCTCTCCTCCTGAGCGCTCTCTTTCTTTCCAGCGCCTCACATGCACACAGTTCTCTCCTCTCCTCCCTCCTTTCCTTGGTCCTCTCCTTAGCCTCTGGTCTCCTCTCCTCACTCAGACAGACCCCCCCCCCCCCCATCATCGTAAGCCGTTAGATCAGAGAATCTAAATCTGCCGCTAAAGAACGTAATGGCTCATGGCTGCATCTCAGCCCCTCTTCTGTTCGCACCCTGCACCGCCCCTGATCTCTAATGGAAGGAGAAGCCTGTCATTGGGATGAACCAGTCAGTCAAGCCTTGAGAGAGGGTGAGAAGAGGAGGAGAGGAGAGGTAGATTGGCGTCTTAAGCCATGATCAGACCGCAGGCATAGTAAACGATCCCAGAGCGTTAACTAGGCCATGACGTTACATCACGCCTCCTGTTATGACATGAAGAGCTTCTGAAGGCCTGCTTCCTCTGCTCGGTTTCCTAATTTTCAAATTCCTTTTCTAGATATGCCCTTCCTCCCTCTCTCTTTCCCCTATTGGCCGACAGGAGGAAGGGGCGTCGGTCACAAGAACGCAGAGAGCCTTTTGCCCTGCCGGATGGACACTTGCACACGCTTCATTAGTTAATGTTGTCAGATGATGATGATGATAATGATGATGATGATGGTGATTACAGCGATTACGATGGTAGAGATGATCGTGGTGAGGATGAGGATGATGAAAATGGCAACGGCGACGATGATGGTTGATCATCCTGCGTCCCCCACCGTCCTACCCGGAGTGTCGCTGGGTTGCAATAACACCTCGAAGATAACGTTCCTGAAGACGTTTTTTTTCGTTTCTTAAGATGTCAGAGGCTAACATGACACTCTGTTTGACCTCAGAAGATGGCGAAAGAGACTCAAGAAGGGTTTTATTAACTTTTGTCCCTTTTTAAAAGTTGTCGTTTTACCCCAGCAGTCATGGCTGTGCATTGTGAAGACTTGTTCTGTTAACTGGTCATTCAGATGCACACAGAGTATGTGTGGAGCTAAGACGCAGAAGTGGGTATTTTGTACCAAGTCTACACTATAACTTTACAGTGTTCTTTAGCGTACACTGAGGTGTCAATATCAACATTTTCACCTTGATTCCTTGCTTTGCCCCAAACTTGATGAGTCAGTATTGATTATGTTGAATCACTTATCTTCATTGGACTGGAATTCACTAGGATGTGCTCACCGCCTTGCTCTGGATGGATTAGCCTTGGAGATATTTTCGCTAGGCCGGGGGGGTGGATTTATCTGGGCTCGGTTAGCAGGCCTAGGGGTCGCTCTGTTCGAAAGGCAGACTGCTCAGTGTTTATACCCTCCGGGGGACCACTTTCCTAATGAGATTATTTATTACCTAGATTTAATCTGAGGGGGAGGGGAGCGGGAGATGGGAGGGGGAGGCTGGGGGGAGGAGAGAGGGATGTGTGGGAGAAAAGGGGAGGTGGGGTGGGGGGGGTTGTAGGGGAGGAGAAGGGAGATTGGAGAGGGGGCGAGGGGGGGGGGAGGGGTAGAAACTGGCAGGCTTCCTGATGTGTTGTTCCTCCACTGGTACTGAGCACATCTCTCTCTCTCTTTCTTGTTCTTTATCACGTCTTTCTCTTTTTTGTTCTTGGAACAAGATCTCCGTGTTCTCCAGCAGATGAGACTTTGAGCTGAGCTGCTCCTGTGTCTTATTATTTCTCTGGTTTGATCTCTTGCAACCTACAGACACGCTTACACACAAAGGTGCACACGCCAACACTTACACACGTGATTTCACCATTATACTTTCTCTTCCTAATTGTGATGGACTTCTTGCCGCACAGGAACTTTAGTACCGCAAAGAATAATTTCAATGATATTATTAGAAACATTATTATTATGATTATTATGGATATTATTGGTGTTTTTTGCTGCATTGTTGCTTTCTTTCAGTATAGTTTGGTTCCAGCTCTGTCATGCTTTCAGATGTTAACTCATGATCACTCTGTTACTAATAAAAGGGTGTGGAAATCTCCAGGCTTTCTTCTGTTCTTACTCCTAAATACTCATTTAAATACTCTCAAATACTCTTCCGGTTGGAGCGCACACGCTCGAAGCCCCCCCATGATGCGATTAAGCACGTCAAGGATACGTGGCGCACTGGGCATATGATTGTGTGTGTGTTTCTTTACCAAGAAATCCTGTCCCCCACTTTTGTCCATTGACGGCACGTTGCTGTACAACTTGGTGGTTGGGTTTTCTGGGATCAGATTTGTCTTCAAATGTTTATTGATGCCTGGTTTCTTAGTAAGTGCTCTGCGTTTTCTGATTATCCCGATGACTCTTAAAAACACCAAGGTTGTGGTATTGACTGCTGGTCTGTCTAATTTAGTACGGATGAACCTACAGCACAGCTTCCAGACTGTAAACTCCACATGCCCTTGTGGTTTCCAGAGAGATGTATGTGTGTGTGTGTGTGTGTGTGTGTGTGTGTGTGTGTGTGTGTGTGTGTGTGTGTGTGTGTGTGTGTGTGTGTGCGTGTGCATGTGTGTAGTTAGGGACCAGGAAATTAGTTGTGGGTGACTGTTTTTGTAACTGTGGGTTTTGGAGTGATTTTAAATGTGTCTTGACCTCCCATACCTCCATGGGAGCAGAAGGATCTTTTTTATGGGGGTCTGAATAATTCAGAACCACAATCACTTTTTTTTGTGCATCTAGCTGACCACCATGGACACAGCTACGGGATAGATGTTTGATAAAGAGCTTTGATACATCTCTCTCTCTCTCTCTCTCGCTCTCTCTCTCACTCTCTCTCTCTCTCTCGAACCTCTTGCACTGTGAACACAATTATCGTTTGGAACTCTTTATTGTTCCCTTCATGTCAGACCCTCTCTGTGCTTCTCTCTTTTCTTTCTCTCCCTCTGTCTTCCGCTCATACGCACACCACTCCCCTCCCACACCCTCCCTCAGTCCCTGGGTGGTGTGTAGTCTGCAGTGTGCTTTATGACCCTGGTCCGTAACTCCACTGAAGTGATGTTTAGATCCAGTAGAGATGGGGGTGGGGGTGTGGGAGAGGGAGGGGGGGAGGGCACAGCTAGAATGAATTAACATGATTGAATGCAGTCTAGCTGTCATGGTGGCTAACACATCCTCCTCCATCCTCTAACCTCATAAACTTGGTCCTGTGCTATGTGGACCAGGAAGTAGCCACCCTAGCAGAATAGAGATTTGCCATCTGAATCTCCCCATGTTAAATATCCACATGCTCACATTAATGTACATTGCATTCAATCACATTGGCATTATTACTGAGATTATTTAAAGTACAGTGTTATAGTAATTCATGGTGGCATCTGCTCACACCATCCATCCTCACCTCCATGCTGCTCCATGCCATCTGAATCAGACTCAGATTTATTCAAACAATGAATTTGTTTTGGTGGAGCTGACCGACCAAGCACGCATTCTTTTCTTCGTTTCAGACGGTTTTGTCTGAGTACATTTTTCAATAAATTCACGCGTATTCACCAACGAATTTTTGACCGAAGGTAGGTTCATTCGAATTCCTGTCTCCATCGTGTGGTCAGATTGTGTTACTGCAGATGTCTCGCCTCCTCCAGTCTCGCCAGCTGTTCAGTTGACATTGTAGCGCGAGATTCCAAACAAAGCAGGCTGAAACCAGCCTCATTAAGGAACGCTGTTTCCGGTAAATTTGCTCCCATGTGTTTCGAAATAAAAGTCATCAGAGTACTATTATTTAAACGTAAAAAGTCAATAACAGCTAACGTGTCAGTGTGTACTATGACCTGTGTGAACAAATACCTGTTGCATACAACTACGCTGATAAGTCATTTTAATATCATAACAATTTGACCTAATAATAACGTACTGTACATCAAATTACGATTGTAAACTTGGTGATAGTTATATTATTGACGACAGCTAAATTCAACTAAATATACAAACAGGAGCTCCGGAATTCACATCTCCATTGCTCTTATTCTGAAAGCAAACCGGAAATGCTTGAACTCGGATCGGGAACTTGGACATTGTGTCTTTCTGTTAGTGGTTCATAATTTGAACACATTCATCTTAAAATTATAATTATAATTTCAGCATGATAGTGCCGCCTCATTCTGAAAGCTGTACGGAAAAGCTCCCTGATGAACGGCCTGAAAGCACCGTGCTGAACGATCAGCCGTCAACTCCATCATCCAGCAGCGCTAAAGTTGGTGTTGTCAGAAGGTAGATGGTGAACCACGAACTAATTTAGCTGCTAAACGAACCTAAGAAAGCAATTTAAACTGTGTCAAAAACGTTGTTTTATTAGTACTTGGTGTGTGGTAGGAAAATGTTTATGGCGTGTGTTTTCTTGTTGCCAAGGCTTCCTTTCTACACATGTACGCTTGTACTGTATTCCAACCACTAGGTAGCGGTAAAGTACTATTTACAGTGATATCCATACTGCTGGTATAGTGGTCCATAGATATCATATAAATGTCTATGTAGTGGTCTGTGTTCTGAATACTGGACTTTATTTCTTTGTCACTAGGACTCCCTACGCCAGACTGAAAAGAGTCAAGTCCAACTTTAAATCACCTGTACGTCTGGCTAGAACCGAGGAACTTCAATACACATAATACAGCCTCTATTTGGCAATCACAACCCATAAAAAACCGACTAACACCCATACATGTTCTCTTGGTCCACAATGCATTTCAGCTTCAGAGCCTTAATTCCCCGGGCTGCAGTACTTCAGTCGGCCCCCAGGCGGAGATAGAGCACCTGAGGAGGAGACGGGCAGACCTGGACTCAGAGATTGCTCTGCTGGAGAAAGAGTGAGTGTATGTTGCGTAATGCCCAAGCCACATGTACTATCAAGGCTAACGTATTTCATCTTTGGGTTTCGGCAGTGGTTTGAAAGTGGATGAACTGGAGGAGCACATTCACCTTCTTCATGAATACAACGACATCAAGGACATCGGACAAAGTCTGCTGGGTAAAATAGGTAAGGGCACTATACACACACACACACAGTCAGTGTCTGATGGAGTTGGGGAGTTGATTCCACCATTGAGGAGCCAGACAGGGGAAGGGCTTGTGTTGGGACAAAGCGCTCTTGAGGGGCTGGACCACTAAACAGTTATCAGAAGAGCCACAATAGCCACAGTCATGACCTAAACACACACATTACCAGCCACTGTCCACACACCCCACACACATACATTCCTGCACCGTTTGTGTAGGTGGAATTTCATAATGACATGTGTCAAAGAAGAACAGCAGCTAATCCTGTGTGTGTGTGTCTGTGTGTCTGTGTCTGGCTGTGTGTGTGCGCGCTCCTCAGCCTCCCTAAGAGGACTGACCACAGCAGACCTGTACAGCCACTTTGGCCTGGAGCTGGACGACTGACACACTCCTTGAATATGGCTCCTCCCATCACAGATAAAAGGCAGGAAAGACTATATAAGGACTGGATCAAAACAACCTTGCTGATCCAATGGAGAGCATGATGGATAGGGGCCTGCTCTGGGAAGACACCTGAGCTGGACTCCAGGCTCTCTGGGGCTTAGGAGTCACCCAGGGGCCACCCTATCCACCGGGGGGGGGGGGCCTGGTCACTGAGGAAGTGGGGAGCCTGCCCTTACTGAATTGAACTCACTTGTTGTCCTATAAGTGATGGTGTAAACATGTATATAGTTCATATCTGACTATCTTTTGGACTACATTCCAGCTGGGCCGGAAGAGCTGAGCCTGGGACAGAATGAGTAGCTGTACTGGGCTAGCTGTTAATGTAGTGTTCTGTTTTGTGTATGTTCAAGCATAGGCTTTACACTGGATAGTAGTTGCATGTAAATGTCTAAATAAAGTTTTGTTCAACTGAATTGAGTCTCCACAACAGCCGTCTGGGAGAAGAATTATGGAGAGCTTGCAGAACTGAGAAAACAGAATGTACAAGGCGTGTCGTTATCAGGGGAAGGCAAAAAGCTGATAATGTTTTGGTGTGTTTTGTCTTGCGGTGATAGAGCTTGACCTGGTGGAGTTTAGCTCATCTCATCTAATCTTCATCGGTCAAAGACCGTGAGTTGATTATAGATTTCTAATTTGACAAGCAGAAGACAATATAATGTTGGGGTTAAATTGCATAACACTTCATCGTCGTATTTCCCCTACAGAGCAAAGTTTCAATTGTGACCTTAAGCCTATAATATTTCCTTTCATGTGAAGTGTAACTCCCCCTTTTCTGAGAAATAAAACATAACATATTAAGATAATGACCCTGCAATGTCCCGTTAACGTTCAACTGTTCAGGAAGCCATGAGGTCTAACTGTTTAAAAAGACCAGAGATTTGCGGCTGTGCGCAGGTTCCCCTGTATGGTTCTGACGTTTAACTACGTGGCCCTGAGGTCTGGGTGGTGTGATTATAGACATATATATTTATAATGTGTATGGGTGTGACCAGCACGCTGATTCCCCACCCAAGAAACCGGTGATGGTTTGTTGTTCACGGTCCTGCAGCGCGGAGTTGTTACTACCGGGTGGAAACGACCGAAAGCAGCCGAGCGCCAGACTCGTCCGCAGGGCCGCATTTCCTGAACCCGAAACTACTCCTCCATCGGATGCGAGCGTAAGGCTACGGCGGCTGTGATTGGTTGCAGCTGCTGTCATTCACTTCTTAACAGTGCCGGTGGATACTGGAGTGGGCGGGGCGAAACGCTAAGAAAATTATAAGGTCATTTGAATTAACTGTAGTGAGCGAGATTATGGCTACAATAAAACAGAAATGAATCCTGGTGATAACAACCGACGGATGATTTCAATGGAGTTAAAGTCGAACCGAGGATCAACGTTAATTTGATGTAATTTTCCCCCCCGGTGGAAGAGAGAGGCTGAACCCCGGGTGTGTGAGTCCGACAAGCCGTGCGAGCGACAGGGTGAGCCGGGCAAAGAGGTGGAAGAGGCTCTGCTAAGCCGATCAGGGCGGAATAACACAAAACAGGGGCTGGTGTTCATAACGCACATTGGAGTGATTCTGGATACGTGAAGCAAAGGTATGTGATCAACACATTTACACCATCATTGCACATCTTATTTCTCCAAAGATGACCTGTTTCCGGATGGATGTAATCTGGGGGGGAACCTAACAGGCGCGTGCTTTACCGCCTGTCCTTTGACAACCTTGCCAAATGTGTAGTTGGTCTGCGTTTGGCCATTGTAGGCTTGGTTATTGCTTAAGGATGGTTTTAAAAACGAGCCCAGGTAGGCCAGATGATGGACACAGTATAACACCGAGCATCATCCAGACCAGATATTGAGATGAGGGTTACTGGCAGTCAGAAATAGCTCCAACATTGGAATAAGGCAGGGGGGGGGGGCTGTACCATGGGGCTGTACCGAGGCGCACCACTAGATCCACATACACTGAGCTGATGATGCTTCAATTTATAGCATCTGGCTACTCAAGACAGAGAAAACGGGGAATATAAAATCGATTGATCAAACCAGGTTCAGACATGAGGTTTTTTTCTTCATGAAATGCATCGCTGGTTGTAATTGGAGTGATCAGAATGTCTTATTTGTGGGCTTCATTATCACCATCATGTCTCCAGTTTCTCCAGTACCGCAGTGTTAGGGCCCCATTCATTGATAAATTACCATACAATTTTTTTTCTTCTGGACAGTGCTGTAAAAAAACAACTTTGAACGGATGGATAAGAATCGAAATTAATTTTTAATAATGTCCGACCAGAGGCAGTAATCAGTGTATTAGTTGAGCTAAACTACATTGTTATTTTTGTTGGCACAAAGTATACAGGCCAAGCAAATGCGGAATTGGAAGTCATGACAGTCGAACTGACGAGGATGACTGTCCACTTCATCGTTATTTAACATTTTTCCTTTAAGGAAACATTGACGACGGTGATCTTTGTTACCCTTCAGCCGTCCTGTTCATTAATAATGCCTAGTTTTCCTTGCCGGATCAAATAACCAGGACTGATTTTCTTGCAACCTAAGGGCTTGTGGTTTTAGGTGGTTCAGTCCATCCGTAAACAAAGCCTGAATGAGCTCTTATTTCCTAAACGGATAGAACAGCGAGGGACCGTAGTTAAATGAGGTTTTACTTAAAAATATTTGTAATTTCTTAAAATTGTAAAAAAAAAAAAAAAAAAGGGGGGGGGGGGGATTGCCTGAAGTTTACAAAACCCAACAAACAAATGGCATTCTAGATTGAGGAAAATATTAAGATAATATAAGATAATCCTTTATTTGAAATTGCAGTTTGCAACATGGTACAGTGCAGCATTCAGAATAACAATATACAAATAAAATAATGTACAAAAACAATACATGTTTAACTTTGTAGGATCTTCACAAGGAGAGTAGCAAGTGAAATTATCCCTTATAAGTGTGTTTAGTAACATACAGTCGGATAAGATCCATATTCATTGGTGCATCATGAAGGCTAGAGCGAGATAAGGTTTCCCTCCTAAGTATGGATGTAAAGGGAGAGATAACTATAGCAGAATCAGGTTGAAAGAACCAGGGTAACACTGTATTTTTGCAGGCATCAGCACCTTCGCAGTCAAAGGTCATAGTTCATGCATGACTGATGTCTGTCTGGATTTGTTCTAATCACTGAAAGCATATCCAGCACATACTGTACATGCAGAAGCTTGTGTCAATAGCAGAGGGTTTTACATTGTGTTTCGACATGCATTTGTATACTTTGGATAAGTGACTGTTCAAAGTTCTGTCCTTCCATCTATATATATATATATATACATCTATATATCTATATATATATATATACATCTATATATATAGAGAATCAAGTATTAGTCAGTCTTTCCCCAGACTGTTTAGTCTCTCTGTGGTGCTATTAGTATAATTGGATGTTAGTAGTATAGTATAGTATAGTATATACAGTAGTATACTGTATCTCAGATATTTACTTGGTTGTTGTACAGGGCTATCTTTAGCAGTGAAAAAATACCTGTGTGCAGTACGACCAGAACAGTACTGACGTTAGTAACGCTGCAGATATTGTTGCAAGGGTGGTGTTGTTGTTGTGTTCCTGGTGTGTGTGTGTTGTGTTTCCTCCTCTAGACCGAGTGCTAATGTTTTTGATGTGTGTGTGTGTGTGGTTGTGTTTCCTGTATTAGATGATGCGTCTGGCGTGCACCACGGCCCTGCTCTTCGTGCTGCGTCTCTTGGCGGGGTTGCCGTGGTTTCAGGTGGTTCCCTCTATCGTCATCTTCTACCTGGGCACCGGGGGGTGGAGCTTCTTGCAGATCTTCGCCAAGACCATCGGTAGAGACCTACAGTGAGTACAACAGTGGGGCTGTGTGTGTGTGTGTGTGTGTGTGTGTGTGTGTGTGTGTGTGTGTGTGTGTGTGTGTGTGTGTGTGTGTGTGTGTGTGTGTGTGTGTGTGTGTGTGTGTGTGTGTGTGTGTGTGAAGAGGGGCAGTGAGGTGCAGTGTTTCACCACAACTATGACACCATTCCAGAGTGAGACAGGTAATTCAGCATATTCCTGTAATTCCAGTACTAGCTTGGGTGTGTAGCTACTAGAGAGCATAAGTCACTTTAGGCAAGGAGACAGGTGAGTCTGCATGTGTGCATTTACTTTCACCATGGTAACTGTTAAGGACCGTAGAGTTCTAAATGAAGACCCCACCTAGTGACTCCTCATTACTCCTCCCTGATCTAACAAGCCCAGGCTGGTGAACAGATTAAGCTCCCATACACAGCTTGGACACATCCAGTCATGTGAAATCTAGGAACTAAAGGTAGAAGGAAGCTTAATCGGTGAAACAGACGCGGGTGTAACCAGCTCATTAGATGCAAGCTCATTAATACCTGCTTGATTTGTCATACCTGATCTGACCTACATAAACCAATATGGCCCAGCCTAAAAGGATCGTTCATCACAATAAATAGTCGTTAAAAATGAAATAGAAACCTTTTTAATAATTAGTCTGGTGGAGGTGAAGGGAATATTAGATCCAAGGTGTACTTTAGGAGCCAATTCATTGGAAGGCCCTGTAGCATCTGCATATGGAGGCTTCATCTGTGTACACATGAGCTGTAAAACCTTTATGATCTGTGAGTACAGTAGACTTTGTTCACCCCCCTACCTTAAGCTTAAGCTACTGACCTTTTACCTCAATATCTGGCTCCTGATAGTGATCCTTAACGTGTTTATATCCATTATGGTTTTGTGTGTCAACTGGGAAAGGCAGAGATTAGATTTTGATTATAATTATAGACCTAAACTTATCCAGGTTTGGTACTTAGATCATTTACATTGTCTGCTTTCATTCACTATAATTTTCCAGTTGACTTGAGATATATTCGATCCCAATGATTTATTTATAAATATATATATTTTATTTATTTATTCAGATCAACCATGAGATGTTTGCCTTTTGACTGTATCACTGCTCATGCTGTTACTGGTCATTGGCACAATATGTCTCCCTTCAGCTGTGTTCTCATTGGTCCATGTCCCTGCTCGTTCCTTCTCCAGCGCGGCAGGCGTTCTCCTGAAGGTCAAACTGAATGTACGGAGGCACCTGAGCGAGAAGAACACCATCCCCAAGATCTTCGCTGAGACAGTACGCCGCCATGGCGACAAGACGGCTCTGATCTTCGAGGGCACGGGCGAGAGGTGGAGCTTCCATCAGCTGGACGAGTACTCGAACCGCGTGGCCAACCTGCTGCTCCAGAGGGGCTTCCAGGAGGGCGATGTGGTGGCCCTCTTCATGGAGAACCGGTCCCAGTATGTGGGCCTGTGGCTGGGCATGGCCAAGATAGGAGTGGAAGCCGCCCTCATAAACTTCAACCTGAGGCTGGAGGCCCTGGTGCACTGTGTGACCATCTCCAACGCCAAGGCGGTGGTGTTTGGCAGCGAGCTGACTGATGGTGAGGATGGATGAATGGATGAATGGAGGGATGGATGGATGGATGAGTGGAGGGATGGATGGATGGTTGAGTGAAGGGATGGATGGACGGAGGGATGGAATTCATGAGAATAAGGGGTGATTTAGCAGAGGCAATGGAGGGGTGGAGTAATAAGAAGTTCTGTGTCATCATGTGTAATGGGATGAGAATTGAGGGATGGAGATAAAGAGGGAAGGCAGGGATTAAAAACTGGTGAAATGGAGAGATAAGAGGGATGGAGAGATGAGAGGGATGTAGAGAGAATAGAAGCTTGGTAGGGATGGAATGGGACGGGGAAATCATTTCCTGTTAGTAGTCCCATGCAAGTTAGAACATTGAGATATAAGGTTCCATTCTGTTGGGTTCAGGGGCAGACACTGCAGACCTGATTCAAGCCTATATTTATCCAGTGCTTTATGTCTTTAAGTAATTGGAAACCTCCCTTCCCAGTGCCCGCTGCCTCACCAGGGCCAGTCAGCACATTTCCCTCGCCGAGCGAGAACAGCAGGCATCGACATCCCTGTGTGTCTCTTTGTGGGGGCTTCTGGGAAAATATGGTCTTGTTGTCTGTGGTACTCAGTAGTTGTTTCTTTATGTCTGTCTGCTCCTCCCTTTCCTCTTCGTCTTGCTGTGTCTTCCTCACGTTCTTTCTCTACCTCACTCTCACCTTTTCTCTGCCTCTCTCTCCAATCATTGGTCTCTGGTTTTTGGTGTTTTAACGATTCCTCTATCCACCACCCTCGCTTTCTCTTTCCCTCCATCCTCTCTCCTTCCCTCCATCCTCTCCTTCCCTCCACCCTCTCTCCTTCCCTCCATACTCCCTCCTTTCCTCCATCCTCTCTCCTTTCCTCCACCCTCTCTCCTCTCTTCACCCCCCCTCTCTCTCAGCCATGTCTGAGATCCACAGCTCCATGGGGAAGACAGTCCAGCTGTTCTGCTCCGGAGACTGGGATCCCAAAAAAGTTCCTGAGGGAACTGAGTGCCTAGAACCCCTCCTGGACGCTGCCCCCACCCACCTGCCCAGCCGGCCCCAGCGTTGCTTCACAGGTCAGCTGACCACGATCAGACAGCCAATAGGAGCACTACTTCTTTTGCATGTTTATATTTCTGATTAAAGACTAAATGGTAACCTGCTGTTATATTTACATGACATTTACATATATTCATTTAGCAGACGCTTTTATCCAAAGCGACTTCCAAGAGAGAGCTTTACAAAATAGCATCGGTCACTGATCATAACGTGATAGACCCCAAACATTGCGGGTAGTCAAATTATTTATTTTTTTTGTTCTACTGTGTCAACGCCTGCTCACCTGCTGGTTGTGTGTGTCTGTTCTGCGTGTGTGTCTGTGTTTGTGTGTGTGACAGACCGTCTCTTCTACATCTACACATCTGGGACCACGGGGATGCCCAAGGCTGCCATTGTGGTACACAGCAGGTAGGCAGCTGCTCTTTAACCCCCAAACCTTAACCTCTGCCCTTTCACATAGGCTCTATCAGTAGCTTTAAACTCCTAGTCCACAGCCTTAGTTGGGGATGAATGAAGGAACACAATCAACCTTACAGCAAGTACAGGGACATTCCCCTCGAGGCAAGTAGGGTGAATTGCCTTGCCCACTCACACAACGTCATGTTGCTTTAGCCATCGAACCGACGACCTTCTGATGCCCTAACCACTCAGCCAGCACCCTCCCCTCCCGTTCTCCCTCTCTTTTTTCCTCCGCCACCTCACTGTCGTTCTCTCTCTCAGGTACTATCGTATGGCAGCGTTGGTTTACCACGGTTTCAAGATGACCTCAGACGATGTCCTGTACGACTGCCTTCCCCTCTACCACTCTGCAGGTGTGTGTGTGTCTGTGTGTGTGTTATTTTATACTTCATTTGATTCTATTTTATCTTTATCTTAAATGTTTAAATGTTTGTGTAACTTGCATGGCGAATGAAAAAGTATTGTGATTCTGATCCCCCTCCTCAGGTAACATCGTAGGAGTGGGCCAGTGCCTGATTCACGGGATGACAGTGGTCATCAAGAAGAAGTTCTCAGCGTCACGCTTCTGGGATGACTGTGCCAAGTACAACTGCACGGTAGGAAGGGGGGAGGGGAGCTTTATGCCCTGAGCTGTCTCTTTTACATGGTGGGGGGCTTTATGATAAGCAAGTACAGGGACATTCCCCCCTGAGGCAAGTTGGGTGAAGTGCCTTGACCAAGGACACAACTTCATTTAGCACGGCCGGGAATCAGCCTTTACTAGCTCAATTCCCTAACCGCTCAGCCACCTTGAGACTCTTTTAGAGGGACAGTTGTCAGCTTTACATTTAGTCATTTATCAGACGCTCTTATCCAGAGCGACTTACAGCAAGTACAGGGACGTTCCCCCTGAGGCAAGTAGGGTGAAGTGCCTTACCCAAGGACACAACGTCATGTAGCCACAGCCGGGAATCAAACTCAACCTTCTGATAACGAGGCCAACACCTTAACCGCTGAGCCACCTGACTCCCCCGAGGGGGGGGGAGGGACAGACATGCCACGATCATACCAAGCGTGTGTTTGGTCATGGGATGTTTTCCTCGCCGTCTCACTGCCCCCCTCCCATGTCTCTCTGCTGCCAGATCGTCCAGTACATCGGGGAGATCTGCCGCTACCTGCTGAACCAGCCTGTGCGGGACACAGAGAGGCAACACTGCGTGCGCATGGCCCTGGGGAACGGCCTGCGCCAGTCCATCTGGGAGGAGTTCACCCACCGCTTCAACGTGCCGCAGATCGCCGAGTTCTACGGCGCCACCGAGTGCAACTGCAGCCTGGGGAACTTTGACAACAAGGTGAGTCTTTCTCTCGCTTTCCTTTCTATCGTCTTTCCCCTCGCTTTCCTTCTCTCCCTCGCTTTCCTTCTCCTCTATCCCTCGCTTTCCTTCTCTCCTCTCTCTCCCTTGCTTTCCTTCTCCTCTATCCCTCGCTTTCCTTCTCTCCTCTTTCCCTCGCTTTCCTTTTCCTCTATCCCTCGCTTTCCTTCTCTCCTCTCTCTCCCTTGCTTTCCTTCTCCTCTATCCCTCGCTTTCCTTCTCTCCTCTCTCCCTCGCTTTCCTTCTCCTCTATCCCTCGCTTTCCTTCTCTCCTCTCTCCCTCGCTTTCCTTCTCCTCTATCCCTCGCTTTCCTTCTGTCCTCTTTCCCTCGCTTTCCTTTTCCTCTATCCCTCGCTTTCCTTCTCTCCTCTCTCTCCCTTGCTTTCCTTCTCCTCTATCCCTCGCTTTCCTTCTCTCCTCTCTCTCCCTCGCTTTCCTTCTCCTCTATCCCTCGCTTTCCTTCTCTCCTCTCTCCCTCGCTTTCCTTCTTCTCTATCCCTCGCTTTCCTTCTCTCCTCTCTCCCTCGCTTTCCTTCTCTCCTCTCTCTCCCTTGCTTTCCTTCTCCTCTATCCCTCGCTTTCCTTCTCTCCTCTCTCCCTCGCTTTCCTTCTCCTCTATCCCTCGCTTTCCTTCTCTCCTCTTTCCCTCACTTCCTTTCTCTCCTTTCCCTCGCCCCCCCCTACATGACCCTTCCCGCCCTCGCTTCGTGCCCCCTCCTTGCACCTCCTTCCTGGGGTCGGCTGCTCTGACATTGTGGCCTGGGTGTGTCATCAGACCGGCGCATGCGGCTTCAACAGCAGGATCCTGCCTTACGTCTACCCCATCAGACTGGTGAAGGTGGACGAGGAGACCATGGAGCTCATCAGAGGGCCTGACGGAGTCTGCATCCCCTGCCAACCTGGTAACACACACACACACATACACACACACACACATACACACGAGACATGCACAACTTGGCCTTAGTACTTCAGTAATAAAAAAAGTACTGTTCGTGTTGCAGTCATGCAGCCCTCATTCAAAGTCTAAATGATTGACAACCTAGTCGTAATTTCTGTAATTTTCTGTCACCTTTATCTGTTACCTATCCCCTCACTCCTCCCTACCTTCCTCCTGCTCTCTCCTTGTCTCCTTATTTCCATCCACCCCTTTCTCTCTCCTCCTCTCCCACCACCACTCTGTTTTCAGGTGAGCCAGGTCAGCTGGTGGGCCGGATCATCCAGAACGATCCGCTAAGAAGGTTTGACGGCTACGTCAACCAATCAGCCACCAACAAGAAGATCGCCAACAACGTGTTCAAAAAGGGAGACAGTGCCTATCTCTCAGGTTAGACACCAGCACGCTTAGTCTCTCTCCCCCGTCACCCCATTTTCTCTGTTCCGAGCACGTCTCTCCTGTCCCTGTTCTCACACATGCTTCTATCTCTCTCTCTCGCACGCCTCTCGCTCTCTTTCTCTTTCTCACACACATGCCTCTCGTTCTCTCTCTCGCTCTCTCACGCCTCTATTTCTCTCTTTCACACACACCTCTCTCTCTCTCTTTCACGCACACCTCTCTCTCTCTCTTTCACACACACCTCTCTCTCTCTTTCACACACACCTCTCTCTCTTTCATGCACACCTCTCTCTCTCTTTCACACACACCTCTCTCTCTCTTTCACACACACCTCTCTCTCTCCCCCCTCTCTCTCTCTCTCTCTCTCTCTCTCTCACACACATGCCTCTCTCTCCTCCGTCACCAGGAGACGTCTTGATCATGGATGAGTGTGGCTACATGTACTTCAAGGACCGCACAGGCGACACGTTCCGGTGGAAGGGGGAGAACGTCTCCACCACGGAGGTGGAGGGCACCCTGAGCAGGCTGCTGGACATGAAGGACGTGGTCGTCTACGGGGTGGAAGTTCCAGGTAAAGGAAAATACAAGCTGCCAAGATGGATGAAGTAGTACAAAATGTATATAATCGAATACTGGCCACCTGGATGTATGGGAGTAGGTGTCAAATAGCAAGGGTGCCAGTATCAGAATCAGAATACTTTATTAATCCCCGAGGGGAAACTCTTTGGCAGGACCGTGCCTAAAGTACATTTATTGGCGCCAACACGTTCGAATAGGAGGGTTTGTCCAAACTTTGAACTGGCGGTGTACTTTGGAACGATGTCATCCTGATCGATGTTTCCTGCTGCATCAGGAGCGGAGGGAAAGGCTGGCATGGCCGCCATCGCTGACCCCACACACTCATCCGACCTGGAGAAGTTCGGGCGAGACCTGGAGAAGACCCTGCCCCCCTATGCCCGGCCCGTCTTCCTGCGTTTTCTGCCGGAGGTCAACAAGACAGGTGAGAGGGGCGGCTAGTCTACCCCTGCTGAGGGTCCACTGGTCAGAGAGACAGTGTAAGGCTGGATAGAGACTTATTGGAGAGGGACAGCTGAGTCAGGGGAGTGTTGTTACAGGAGATTATTTGGTTTATTTGGAGGTTTTAGAGAGACATTTGCACCCTCTCTCCCCTTCATTCCAGGCACTTACAAGTTCCAGAAGTCGGACATGAGACGGGAGGGCTTCGACCCCAGCTTGGTGGCAGACAGACTGTACTTCCTGGATCCCAGCAGGGGGCGCTATGTGGCTCTGGACCAGGAGCTGCACCGTAGCATCCTCTCAGGGAAGCAGAAACTCTGAGACCACAGGAACCGCCCTCCACACACACACACACACACACACACACCAGCTTTATTCTCTCACACACAGATGCACGCGCGCACACACACACACACACATACACAGCATCCCAGACCTAAGTTGGCCACGCCCCATTGTTACCGCCGCAACCACAGAGAAAGGAAGCTGGGAGCCACCGAAGTCATCGAAAATCTTACACCCCTGACACCGAACACATCCTACCCCCTCACACACACACACACACACACAGACTTGCGTGACAGTGACAGCGACCCTTCGTTGACCCCTGACCCCAGCCCTCAGCCACTGGTGAAAGGGGTAGGCACTGAGATGGGCGTGGCATTCAGAATGCAAGAACCGAACTAACTGCAAACCTGATGGACAGAGCTTGAGGAGGAAAAGCAGGCGGGGGAGAACGTCCCAGAACTTTACCGGGGAACGTGAAGAGAACATCACCATGCACAGTAGAAATTAGAGATACATCTGTCTATCTGTCTGTCTCATTGTAAGGGCCCAACCAGACCTAACCTGCAAAGTCTCTACTGTCAGACTTTAGTCCAGGAAACACTTGTCCTGCTGGGGTACACCTGTAGAGGTCAGCAGAGAGGTGGACTGGAGGACTTCCAGGCTGGAAAGTCATGGGGAGGGCGCCTCCTAGTGGTTTAACCCTGAAGGAGGTCGAAAGTGCAATAGACATTCAGCGTTGGCTGTGCAATAATCAGTTGAGATGAACTGATTTTGAAATCTGCATCACACCAAAGGTATCCTTTTAGTCCTAGAATAAGCCATGACATTGAATATGTAATATTGTGATGACGATGGATGATCATGTTTGAACTTTTGCTTTTCCTTCAGCTGTAGTTCAGATGCATCGCGCTAAAGCTGCCATGACTCTGCCTGGCTTAGCACCCCCACACCCCTAGATGGCGCTCCTCTTCTCTAACCAACTTTTAAATATACACCTGTTGGAACACAAGGAACAACATTGTGAAACCCTCTTTTTCAAACGTGGGGATGTCGTAATTATGCTTGGTATCTTTAAGGATTGTGCAGGTTAGGTCTACTGGGCCCCCCCCCCCTCCCCATGTTGTGAAGTGTGTGTTTGTGGAGTGTACTTGTGAAGTGCGATGGGTAAAGATGTGTGGAGTAGGGAGAGATGGGGGACGTAGAACAGGGGAACAGTATTTCTTCCTTTATTTATTTTCTGTAGCAGCAGCATGAATGATCAACACAAACAGAGCTCTGTGCCTTCCTGTGGGTTCACAGGCCCTGTCCTATACCACCCTGTCCTATACCACCCTGTCCTATACCACCCTGTCCTATACCACCCTGTCCTATACCACCCTGTCCTATACCACCCTGTCTTATACCACCCTGTCCTATATCACACCCTGTCCTATACCACCCTGTCCTATACCACCCTGTCCTATACCACCCTGTCCTATACCACCCTGTCTTATACCACCCTGTCCTATACCACCCTGCCCTATACCACCCTGCCCTATACCACCCTGTCCTATACCACCCTGTCCTAAACCACCCTGTCCTATACCACCCTGTCCTATATCACACCCTGTCCTACATCACACCCTGTCCTATACCACCATGTCCTATACCACCCTGTCCTATACCACCCTGTCCTATATCACACCCTGTCCTATATCACACCCTGTCCTATATCACACCCTGTCCTATACCACCCTGTCCTATATCACACCCTGTCCTATACCACCCTGTCCTATACCACCCTGTCCTTTACCACCATGTCCTATACCACCCAGTCCTGTATCAAACCCTGTCCTATATCACACCCTGTCTTATACCACCCTGTCCTATACCACCCTGTCCTATACCACCATGTCCTATACCACCCTGTCCTATATCACACCCTGTCCTATACCACTCTGTCCTATACCACCCTGTCCTATATCCCACCCTGTCCTATATCACACCCTGTCCTATACCACCCTGTCCTATACCACCCTGTCCTATACCACCTGTCCTATACCACCCTGTC
Organism: Neosalanx taihuensis; assembly: GCA_030340665.1. Classification (NCBI taxonomy): domain Eukaryota; kingdom Metazoa; phylum Chordata; class Actinopteri; order Osmeriformes; family Salangidae; genus Neosalanx; species Neosalanx taihuensis. Next base: position 8,252,674 of record CM059301.1, read on the forward strand.
CTATACCACCCTGTCCTATACCACCTGTCCTATACCACCCTGCCCTATACCACCCTGTCCTATATCACACCCTGTCCTATATCACACCCTGCTCTATACCACCCTGCCCTATACCACCCTGTCCTATACCACCCTGTCCTATACCATCCTGTCCTATATCACACCCTGTCCTATATCACACCCTGTCCTATACCACCCTGTCCTATACCACCCTGTCCTATACCACCATGTCCTATACCACCCTGTCCTATACCACCCTGTCCTATATCACACCCTGTCCTATACCACCCTGTCCTATACCACCCTGTCCTATACCACCCTGTCCTATATCACACCCTGTCCTATACCACCCTGTCCTATACCACCCTGTCCTATACCACCCTGTCCTATACCACCCTGTCCTATACCACCCTGTCCTTTAGGGACAGCAGGAGGCATGGCTGGGAGAAGAGACCAGAGAGTTAACCGTCCCCCTTCCGACTTTTGTTCCCATGTTCCCTCTATCTTCATCTGGGCTGGTAGTGGGCATTTTGCCCCCCAAGGACCATTTTCTCCCACCTAAGGTGGGAACTCGTGGAACGATTGGATGGCTTTTGCACACTGGAACATGAAGAAAGCTAGTGTAGGTTGTTTGCTCTTACTGTACTTAGTGTAGACACAACATTTGAAAAGCGAGTGACCAATGATGTAAACTTGAGTGTTATTCTGGGGACTGAGGTAGGGGGAGACAGGAACACTGCTCTGATGCTAAAAGCCGTGGGCTGCACTTCTGCATCTGACCACCGGGTGGCACATGACTGAGCAATTTTTCCCTGACTTTCCTTTTCCTTTCGAGGTTGTCTTCACCTTTTTGTATTTTAAATTATAATTATTATTTTTTAAAGAAGTATTGATTATTCTTTATTTGATTTCATGTTTTGACCATTTTTGTCGTTGCTTGGCTCGTATATATTGCTTTGTGTTTGCTGTTTGTTTGTTTTGACTGCGTGAGAGTTTTGAGTTTTACCCCAGCTTTGAGGGTAGAGGCGCGTGAGTGTGCACGTGAGCCCTGGGAGGTGTCACCTGACACCCAGACCTATGACAGCCCCGGGACAGTGGGGGGGGGGGGGGGGGGGGGTGTCACTGGACTGGGCTGAGGCCCTCACTCACACACAACCTGGCGAGTTGAGAAGCTTGTGTGACAATATCACAGTCAACAGTTCAGGTGGACGTGGTTACACGATCAGACTACAGTTCAGCGCTACACAGAACAGGCAGAGTCCACTTCACCAAGTCAGTCGAAATGCTGCTATCGTGTCTACGAAGGGGTCAGACTAAAAACAAGGTTTGTTTACCGTGCAGACGGCACTACTTTACTGTACCTGTCTCCCTGTCGTTTCATTGGCCAGTAGATATGTCTGTCTTTTGAAGGGGACCCCCCATGGCTTGTTCTTATTGGTCCATATCAGTTGTATGGTATGTTTTAGCTTATCCAAAGACCAATGTTAGTATCAGAACAGCTTCCTGGTCATTCCAGTCATCCCTTCGATTGAACTCAAATGAAGTGGTTTTTGCAACAGTTGTCAGTCGCTAGCCAATGACGTTGAAGTTCAGAGTCCACCGCAAAGCAGAGGGGAAGGGAGGGTGAATGCTTGGTAATAGAACGTGCCCTGGTAGAACCGTCCTCCAGACCTCCCCTTGACAGATCTGCAGAAACACATTATAGGGCCACATTATGGGATCTAGCCCAGATGAAGGCTTCTCCCTCCCCTGTCTATGGTCTGCGTCTAGAGTGCACTTTTACATTTGTCTTTTTATTCTGTTGTGGTACTCAGGAACTATTCCAAACAATGGCTGAGAAGGGAATGTGTTTGTTTCTTTGCGTTCAGGCAGCAGGTGGCTGGCATTGTGTGTGTGTTTGTCAGGGGTGGGCTGGGGGGCGGAGGAGGTTGTTCAGAGGGAGGAGTGTGAGGTGTGGGGTGAGACACACTGATGTCCTCTTCAGATGACTTTAGCTGTACAAATCATGCTCTTGAAGAAACAAACAGAAAAAAAAGAATAAAATGTGGCAATGGCAAATCAACATTAATAAAACTATTTAAATTGTTGACGTCCGTGTTATTTTCTTCTTCTTCTCGTAATGAAAGCGCAGGTGTTGTTATGGTGTCTCTGATTAAAACGCCCTGTTCGTTAGGAAGACTGGTGGGGAACAAAACGATTGTACGGAACGACAAAGTAATGGTGACACTTTTTAAATAGACTGAATAACTGAGCTGCTGATTTCCCAGCAGTGATTGGTGAAGTCTCATGTAATGTGCTTCAGCTTCTTAGTGTACAGTCCAATAGGCTTCAGCAGAAGTGGAAGGGTGCTGTTCACACCTCCAGCCACAAGGCAGCGCTGGTTCATTAGCTTTTCATCACCATGACAGCAGAGGCGGTTAGCACTGCCCCCCTCTGGTGGACATTAGACCTAAAACTATCAATTAAGGACATTTGAAATATCACCACAACAAAGGGGAAAGACTAAAACGACTTCACAAAAGGACATGTTTGTTTACCATTTAGACAAATCTACTGTACCTGTTTTGTTATGTTTCATTGGCCAGTAGATATGTTTGTCTTTTGAAGGGGACCCCCCATGGCTTGTTCTTATTGGTCCATATCAGTTGTATGGTATGTTTTAACTTATCCAAAGATCAATGTTAGTATCAACAAATCATCACAACTTGTCTCTGTTCCTGGGAGATGATTGGCTAACAGGTAATAGGCGGATCTTTCTGACTCCCTCCCTCACTCCCTCTCTCCCAGTCAAGTTTCCCCCCAGAGAGTAATACCTACTGTCCTCCAGTCTCTCCTTCCCTCTCTCTTTCTGTGTAGATCTCTCCCCGGCTACCATGAGAATGGCCTTGATGACGGTTGCTGCTGCGATGCTGTGCTGGGTTGGTGCGTGTGCCAACGTTCAGCCTAAGAGAGATTTTGACCTGCGGAAGGTGAGATATTATTTTGTTGTCATCATCATACAGCAGCATTTTTTTGCTGATCCAGGATCAGGCCCCAGCTGACTGTGGCAACATAGCTTATTCTGCTCTCTGACAACACTGATCTCAGATCTGTGGTGCTGTTACTTTTCATTGATGGCTTCTGTAGGCAGGAGTCAATGTTGTTTGTCTGCTCTCCCTTCCAATTGGTTGCCTGCTAGCCTCTTCCCCCTCCACCTGGAGAGGGTGTTTTGTGTACATATGTGTGTGTATTGGGGTTACCTTGGAACAAGATGAACTTCTGAGGGGTCGAAGGTCATGAGACCGCAGGGTTAGGACAGCAGGAGGCTTTGAAACCCGGCTGTGCCAACATGACAGTGTGTCCTTGGGCAAGGCACTTCACCCTACTTGCCTCAGGGGGAATGTCACTGTGCTTGCTGTAAGTCGCTCTGGATAAGAGCGTCTGATAAATGATTAAATGTAAATGTGTGTGTGTCCAGTTTGCAGGGAAGTGGTACCGTGTGGGGCTGGCTTATAACTCCCAGGGCTTCATCCCCTACAGAGACAAGCTCAGGATTGCAATGGGGACCCTTACCCCCTATGGCAATGGTAACGTCAACCTCACCATGTGGGAACTCACGTAAGTCAACAAACTGGCACTGAAAGGTTAGTCAGAGGAGAGTGGCGGCTAGCAGATCCCTTAGCGGAGAAGGTCAAGGGGTCAGAAGGACTGTCAGGTGGAAGAACGTCAGGGGAAAAAAGCACCTGGTGACAGTGTCATTCAATACACAGTTCGTCCTTCTGTTTCATCCATGTCTGGAACCTGTCCTCCCTATCATCTGACAGCTTCTTCCCTCCCAGCGAGTCTCCACGAATGTAGTTGATGTCCTGCTTTGAAAATAACAGACTGTTCACTGGCCTGAGCATGGACATTCAACGGTTCCAAAGTAATAAAGCCCTGTGAGTTCTTTTTTTATGTGAGTCCTTGTGGTTTGGCTGTAGTCCTGCAGGGTGTCGCAGCGTGCTGTACTCGTACGAGAAGACCAGCGTGCCCGGCAGGTTCACCTACTTCAGCACGCGTGAGTCTGCCGCATCACGTTTCGCCATTGGCACAACCATCGATATGTCACATTGCTCCTGGTGAGACGAATCAAGCGCACTACCTAGTCTTGGATGGAGGAAACAGGGATAGAATTAAGGGAGAGAGAGATTTCCATTTATTCACTTTAGCAGACGCTTTTAGAGATTCAGCCTTTGTCTGCTGATCAACGTTAGTATGGTTTCCTGTTGTCCCCCAGGTCATAACAAGGTAAAGGACATCACTGTAGTGGACACCAACTACACAGAGTTTGCCCTGGTCCTGAAACACAAGAAAATGGATCGCGAGTACACTCAGGTGGCCCTCTATGGTGAGTCTGGTACAAGGGTGGATGAACAGAAAGTACAGTCATATTCCAATGGTAGAAAGCGCCGGAAGACAATTCCCCCCGGTCAAACCTTGTGGTGGTCATATTGCAGGCCGCTCTCAGAGGGTGAAGCCTGAAGTGATCCAGAAGTTTAAAGACTTTTCATTGTCTCGAGGCTTCCCACAGGAGGCCATCCTGACACCGCCACCTGCAGGTGAGGAGGAAGCGTCTACGCCTGTACAGTCCTACTTTGTGAAATGGGTTGAATAAGTCATAGTTCACGTTGTACATGATGTCACTTTGTTTCCAGAAGAGAACTGCCCTCCCTCAGTGGCCTAGGTCATCTTTGCTGGTTGCTAGCTGTGTTAGCCCTTGAGCTGAGGACAATTCACTTCAGGTGCATGTGATTTGAATTGTCAAGCGCAATGAAACCTAGGGAAACCCTTTCCAAACCCGAAAACACTACATGCATATATATATATACTTTTTTTTAATTAATTTAATTCAGTATAAAACAAGCGCTCATCAAGCTTGCCATCGAGACATAACAGACACATTTCCTACCGACCAATCACAGTAGATAAACTTGTTTCTCTGCTTCTCCTCCACATTCAGGACTCCGTCTTCTGCCACCCGTCTTTCGGCATTCACAACACCTCCACATGCTTTACTGCAGGAAGCTCTGGCAACCCTGGAGACCGCCTGAAAGCGTTGCCATGTTAACAGCACGTTAAGCTTTCTTCCTTTCTTTGCTCTGGCCCCTGATGATCACAATAAAGCAGCCTTCTCTGTTCACTTGGCGGGGGCAGTTTTTGGGGATCTAAATAAACACACTGTGGTGCAATGTGGTCTCTGAGTGTATGAGGATTAATAAATACTAATTTATTGTACTTGCTGTAAATTGCTCTGGATTAGAGCGTCTGCTGAATGTAAATGTAACAGTAATGTGTGGGATGGGTGTGTTGAAAAACTGCAAGCAGAACAGAGCATATGCAAACATTGATTTGTTTGTGTCCCCTATCTACATCTGAGTCTGAGGTCAAAGCACATTGATACATTCTGTGTGTGTGTGCGTGCTTATTTAACTACTCTTTTACATAATATAATTTACAATTATTCATTTAACAGACGCTTTTATCCAAAGCAAGTAAGTACAGGGACACTCTCCCTGAGACAAGTAGGGTGAAGTGCTTGCCCAAGGACACAACATCACGTAGTCACAGCCAGGGTTCCAACTCAGAACCTTCTGCTCACAAGGGCAACGCCTTAACCTGCTGAGCCATCTGACTCCCTAGCAACAAAAGTGTATTTATCAGACGTTCTTATCCAGAGCAACTTATAGCAAGTACAGGGACATTCCCCCTTGAGGCAAGTAGGGTGAAGTGCCTTGGCACAGCTGGGGTTCAAACCAGGTACCGTCTGATTACTATCCTGATTCCCTAATTGACTCCTCACATGACTCCCCCTTTTAAAGATCATTAACCCTGTGGGGAAAATGTCTGGGGTTAGGGATAGACTTAGTGTTGGGGCTGACATTGCATGAAGGGTTAAGGAGAGGGTTAAGCTAAGAGGCCGGGTAAAACACCATTTTGAATGGGAGTTTACATTTACATTTAGTCATTTAGCAGACGCTCTTATCCATAAAAACGTACAGTAAGTTCAGGGACATTACCCCTGAATCGAGTACGGTGAAGTGCCTTGCCCAAGGACACAATGGCATGTTGCCATAACTGGGAATTGAACTTGCAACCTTCCGATCACTAGGCGGACACCTTAGCCACACCTGACTCCCTACTGATAATTTCTAAATAGGATCCTAAAGTAAGTTGTGTGTGTGTGCATGTGTGAGTGTAATAGAGTGTGCTTGCCCTTTTTGTTGGGTCATCTGTCTACGATGACCAGAGAGAGATAAACAAATGTTATCTGTAGAAAAGAGAACTTGAACCATTACACATTAGTTTTTTCATTAATGCCAATCGACGGCTGAACAGGATGCATCAGGAAGCCGTGTTGGTGGTCTTGTTGGGTCTGGTGGGGGTCCTCCAGGGGGTCCCCATTTTCTCCAATGCTTTGTACACCCATGAGGACTTCTACCTGGATATGGTATGGCCTGGGATTTCCTTTACTTCTCAGTCTCCTAATCCTTTTCCATGTCCCTCTAACTGCATTTACTCACTTATTTTTCCCCCATTCCTTTATCCCTGTGTGCACTCCATGTCTTCTTTTCTGTTTCCTGTATTTTAAACGCTCCTATCTTCATCCTGTCTGTCAGACTAACATCTTGTATGTACAGTATACTGAGTTGGTGTCCATGCTGGGAAAAGTCAGGATATCTTTTTGTTCTTGTTTTGATTCAGCTTCAGAAAGTGAAAGGTACTTTTTTTGTAATCTGTACACTGTAATACACCTCATACCTGAATGAATGCTCGGTCATTCTGGTTCTCCGTCTAGTTTTTTCTTCCTGTCGCTGTCTTTTATTTTATTTGATGTTGTTTTCATTTCTTATTTTATTTTAACCACTCCTTGTCTCATTCATATTTCAGTGAGTACCTTGTATTTTTGTCCTTGCATCCTTTAGACACTCTCTCCCATCACTGCTCTTCTCTTTCCCCTTTCTCACCCACTCCTGCCTTCCCCAATCTCCAACCCCTCCGCCTCTACTCCTCTCTCATTATTCTCCCCTTCTTTGTCCCTTCTCCAGTTCATCGGGACGTGGTATGACGTTGCTCTAGCGAGCAACTGCCCCTTGATTAAGCAAATCACAGGGGAGGTGCCCATAAGTATCCTGGAGCTGTGGATGGCCGACATGCCTGGCAATGTCAGAACAGCCCGGAAAATATGGAGGTGACGTACCACCGCCCCTTTGAGCACAAATACATACATGCTCACATACAATCAAATTCAAGTCTTCCGTCAGTTTACCAGCAATGTCAACAAGGGCTTCATGTATGCCCATTGACTGGTCCAGAACCTAAAGCCTTAAGGAAAGCCAAGGAAAAACTCATGCTATGATAAAACTTGTGTATTTGTGTGTTCAGGAAGGGGAAATGCAAGAAGATATCAGGGAAGTATGAGCTGAGCAACACACCTGGACGATTTACCTACCATGTAGCCAGTGAGAACCCTTTCCTCGTCTTCTTTACATAACAAGTAGACTACTACTCTACTCTACTCTACTCCTCTCTTCTTCATTTATTTCGTTAAATAAGTTGTTCACCTAAGCATGTTGCGTTTACCTGCCCACTCCTCTGTTTTCATTCTCCTCTGTTTTCTATACTCCTCTCCTCACCCTACCCCTCCTGCTATCAGAGTGGGGAGCTGATGTGGAAGTCAACGTGGTGAAAACCGACTATGAAAACTACGCCATCGTTCTCCACTCATCCACCGAGAGGACCACAGGCAAACAAGTCTCCACTTTGAAACTCTACAGTGAGTCTGTTAGTGTCAACAGCATATAACACAACAGCATATAACGAACTCTGACTAGAATGTTCCAATACATAAAACAGTGCGCTTTGCCATCCTTTGCTCAACAGAAAACTTCCTCAATGGAGATCAGAACAGTTGTACAGACTGAAACAAAGAGGTTCATTTATACAGTGTCTTGGATCAGATGATAAGTTAAAAAGAGATAGAAGCCAAAAAGTGATGAATTGATTCAGAACTGTGATACTTTTTCCTAAAGTAGGCTACTAAAGAGTTTCCCCTCGGGGATCAATAAAGTCATTCTGATTTGGATAGTATTGGACTCATAATAACTCTGTTCTTCTCAGGTCGAACAGTGCAGGTTGCCCAGACTTTGACTGAGGAGTTTTACAAGTTACTGAGAAACGTGGACATGGATTCTGCCATGGTTATTATAAAAAAAGACAAAGGTACTGCCTTTTACACACACACAGATGATAAGTCTTGGGTTATGTGCAAATTAAATTGCTTTTTTCCATCTGAAAACCAGGACAGTGTCTACCAGGAATCCCTTCAGAAAGTAAATCAGAAGAGTCGTCAAAAGAGAAAGCAAGTAAACCAGCAGGATGTAAACCAAAAAAGTGTTCAAAAGAGAAATCAACTAAATCTGGAGAATGTAAATCAAAAAAGGGTTCAAAAAAGAAATCAACGAAATCTGGAGAATGTAAATCAAAAAAGTGTTCAAAAGAGAAATCAACGAAATCTGGAGAATGTAAATCAAAAAAGTGTTCAAAAGAGAAATCAACGAAATCTGGAGAATGTAAATCAAAAAAGGGTTCAAAAGAGAAATCAACGAAATCTGGAGAATGTAAATCAAAAAAGTGTTCAAAAGAGAAATCAACGAAATCTGGAGAATGTAAATCAAAAAAGGGTTCAAAAGAGAAATCAACGAAATCTGGAGAATGTAAATCAAAAAAGTGTTCAAAAGAGAAATCAACGAAATCTGGAGAATGTAAATCAAAAAAGGGTTCAAAAGAGAAATCAACGAAATCTGGAGAATGTAAATCAAAAAAGGGTTCAAAAGAGAAATCAACGAAATCTGGAGAATGTAAATCAAAAAAGTGTTCAAAAGAGAAATCAACGAAATCTGGAGAATGTAAATCAAAAAAGGGTTCAAAAGAGAAATCAACGAAATCTGGAGAATGTAAATCAAAAAAGTGTTCAAAAGAGAAATCAACGAAATCTGGAGAATGTAAATCAAAAAAGGGTTCAAAAGAGAAATCAACGAAATCTGGAGAATGTAAATCAAAAAAGGGTTCAAAAGAGAAATCAACGAAATCTGGAGAATGTAAATCAAAAAAGTGTTCAAAAGAGAAATCAACGAAATCTGGAGAATGTAAATCAAAAAAGGGTTCAAAAGAGAAATCAACGAAATCTGGAGAATGTAAATCAAAAAAGTGTTCAAAAGAGAAATCAACGAAATCTGGAGAATGTAAATCAAAAAAGGGTTCAAAAGAGAAATCAACGAAATCTGGAGAATGTAAATCAAAAAAGGGTTCAAAAGAGAAATCAACGAAATCTGGAGAATGTAAATCAAAAAAGTGTTCAAAAGAGAAATCAACGAAATCTGGAGAATGTAAATCAAAAAAGGGTTCAAAAGAGAAATCAACGAAATCTGGAGAATGTAAATCAAAAAAGTGTTCAAAAGAGAAATCAACAAAATCTGGAGAATGTAAGCCAAAAAAGTCGTCAAAAGAGAAACCAACTAAATCTTCAGAACTTGCACCAGAGAAGTGGTCAAAAGAGAAACCAACTAAATCTTCAGAACTTGCACCAGAGAAGTCGTCAAAAGAGAAGCCAACTAAATCTTCAGAACTTGCACCAGAAAAGTCGTCAAAAGAGAAACCAACTAAATCTTCAGAACTTGCACCAGAGAAGTCGTCAAAAGAGAAGCCAACTAAATCTTCAGAACTTGCACCAGAAAAGTCGTCAAAAGAGAAACCAACTAAATCTTCAGAACTTGCACCAGAGAAGTCGTCAAAAGAGAAGCCAACTAAATCTTCAGAACTTGCACCAGAAAAGTCGTCAAAAGAGAAGCCAACTAAATCTTCAGAACTTGCACCAGAAAAGTCGTCAAAAGAGAAGCCAACTAAATCTTCAGAACTTGCACCAGATAAATTGTCATTAGATGGACCACATGGAACAGCAGAAGATAATCTAGGAAATCAACTAGAAGAAGATGAACCAGGAAAGGCAGTAGAATGTTAACCAAATTCTAGCAGAAGAGACCCCCCCCCCCCCCCCCCCCCCCAAAAATTAACCAAAAAAAGTTGTCTAAAGAGAAACCATCTCAACCAGCAGATGAAACCAAAAATGTCGGCCAACAGAAGGAGTCTACAAGATAGACCAAAAACATACAAGACATAAAGCTGACCTAGCCAGCTTGTCACAATCAAACTTTGCTTTGTCAGACTATAATACAGAACTCAATACTCAATAAAACAGGAGAGAAAGATGAAATGATTGTGTTTGCGACTGTGCTTTCTTCCATCTTATGGTTTAGTACTTTACTGCAGTGTGTGTTTGTGTGTGTGTGTGTGTGGGGGGGGGGGGGGGCATGGTTGTTGTATATGTTTATTCTGTGTGTGAGTACATGCCCTTGGTGGCTTCCGTTGATTGACTCATCTGTTTAAACTAACCACAGGGAAACAAACAGACAAGGTAAACAAAAGATCCGGTGAACTTTGAAACAGGACATGTTTGTGTCCTCCGAGATGTGTGTCAATGTGCCCAGAGATTGCATTAGACTGTGTTTGTGTACGTGTGGGAGGTAGAGCCTTTTATCCCCCAAAAACGAAGACAGACATTAACTCTACTGCCAAAGTGACAGCCAAGATGCATCAGGGAGCAGTCTTCGCCGTTTTGCTGGGTCTGGCAGGGGTCCTCCAGGGCGTTCCCCTGTCCTCCAGTCCTCTCTACACCCCTCAGGAGAACTTCGACCTGGATAGGGTACGCCCCGAGGTTCCCTCACTCTCCATTTCCTTCTCTGGGATTCTCTTATTCTCTCTTTGTCGCTTTCCTTTCACTCTCCCTCCCCTCCATACCTCTGTCCCTGCACAGTCTCTTAACAGCTCATTTAAGTCTCTAATTTGATTATTCTGTTTCTCAGTCTATTTTAATCTTTCTGTCTCCTTTAATGACACCTCTATATGTTTTGCCATCCCTGTGTTCTCCCTCCCCTTCCCTTGTTTTCCCTCCCTCTCGCATCTGTCTCACATACTCCTAGAATTAAGTCAAAAGACAAACATTAAAAGATGTTTCAAGATGATGCCCTGTTTCTATGGCAAAGAAAGAATGGCTTTCCAAACTCCTGGCTTGATAACTGATCTACGTCATCTTTAACAGGAGGGGGGGAAAGGGGCACTAGTTTCCCCATATGTAATTTATTTCAAGTGAATTGGTCTGAAGCTAAAATTACTCTATAAAAAGTGATTACTTTGGCTAGGTTTGAGAGCACAAATTACAGTGGCCAAAATTATTAGAAAGATTAAATTAAAGAGATTTCTCACACTGTTAACTCCACCATCCACACCCCCATCTCTACCACAAGTTAATTTTGTAGTCCCCCCCCCCTTCCTTCTAGTTCATGGGGAAGTGGTATGACGTTGCCATAGCAACCACCTGCTCCTGGATGAAACAGAAAACAGGGGAGATGGCCGTCGGTAGCCTGGAGCTGGAGAAGACCGACGACCCAGGCAAGGTCAAAGCGACACGGATATCAATGAGGTAACACACGCAGGTGCACACACACACACACACACTCACATCCATGCACTGAGAGCCAAAGGGTTGTGATGTGCAACCCAGCAGACTCCAAGGCAGGAGGGGAATGGCACTGCTTGTGTGCCGTGCTTGTGATTTGACAAAAGGTGACCTCTTCAGACAGCAGGCTTTGTGGAGGGGTCAACTGACTATGTCATAAGATGCGTGGAGGAGCGGGAAAGTGTTTGAAGTTGCCACCCACAACCTGGCAATCCACATCTGGGTGTGGGATGGCCTGTCCTGGGATGGCCACCAAACACACACACAGATACACCCACATTTCTGCAGATCTGCAGAATCAGATTTATTCTCTAGCCAAACATGCATACATATAATACGCACAGTTTAATAATACACAGTCTATTCAAAGAAACCTGTGTTTGTATGTGTTCAGACAGGAGACATGCAAGCAGAGATTAGCAGAGTTCGAGCTAAGCGACACACCTGGAAGATTCAACTACCATATTGAAAGTGAGTCTCCTTGATTCAACTACCATATTGAAAGTGAGTCTCCTTGATTCAACTACCATATTGAAAGTGAGTCTCCTTGATTCAACTACCATATTGAAAGTGAGTCTCCTTGATTCAACTACCATATTGAAAGTGAGTCTCCTTGCGCTCATCTTCCTGTACTTCATCTCTTCTATCTCTCGTCTTTCTTTCTCACAGCCACTAGAAAAACAATGAACAAAGTGAAAGTTGATTTTCTCTTCTCTTTGCTCCTTCCGTGGCTTGCTTCCTCATCTTCTCCCCATCCCCTCCCCTCCTCTCCCCTCCTCTACCCTCCTTTCCCCTCCTCTCCTCTCCCCTCATGTCCTCTCACCGCCTCCCCTCCACTCCTCTTCTCCTGCTCTCCTCTCCTCAGAGTGGGGGGCTGACGTGGACGCGTACGTGCTTCACACCGACTATGACAAGTATGCCGTCGTCATCATGTCCAAGAAGAAGGCCAACCACAATGCAACCATCTCCTTAAAACTCTACTGTGAGTCTCTTGGTGTCGATCGGTTCCCCTATGACACAACACAGAGAGATAGCGGGTATGAGGGGCTGGATTAATGCAGAGCTGTGAATGTCCTTTTCTGAAGTGAAACGCTGCCCCCTTTAGGCCGAACTATGACGGCAGATGAAACTGGAATGGCAGAGTTCTACAGGGTCAAGGAAACCCTGAACCTGGATAATGCAAAGGTCATCATCAAAAAAGACAAAGGTATATTTCTCACTCTCACACACACACACCCATGTACCAAGAGTCAAAGTGACTTTTTCAATTCTTTGTTGTCTTCCCGTGCGTAAACCAGGAGAGTGTACACCAGTAGAACCAACAGTGACTCCGTCACTGAACAGGAAGAGAAGGAACGTTGTCTTACCTGTGGTTGCTGCTGAGGAGGAGGGATCTGGGGATGACACCTCCTTCTTCAGGAGCACAGGTGAGGGGTCAGACAAGCACTGTGTCACTCTAGCATCAGATCCTCAATCTGAATCTGACTCTCCATCTGACTCTCCATCTGACTCTCCATCTGACTCTCCACTATTACTCCCTCTGACTCTCTCTCTCTCTGACTCTCCCTCTGACTCTCTCCCTGACTCTCCATCTGACTCTCCATCTGACTCTCCATCTGACTCTCCAATATTACTCCCTCTGACTCTCTCTCTCTGACTCTCTCTCTGACTCTCTCCCTGACTCTCCATCTGACTCTCCATCTGACTCTCTCTGACTCTTCATCTAAATCTCCCTCCAACTTTCCATCTGACTCTCTCTGTCTCTCTCTCTCGGACTCTCTCTGAATCGGACTCTTTCAGAAGCGTGTCTGCTGAAGCCAGATGGCGGGCCGTGCTTTGGGATCCTACAGCGCTACTTCTACAACTCCACCTCCATGAGCTGTCAGCCTTTCAGCTATGGAGGCTGCGCTGGCAACCAGAACAACTTCCTGTCTGAGAGAGAGTGCCTGCAGCGTTGCCGTACTGAGGGTCTGTGTGTGTGTGTGTGTCTGCCTGCCTGCCATTCTGTGTGTGTTTGTCTGACTGTCTGTCATTCTGTGTGTGTGTGTGTGTGTCTAACTGTCTGTGTGTCTCTGTGTGTGTGTGTGTGTGTGTGTGTGTCTGTCTGTGTGTGTGTGTGTGTGTGTGTGTGTGTGTCTGTCTGTCTGTCTGTGTGTGTGTGTGTCTGTCTGTCTGTCTGTCTGTCTGTCTGTCTGTCTGTCTGTCTGTCTGTCTGCCTGCCTGTCTGTCATTCTGTGTGTGTGTGTCTGACTGTCTGTGTGTCTGTGTGTGTGTGTGTGTGTGTGTGTGTGTGTGTCTGTCTGTCTGTCCGTGTGTTTCTGTCTGTCTGTCTGTCTGTCTGTCTGCCTGTCTGTCTCCATGTATGTTATCCTGCCAGCCTACCTGACTATCTACTACATGCCTGATTCTAATTCTGTCTAACCCCCCCTCCAGCATCCTGCAGGCTGCCCATGGCTGCCAGCCCCTGCACCGGCCAGCCCCCGGTCTGGGCCTTCGACTCCTCCAGAGGCCTGTGCCTCCCCTACAAGCAGGGCTACTGCCAGGGGAACAGCAACAAGTTCTACAGCAAGGCTGAATGTGACGAATACTGCGGGGTGGTGAAGGACGGTTAGAGTCACACACACAGCTCAACACACTCAGACATAGAGGGAAGAAATTATTTCTACAGGAAAGATTTATTGTAATTTGTGTGTTTGTACTGTACAGGAGAAGGAGAATACCTGCAGGCCAACTGAAGGAGTCTACGAACACACATACAAGACATGCAGCTGTCCAAGCCAGCTTGTCATAGTCATAGTCACAGTCAGACTATCTGCATAAACTGGATGAAACAGTAAGATAAGATCATCCTAATAAACAAAGATGATCTGACCGTGTTGCCTTCTCTGAGTCTCTGTCCTTATTTACTGTTTGGTACTTTAGTGTGTCGGTGTGTATATTATGTGTGCACGCATCCCTTTACTGGCTCCTATTTGTGCAGTGATCTGTTCAAACGGCTCAGAGAGAAACGATCAAACAAAGACACAGAAGACTTTGAACCACAATGTGTTTGCGTTCTTACTGATGTGTTTGTGTCCAGAGAAGCTCCAACCTTCAGCTCCTCTCTCTCCCTCTGCCCACGCTCTCTCCCTCTCTCTCTCCCTCTGCCTTTTGCTCTCTCCCCCTCTCCCTCTGCCCACGCTCTCTCCCCCTCTCCCTCTGCCCTTGCTCTCTCCCCCTCTCCCTCTGCCCATGCTCTCTCCCTCTCTCTCTCTGCCCACACTCTCTCCCCCTCTCCCTCTGCCCTTGCTCTCTCCCCCTCTCCCTCTGCCCTTGCTCTCTCCCTCTCTCTCTCTCTCTCTCTGCCCACTCTCTCCCTCTCTCTCTCTGCCCACTCTCTCCCTCTCTCTCTCTGCCCACGCTCTCTCCCTCTCTCCCTCTCTCTCTGCCCACTCTCTCCCCCTTCCCACTCACTCTCTCTTCTTCCTCCATCTCCCCCTCCACCGCTCCCCCCGTGGTGTCTCTGTCCTCACCCCTCCAATCTGCTGACCGTCATCACCTTGTGACCAGCAGAGGGCAGTGTTGCTTCAGGCTTGATCTCCTGGATTCCTTCAGTCTTCTGTGTCTCTCAGGACTCCTGGCTTTCCTTTCGATGGCAAATCCTTTAACTCCTTCTCTTCCACCCGGTTCTCTTCTTCTATTCCACCCCTCCAGCTCTTCTTTTCCCACTTCTCCTTCTCCCCTTCCCTCTTCTGTCAGCTTGGCTGGATGAGGAGTCTGACCTTCTGCTTCCAGGAGTTCCTGGTTCTGATTGGTGCAGCACAGCAGGCAGAATGCTGGGAATCTTTGCAGAGGAAGCAGGAAGGAATAGATCTTTGTGACCTTCCACATCAGGCCATCACCTGGCTCGTCCACTTCTGCTCAGAAAACGTCAACTTACCAGTCTGTTCCGGAAAGACCCAACACACTCGCACATAATAATACGTCATTTAGCAGACGCTTTTATACAAAGCAACTTACATTAAGGCCAAATCAGGGTTATTTTGTTTTTGTTACTCACTGAACCTGGAAATGGACCAGCCTACATCCGCACACACCAACACGCAGCACAAACATACAAGCAGACAGACATGCTTGTGTCCCCTTGCCTCATACCAAGTCATACCAATGCACCAAGCCAAAGCATTCCCATCACACTGTGCCCCCTCCCCACAATCCTAGCATCAACACTAACACGATCCTGCCCCCACCTCTTTTTAAGTTCATCGGTGATTAACAACCCCCCGCAGCCTCTTCATGTCATCTTTTCAGGGGTACACACACACAGACACACACAGACACACAGACTCTTTCAACACACTATGACCTATTGCTGTGCCCCAGGACATGGAAGATGTACGGTTGTGTTGAAGATAATGAGCTTGCTTACAATATAACTTGTATTCCAACACACGCACACACACACACACACAGAGAGAGAAAGATATACACAAGTGGGGCCATGCTGTGCGTGACAGGCGACCCTTGAAAGCAGACAATCCCAGACTCTCCGGATGGTCTGCATCTCTGCACACTCATCATATTGATCCTACCTCTGGCTCCCATACAGGCTTTCTGTGTGTGTTTGGGGATGATGTGGATGATGAAGATGATGATGATGATGATGGTATCGCCTGTCAGCAGAGGTGACTGGTGACGTTGCTTGACAACGAAGATTAATCAGATTCAGATTGAACTTTATTACTCCCAAGAAAACGTATTTCCCAGTAACCAGGGAGGCCCAGTGTTTTGGCTGGGCTCTGGGGATCTGGGAACAGACTTTCAGAACACTATTTAGGTTCTTCTGCTTCTTTACAGACAGCCAGTTAAACCAACTAAAAGATGAGGTAGTAGGAATGAATTTAGCTTATGCACATTCGAAAATCGTATCAGGGACACTGTGTTGTGTTTCCACATGAAGTGAATTTGAGGTCCATGCTTAACAACAGACTGTGTTCAGGTGACTGTGGAGCTCTTTAGAGCTTCTGAAAGTCCTGGTCTTTGTCACTTGTGATCACTTGTCCCTGTATGAGGGGAACACTGTTGGTGATGAAAACAATCTATACTCTCATTGGCTGGCAGGGATTTTCTTGTTTTAAACTGGACTGAAATCGAATGGACAAGATTTATGTGCGACCTGGATTGAGGAGCAGTTATAACATAAAAGCTTGGCTGCGTGTTCTAAATGAATATGAATTATGAAGCCTCACACACAGTCAGACCAGAGTCACACACACACACCCTCCCCTCACTCCTCCCTCCTGCTCTCGCCCCGCCTTCCTCACCCCTCTCTGCTCCCCCATTCCAGACTCATTCAGGCAGGTTCCCCAAGCGCCCTCCCCCCACCCCCCCCCTCCTCTTTTTTTCCTCCCAGCCTCCCCCATTCCACAGCCCCCCCCCCCCCCCCCCCCCCCCCCCAGGACCTAGTAGTGTGTTGAAAGGCGGGTGAGAAGAGGAGGGTGGGGGGGGGGAGGACAATGGCCAGAATGGAAGCTTGCAATGAGAGAGGTTACTGAATAGGCCCCTTTCACTGTGCCCAGTCAAACAGAAAAGCATCTCCCAGCTCACTTCAAACTCAAACCCATTCTGTATAACTAGGTCTTTATTCTCCATAATTACTCGGCGACACACACACACACACACACACACACACATTAAGAACTACAAACAAGGAGAGACACAAACCCCAGAGTAGACTCAACGTGCACAGGCGATGGCTGGACACAGAGAACGCAGTAGGACTGATACACAAACTCAAATCCCTAACAGTAGTTAGTCTTGCAAGGCTTGAGTGTAAACCTCAGTTGGGTCCAGTGGACCATGTTTAAACTAGGAGACAGACGAACAGGACAGGTCGAGACACACCCGACTACAAAGAACCCCTAACATGTGGAGAGGAGATTGGGGGGGCGGGGGGTGTTGTGGGGGGGGCTCCACACTCGCTAACTCGCCCCCTCAGACCAGCGTCAACTCTCCCAGCTGCAGTTTCTTGCTATAGTATCCCCTTCTGCAGAGCTCGAGGCAGGGGGAGTAGTGGGGGGGGGGGGGGGGGGTGTAGTGCAGAGAGGGTGTCTGATGTCACAGCCCTGCAGCCTGTTGCACGGTTGGGTCACCGCACCGCAGACTAGACCCACACAAACACTTCAGCCACCCCCCTCCACAGGAACGGGCCAAAAGTGTCACACACACGCACACAAAAAGGTTGCACAAAGGAGGCAGGCAGCAGGAGAGTGTAGCCATGTAGCTGAGCAAGAGCGAGTGTGCGGGGTGGGGGAGCAGGTCTAGAGGGGGAGGGGTTGCAGGGTGTGTGTCTGTGTGTGGGGAGGGGGGAGGTTAGGGTAGGATGCTCCATATGGGCGACCCCCCCCCACCCCCCCTACCACTACCCGCAAACAAATAGGCAGATGTCATATGGGCCAGCTCGCCCCAGTGGGCCACCAGGTCACCAGGGACAGGAGGGGAGGAGAGGAGAGAGGGGAGGGTTGAAGTGAGTTTTTTGTTTGCCCGCTCCACATTCTTGTGCAGAGCTAAGCTGGCCCGCATGCCCATACAGCCTCACATACTCGCATGTCGAGACAAACACATGCACTCAATACAAATGCACAGTGACCATGCATGGACAAGCTGTATGTCCACACTCAGAAGGACACAGAGAAGGACACAGAGAAGGATACACAGAAGGACAGACAGAAGGACACAGGAGGACACAGAGAAGGACACACAGAAACACACGCCGAAACGAACGAGACCGAATGCTGGCGTCATCACAGACACACATGTTCTGCTGCACATCAGAAACAGCACATCAGAATCTGCTTATTAAAATCTGGCTCGGATTTCCCAATAAGTGACAGGTCTAACACACTGTGTGTGTGCGTGTGAAGAGAGAGGCGGGCGGTCAGGTGTCACATGTCCGTGTGTAGAGAGGTGAGGAATGGACTGACCCCCCCTTCCCCCCTCCCCCTTCACCAGTCCCCTGGGTGTGTGGGGAGGGGGGGTCAGGGGTAAGGCTTCACACAGGTCTGAGGCAGCAGCCCTTCTTCAACACAGGGATATGAAAAGTATTTCAAATGAGAAAAGGGAGGGCAGGGGGGAGAGGCCAGGGGGAGAAGGGGGGGGGGGGAACCCCCCTTTTGTGTAACAGGTCCACTGCTCCAACAATCCAGCATGGTGTAGAGATGGCAGGATGGGTGTCACCCTCTGCTCTATACCCTCCCCCTCCCCCCCAACACACACCGCTCTTTTTCTCTCTCTCTCTACATCTCCAACCTTCTGCTTCTCTGCTGCAGCTCCCGTCTTTTCCTACCCACCCTCCTTCCTTTCCTCCTTCCATCCTCCCATCCTCATCGCATTAGCATAATAGCTGCTGGATGCAGGGTTGGGACAGGGCAGGGTTGGGGGTGATGGTGGTGGTGGTGGTGGGGGGGGGGGGACAAGAGAGGGGGTTCCTGTCAATGGCTGGCCGTCTGGCTGCTGAATAGGGCCGAGGCTGTCGTCCCACCGCCTCCCCCACCCCCCCCCCACCCCCCCTCCCAGGGTAGACAAAGGAGGAGGGGACAGAGGAGGGGTCTGTGAATGGACTGCCTTGTCACTGGTGCTATGGAAATTCACAGAATGGAGTGAAAGAATGAAAAGAAAGTTCAGAAAGGAGCAGAGGGTACGGAAAGACCGGCATGGCCACCTGTCTCTCTCTCTCTCTCTGTGTCGTTCTTGCGGGGCAGGCAGACGTGTTTTGGGGGGCGCAGGCTGCTGCAGACGGTTCTTCTGTACTCAGCCTGCGGGACGGGGGGGACAGGGGGGGGGAGTGTGAAGTCAGCGCGTTCTAAAATATGACCTCTCACCCCTCCATCTGGGAGCTTCAGAAGAGGAGGGGGGGGGGGGGGGGAGAGAGCGCACGCTCGCATGGCTGTTTAGGGAGTCTGTGGCTGGGGCTCCAGTCTCTTGCACACACTGCACATCTCCTCCACTCTGATTTCACCTCAGCCAACTGTTGCATGTCAGACAAAGTTTGTATTTGTAGCCGTTTTGATCTTCTGACTGTGTGTGGCCAAAGAACAGATTTCAGACGTAATGCAGAGAGCAAGGAAGATGGCAGAGCGAAAGAAAGCATTCAACAAATCCATGTCTATCGCCCCTGACTCCGTTCTTCTCACTCTCTCCTCTTTCAATCTGTGGTCCTTTTGGAAGAGACTCTGCTAAAATCATTTCCAAATTCCTATTATGTTATGTGTCAGGCCAGGCCAGGCACATGAAGAATCTATTAGAGGCCTTCTATCTTTCTTTCTGTCGTCGTCGTCGTCGTCCCCTCCCTCCCCCCCACCGCCTCTCTCTAACCCTGGGACGCAGGCCAAGTCTACAGGCAGACAATTGAACCACAGCTCAACAATAACATCCTGCTGGAGGGAGGGAGGGAGGGAGGGAAGGAGAGAAAGAGAGAGCGAGAGAGAGAGAGAGAGAGAGAGAGAGAGAGCGAGAGAGAGAGAGAAAGAGAGAGAGAGAGAGAGGGGGGGGGTGGAGGATGCCATGGGATTGAATAACAGCCAGGCTAAGTTCAGTTGGGGTTTTAAAGGGACACTGTCTTGGTACATTGTCAAGTGTTGGATCTCAAACTAAAAGAGGGCTTCTTCTGTGGCTTGAGCAGGTTTAGCTCGGGTGGTTATCAGCCCTTCCAGCAGCAGGGCACCATGGGACTGAAGTTCAGTGTGGATGTACCACTTCATGTGAGGAGTGTTCTCACACTGCTCGTTAGCGGGCTTCAATAAAGATGACATACAGACATTTTACTTTTACCCAGAAGGAGATGTTGAAACGATTCACCCTTGGTTAACAACGTCAGTCAAGACACTACTACACATTTCTGCTCAGCATCAAGTGTTATGACTCTACTAGTATGCCTTACAGCAGTGGTGTCAAACTCATGCCAAGAGTGTGCATGTTTTCGTGTTAACCAAGTTCTACACCGGCTGATTTCGCTAACGAGTTTCTCCGCATGGTGAAATCAGCTGGAGTAGTGCTTGGTTAAAGTGAAAACCTGCCCCCTCTTGGCCCTCCATGGCACGAGTTTGGCAGCAATGCCAGCAGGCTACCCTACCCGTCAGTTGATTGTCACAACTAAGAATGTTTATGCGTACTTTTACACAAGAACATCCCAGTGTAACCCCTTTTTGACACGGTGTGTGTGTTTCTGTGCACGTGTGACTGCCATGATCTGAGGACATGAGGATTGTCCCTGTCAGACGTTCACTGGAAATGTTTCTGAACAACATGAACCACAGTGAGCTGTAGACAGGGAGAGCAGGAGAGACAGCGAGCAGGAGCTCAGAAAGAGAGGTCAGGCAGAGAGAGGTAGAGGAAGAAAGGGAGGGGGAGAGAGAGGCCTGGGTAATATAACACCAACTCTCACACAGAGGCAGGGGTCCTTCTTTAAACCACAACTTCCCACAATCCATTGCACCCTTTTATCCAGCATGTGAAAGGATGAGGCCAAATGAATGACAAAAGGAGAGAATAAAGACTAGGGCCGGGCCAGGCATGGGAGAGAGGGAGGCGGCTGGCCCCCTTGCCATTCTTCTCTATGGAAAACAGGGGGATGAGGAGGGAGGTAAGGGGGGTGATGGGAATGAACTCAGACTGGGGGGCTGAGGGGGGGGGGGAAACATATGCATCCACACAACAGAGTGAGTTTAATGATTTCTTTACTGGCTTGTACACAAACGTACAAAAATATTACAGCACTCATCTCCTCCACGCCTCACACAATCACAGTGTTACAAACGCTCAAAAAAACAAAACAACAAAACAAAACCAAACAAAATAAAAATCCAAAATCAACACGACGGAACCGTGTCCCTCTCATTCAGCTTCCTCCAGCTGGGAGGAAAACACAGAACTTGGCCCAAAGAAGTCAACACTATCTCTCACTCAGTTACACACCTATCCAGTCATCCTCTCCACCGGCCATAAATGTTATGACACTGTCGAGCAGAGCAACTACACACCGTGCAATTAATTTTTTGTTACAATGACCTTACCATCAAATGTATATCATTCCCCATCAAGAACAATAGAGGACAACGCTTCAGAAAAGAAGGCTCCCCAAGATATTATCAGCGTTCATATATATTCATATATATATTTATACATACACCCGATCTTAGAGATACATACATCTTTGCGAAAACATCATGTCTCGCAAAGTAACACACACAATAGACATGACAACCTGGAGCATCTTTATACAAATATATTTAGTTGTGTTCCTTTTTTTCTATTCAGAAAAAAAAATGATGTTGGCGTAAAGCCAACTAATCGACAACAGACATCAGTGCAATATTCAAACAAAAACAAAGAAAATCAAAATACCAAAAAAAACAAATAAAAAGATCAAGTTTAAGACAAGCGATGCATATTTCTGTTTTGATGCTAATACCAATCTGGATTTTGTTGTTGTTTACCTATGGCATCTGTTTCATTGACTTGTTTGTTTGTTAGCTCAGACAGGGTTCCTGGTGCATGTCACTGTGGGTGCAGCAACAGCGCCAGGTTGCAGGAGAGACACGAGATTCACAGAAAGCAGACGATTCACACGCAGAACAGCAGACACAAGCCACACACAGACATAAACACTGCTGGTGCAAACTCCCCCACACAGAGTCCCATCCAGGCAGGCACATAGACCACAGCACAGCAGGCACAGAGTACACACACTTCCTTTCTGCACACACACAAACCTTCAACACCGGTACATCTGTCTCTACCCCACCAAACATACAGTCATGCACACGCGTGCTCTCTATCACACACATAAGAACACACACACACACACAATGCATACTCACACTAGCATGAACACACACACACAATGCATACTCACACTAGCATGAACACACACACAGTGCATACTCACACTAGCATGAACATACACAGTGCATACTCACACTAGCATGAACACACACACACACACAGTGCATACTCACACTGACATGAACACACACACACACACAGTGCATACTCACACTAGCATGAACACACACACAGTGTCTACTCGTGGGACTCTGTCAGTGAAATGTTTCTGTCTGTTAGCAGGGTTTGAAAAACTCAACAGGAACGAACACAAACACACAAGCAGCATTGAAAACCAACATGAGGGTGTCAGGACTGTTCAAAACACAGGATGCTTTTCAAAAACCCATTTCTACTGACATCCTGCAATAGTACTGTGATGTTAACAGTCTTTGTAGGAAAACAGCAATGACACGTCATATAGTCCTGCTCAGTAGTAACTCAATCCGTAACCCTCAGCTCCTGCAGTTACCCGACGAGGCACTAGGGGGCGTAAAAGGCTCCGCATTTTTTTGTGCAATAAAACTCCCTGCATATTATATGTCATGCAATAAAATTCAATGTTGTGTGTGTGACTAAAATAGAGATCAGGCAGAGCTACCTTAAGAAATGTTCGGCTTCGGTGGAGACCAGTAAGAGGGCAAGAAGGATCCCATTGCACTGGCAGAGACTGGGGCTTGATGGGTTCCAAACAGGCTTGGATTTAGAACCTGCTACGAAAATGGGTCCTGTTCATTTCTTGTGGAAGTGTGGGGAATATGTTGTGGAGTGTGTGAGTTCAAATTCTTCTGTGAGAGAATGCATGGTAGGTGGTGAGGTGGGGGGTTTAATTCTTCACAGTCGAGGTAGTTGGCAATAAGAACCAAACCGAGTTCAAGGGGGATTTGAGTTAGGAAGCATTTCGGTTGCAGACCAATTTAGAGGGCTTAGGAAGGATGTCTCCTCAGGGGCCAGTTGTTAAACCTAGGCCTAGTACAAGTCAGAAGCAGCTTTTTTTTGTCACCCTAAATATTCTTAAAAACGTAATGATTTTTTTTTGTAAAGAAATAAACCACAACATATTTCAAAAATGCACCTTCTTCTCAATGTACCTTCATAAATACGCCAGCCTGTGTTCACAGTAAGGACCAGGATGGGATACAATACTGAAATGAGAGCATTTAAACAGAACTCCGAATGCGACTTTCCTGACGTTTTGATACAAAGCAGAGCAGCGGTTTAGTTTAACACAGTAACCATGACAACTGGTCGCACTGGCCTGACAGAGGGAGCCGGTAGCCTGCTGGCTTTAAGGCGAGGGCGCTTGCCTACTTTTACAAAAGAAACAAAAGTAAAGCTATTGTGTACAGTACTTAACAACACACAAGTCAAATGCTGTTATGATTACACGTCTGAAAGCGAATTGGATATCATAATGCTGCTCTTTGCCAACAAACAAAAAAATAAATGCAAAAACAAATCATTAATTAAAAAAGGAAGAAAAACAGAGTGTAGCCCAGAGACCCAGGCTGTGTTCATGTTCTTCCCTTTAAGCTATTCCAGCATGCAGCCGCAGCATCAAGTGTCAACTTTTATTTTTTTTAATAATTTAGAAGGGTCACAGGTCAACAGCGTGGAGCCACAGGCCGGAAACTCCGAGGAAGCTCGTGCAGGGAAAAAAGGCGTTTCAGTGGAACTGCGGCGCGAGGACGATGAGACCCGTTGCCGAAAAGGCCACCTGAACTCGGGAGTAAAACACACCTGGCTTCAATTTTGTTTTTGTTTTTAAAACGTCCCAATCTATATTTATACACATTCAAGAAGAAAAAAAAAGCTTTAGTACCAACCCACCTAAATGGCGTTTTTTTCTATTTTTCAAGATTCATGCGAGAACCGTGTGACGTCTGTTTCACTCACGAGCCAGAAGGACCCCCCCACCCACCCCCCCACCCCCCGTTTGGTTTGAATAGAAAAGAGGGAAGTTGACTTGTTTTCTTTTAATAATTTGGCACAACTATTGGAAATGCAAATTGACAAGAGCCTGGCTTTCCTTGTGTTTACCTGACAGCTGTAGCAGAATCACCTTGCGCCAGAGGAGTACTTTGCCTTAGTGATGAGGTATAGGACTATATCTTGGTGTCCTCCAAAAGCTGCAATATGTAAAGCACTCCAGCCTTCCCTGTTCGCCAGCCGAATATCAGCTCCAAACTTCACCAGAAGTTTTACCAGCTCCAGATTCCCATCAATGACCGACTGGTGCAGCGCCGTCTGTCCCTCGGGCCCGAAGGAGTTGACATTGAATTCGCAGTTTGTCATGTTCTGGAGCAGCGAGTGGAGCTCCTTAGTGTTGCCTTTCTTCACCGCCTCCTGGAAAACCCGCTGCGGCGCGGAGCAAGTCGATACATCCGCTTGGCTCATGGTGAAGATGGGGGGCTGGGAAATAGATCCTATGCTGCTTATACGTGATGATCACTGTGCGGGTCACTGCACTGGTTACACGCCCCGCGAACTGGAGAACTACCAGTGGAATAAGGCACTTAAGAAAAAGAGAATAGTCGAATGCTAAACCACTATATATCCCAAAAAGGACAAGAAAAACAAAATAACACACTTGGTGTGCAAAATGGTGTCAATGACGGCAGAGATCCCCAAAAAATCCCTATGAAAAGAAATAAAGTGTTTGTAAGAGATCCAGGTTAGGGTGTCTTTCTTCTTCTGTCCGGGTTCTCTCTCCCTAGCAGCACCAGGTAGGGTCGGTGTCACAGAGCTGGAGCGCGCGGCAGCTTGAACTTCTCGGGTCTTTGGAACTTGGCAGTAGAACCACGGAACCCCGGGACGCACGAACAGCCGTAGTTTCAGGACAGGTTTACTTGTTCTTCTAGCGTCTTCCCTGGATGTTCCCGTTGCCGCCGCGTTCCGTGTGCCTGTTTTAAGACCAGTCCCAGAACCATGTAAGCGTGCTGATTGTCACTGGATATTCCCACTGTTAAACCACGTTATGCATCTTATATGATCCAAGTCAAAGTGCAAATTTAAAGCAAAGCTTTTTACGCATCTGAATTTCAACGCATGCTTATAAACACAGAGGTTTCAAAAGGTGGCAACTTTAAACGTTTGAATACTTGCCTGTGACAATTGGACGGGTGATGGCGACGTTACTGTGAAATTCCCCCGCGTGCCCCTGTTGCGTGTCCCCTCGTGCGGTCCAAGAGAGTCTCTGCTCTGCAGTGCGCGCGAGGGGGATGTTTTACGCGTCCCTTTATTTGCATAACAATAGTTCTCAATAGAAATACGCTTTGTCGAAATGGGTGGAAACCGAGGGAGGTGATAGGCTGCTGGGTGCAGAGGGGAGGGGCCAGAACCCTGAAACTGTAGAGCAGGGGCGTGGTCTAAAGGAACCCAAATGCTGCAGAAATATAACAAGTGGTGTCAGTAAAATGTTTTTTTTTGTGTGCATCCTGTAGACTCCCCTCTGGGACGAAGCCAACGTGACTCAAACAACACAATGACAAAGTTAAAACCAAAAAATATATATATAAGTTGTGTGGTCGCTATAGGGATAAAGCATAGACGCCTCTTGCTCTTCTGGTTCTGGCTGTGAAGTCTGCGGGATGGTTTCACATTTTAAAGTCAGTGACATTAAACAACTCATTTACAGTCCTGGGCTAAGTCATGCTAATAAGGGACTCAAAGGGGGGTGTTATAAATGACTAACTAAAGGGAAGAGGTGTGGTTCGCAACTATGTGCTGAAGGGATTTAGTGGAGACTACCTGAAAGACCAAAAGAGCAGGAAAATAACGGTGTCTGCTACTGTTTCAGGTTTCAACCTTCAATAAATAAATACATGCATAACTTGAACAGGCTTTTAACACAATGGAACCGTTTTTTCCTCAATATAGGACAGCAACAGACTATGTTTTCACAGAAGGCAAAATGCATTATTTTCATCTGCTATGACACCACATATCTGTAGTGTATTTTACATTGTATTCATTTTTTTTCTTCAGTATGCCACATATATGTTCTATGTTTGCTCGTTCCTGCCAAAGTGAATTCTATGTTTGTTAATCTTGCATAGCGAATAAACCCCCATTCTGATTCTGATTCTGATATATAGTCTAATATCAAACATGTTTAGGCCGAACTGTGAGAAACAAATGGGCAACAATTGATAGACAATAACAAAAAACAGCAAACCCAACCAATCAAATAACACAATATGATGAAAAGTGACTATCCACAATAAAACATGATAATGCACGGGCAGTCCTCTTATAATACACGTACATCATTAGCAGTGATCACGGTCCGTTTAAATATCAACTACGGATATTCCAGTTGTTTTAAAGTGACAAGCAGTGGGAACTTCAAATAACAATGAGCCTGAGCGACTTCCTGTTTCAAGTGAAAAGAGGTGACATATCAGCAGCACCGTGGGAACCGGATAAACCAACCGCACCAAGGTAGACTAAAACCTTAGACTAGAACCGTCTGCTTGGTTTGGTTGCCTGGGAAGTTGTCGAGACCTCATCTTTACACCCGGTTTACGAGCGGTGGCTTCACCCATTTCTGTTTCGTGGTCAGATCGTTTCAGGTTGTCCCCAGTTTCTCACACTCAAAACTGTATTTTGAGCACGTTGACAGTCTATTAAGAGTCACTGACTTCATGTAACAGAAAGTTCACACATGGAAACCATTTCCACCCGTGTTTCCAAAGCAGTCGTGCTCAACTTTTCTGTCAGATTTAAAGTGCCTTATTTACGGTTCAATAAAAGGTACTAGGCCTATATAGAATTAGGTGTGTGCTTGTCAGTGAATGTGTGGTCTGCATGTTTCTCACATAAAGCAGGGATCCTTAAGTCAAAAGAATTTATTTCTGGTCTGAAAAGGATGTTAAGATGAGATGAAAGGGCCAACCTGATGTTTTATTACCCAGCCTGTTATCTTATTTTGTTTCCCAGCTTTTGCATGAGGTTAATCAATGTTATAATGATCTTAAATCACACATGAGTGAACTCCACAGGTCTTTTTTATTAAGAGAGCAAAACCCCCATAGAAACAACACTAGTAGTCTATCTTAATACAGAAAGGAATCTGTAATGTGCTAAACGACCTATGATCTTTGGTAAAACTCTCTTGGAAGTCGCTTTGGATAAAAGCGTCTGCTAAATGAATACATGTCAATGTAATGTGCGCATGACTTTTTAATTGAATGCAGAACTGCGCAAAAACAGGCCTACACCTGTACTAAACCTTTGGCTCATCATTTGACGCACACCTACAGTGTGTTTATACTCTCAAGGCAGGAAAGATTTTCCACAACCGAAACATCTGTCACTTAATGGGACCCACAGAACCTTGTGTCTGTCTGCTGACCGGCTGGGAAACATTTGCACAGACCGCAGGAGCTTTTCTATTGGCTTTATCTGTTTCCCAAACTGTGGCATTTGCTCTCTCTCTCTCTCTCTCTCCCTCTCCCCCCACCAGGGTTTGGTCGGTGAAAACGGAATTGTGGACTTTAAGTATGTGTAAGTTTTGCTGCTGAAGGCCTCTTTGACCCCCTCCACAAGGGACAATAAGGTCGTTTTGTGTGATAGGCTTCCCCACATTCTTATAAAAATATCATGTGATCCATTCAGTATAGGGCTATACCCACAGGCCCCCTTCAAAGTTGAACTGTTTTTCAAGGGGTGAGCGCACTTTCTTCGTAACGATACGTCCTGGAATAACTTACAAATACAATATTATTTTAGCCAGCGTGGCAGATAAACAGAACTTTCTCAAACCAACATTGCAAACCTATGACGGAAACTGAACACACTGCGGGCAGAAAAATAACACTGCCACGTCGTTTGTCATCTGTTGATAAACACCACCTTTTTTCCCTCCAGCTCAGAAAGGTCCCAGACTTGTCGTGGTCTGCTGGAGATCCAGCTCCAGTTGTGGAGTTTTGGCCCCCGGGGGCCAGACGGGAGGGGCCCCCTGACTCACAGCCCAGGGATTCGGTGAAGCGGCTGTGACGTTGCAGCAAAGGGGGCGTTGTCTTGAAAGGGGCGGGGTCTTGAAAGGGGGCAGGGTCTTGAAAATCCAATTCATTACAGCACCACGTGCTCAAGGAGCGTGGGAAAGAGGCGAGCTTTTCTTCCCAGCAAAGAAAGAGTCTGGGATCAAATAACACAGTGCTGCAAAAAGCTCTGTAGAGACGCAGGGCAAGGTAGAGCTCTGCAGCCGGACAAGGACAAGGCGGGGACAAGCTTATTTCCGAGGATGAAAAGTAGGTTATTGAGCGGATTAAAATGTAGACCTGTTCATAGTTTTATCATGATATAGACATGAAAAACGCATCATACAGATAAGTGGATGCATGCCAAACAGTAAATTCCATAAAATATATTGCCTAGGCCAACATAAGTTAAGCAAGCGTGAATGGAACCAGCTATAAAAACCGTTTTCCGTGTATTCAAAAGGTGCAGCTAAAACCGGCCTTCTTTGTGATCCAAGCTGAAGTGCCCCACATAGTGCTGGCTCCTGGGGCTCCAGGGGCCCCTGCCAGACCGAGAGGGGTGCATAGTTTTGGTCATGTCAGCTCAGCTGTTGCAAGCGAGAGGAAATCTGCTAATGTCTCTCGTTAAAACGTAACAAATAAACGGTTGTTTGCAACACTGCTGCCAGCCTAACAGTGTAGCTATGAACACCCTGCTCCTGGTACACTGTTGGAAAAACACCCCACACATGTATCAGCAAACTAGGGGGGTTCTGTTTGGCAACGTTTTACATTGAGCAGGTGAGGAAGAAATATATGGATAGATCACAGAGAGAAAAGGGGGTTGGGTTACCTGGTTACCTGGTGACCCTGATCTCAGTGCCCTGGGCTTTCAATGGGGAAACCCCAGATTATGCTCATATTACACCTTGCACAATATAGGAAGGAGTGGACCAATGACCTGATCTGATATAAATGTTGAATGTCCTATAGACCTACACCCTAAAACTACAACATACACCTTACATCCTACACCCTAAAACTACAACATATACTAGACCTTACATCCTACACCCTAAAACTACAACATATACTAGACCTTACATCGTACACCCTAAAACTACAACATATACTAGACCTTACATCGTACACCCTAAAACTACAACATATACTAGACCTTACATCGTACACCCTAAAACTACAACATATACTAGACCTTACATCCTACACCCTAAAACTACAACATATACTAGACCTTACATCCTACACCCTAAAACTACAACATATACTAGACCTTAAATCCTACACCCTAAAACTACAACATATACTAGACCTTACATCCTACACCCTAAAACTACAACATATACTAGACCTTAAATCCTACACCCTAAAACTACAACATACACCTTACATCCTACACCCTAAGACTACAACATACACCTTACATCCTACACCCTAAAACTACAACATACCCAGAGTTCCCAAAATGGCTGCCCATGACAAGACTGATATAAACAGATCTGCAATGTAAGATTGTCCACACCAAAAACAATGCACGCTTGTTTTAATCATAAAAAAACAACTTATTTTGTGTCAAAAGTAAAATATATTGCGATATGACAATGTTGGAAGGCCATAACTTACAGGCATATAGAAGATCTAAAATAAACGAACATCTCGGAAGTTGAAACTAACTGATTGAACTGATTATTCATACTCAATTTGATAGATATATCGATGGATATTCCCTGCATTAGTACATGTTCTGCATGGCAGTGGACGTGGTACTGCTGGTACCCATGTTTCTGTACAGAGTCTCCTTCCATTCCCCATCCACCTCATCCTCCGAGACACGAAGCACTTCCTGGAACTGGGAGATGACTCGGCTGAAGTGCGAGCCTTCCCAGAATACTTTGCCACAGCCTGTGCAGATGTAGAACTGCTGGATCCTGGGTAGGAGGGTGGGGGGCACGCTGTGGAGCTGGAGGACAGCCCCTCCAGGGAAGGTGAGGGTGCAGGGATCCAGGTGGGACAAGGGAGCCCAGCGACACTGAGGGGTGTACCTGGGGTGGGGTGTCGGGGTCACAGGGTCACAGCTTTCTTCCTCTTCCCAGGTTGCTGCATCCTGTCCACTTCCAGCCTGGTCCGAGAGGAAACCTGCCCACAATAACATGCCTCAGATCTGGCTCTGATAGGGGTGTGAGAGTGGGAGAGTTTTTTTAAGTACCTCTTTCTCTAAGTAGTCGTTCCATGTCTCCTCTCGTCATCTTCATGTACTCGTCGCTGTTGCACACCTGTAGACACACACATATGGAAAAGAGCGAGTTAAAAACCCCACTTAATGCCCCACAACCCTCTCTCAAGCCTTAATGCCTTCCCTCCCATAATTCAGATTCAGAATACTTTATTAATCCCTGAGGGGAAACTCTTTAGCAACAACGGCACAGTCTCGTCAAAGCACACAGGGGTAGTGAGGTGAAAGAGTAGAAGAGTGCACACAGGGATAAAGGAATGGGGGCAAAATAATTAAGTAACTTATAACTTAAGTTGTGTGATTCAACCGCTTTTATAATAGTTAAATGTTTGGAAAACAATTGGGTTGACACGGATGTAGGAGTTAATGGTAAGGTATGGTTAGTGTGAGATTACGATTAGGGGTTAGGGGTGGGTAACCCTAACCCAGCTTTGGTATGTAGAACAGTGCTGTCTAGCCTGTGCATGCCAACACAGGAGCAGGGCAGAATACACGCCAACACACAGCTATCTACACACACGGAACCGCACACACACGGCTCTTCACACAAGCGCAGTGTTCAGGCATGTGTGGACGGGAGGTGACACCCAGTTTTCCCACACTTCCCTTCCCTGTCCTGACCTGAGGAGACGGCAGAGTCACTCATCCCAGCTGCCCCTGTCTGTCCTCATGCTATTGAACTACCACCACCCCCCCCCACCCCCCCGATGCCCTTTCGTCTATACAACCCACCCCCCCACCCCCACCCCCACTACTAAGTAGCATGGCAGGGCTAAAAGCCTCGTCGACACACCTGAGCACCACTCAGCAAACAAGCATCTGCTTAAGAGCTGGACCCGAAATCAACAGAGGAGGTGGAGGCTGGAGAGAGGCTGCGGAAAACTGAGGAATGGAGGCTGGAGAGGCTTGGGAGAAGTCTGGGGAGGACTCTTGATCTGAGTCCTGGGGGAACAGTTACTTACTGAGACACCCCCCCCCCCGCCCCGGCTCCACCTCACTCCTTCCTAGCCAAAATGTATTTCCCATCCCATCAGTCCTCTCCTCCTCTCCTCTGCTGTCTCTTCCCCTCTCCTCTCATCTCTTTCAGTCCTCTACTCTCCTTTACTTGTCTCCTCTCCTCTCTCCTCTCCTTCAGTACTCTCCTCTCCCCTGCTCTCTCCTCTCCCCACCTCTCCAAGTATCCTCCCCCAGCTCCAGCCAGGATCCCTGGATATTTCCCTCCTCATGTTCTCCCATGGCAGATCCAGAGTGAACCTGCTCATGTGGACCTCTGGGGGCCTCTCCTCAGTCTCACACACGCACTCCATCCAACACACTCACCTGCCCCATAAACATTCACACACCCTGGGGTAATTCAAGACCAGCACTGCTCAAAGCACTTTCAAATGGATTCTACTGAAATAAAAAGGAATGTGGTCTACTGTGGTCAAACAAGTCTTCTGCTATTGTTACCCTACAACCAATCTGAATATCTTCATGGGAAACACATTTCCTCAACAGTAGCAGGATCAGCAGCTTCCAAATAGAGACGATCAGCAAGCAGAACTTTGTATACTATTTCACACATGCACTATATGCTTCCAAGACATGTGGAGCTCTCTCTCTCTCTCTCCCTCTCTCTCCCCCTCTCTCTCTCTCTCTCTCCCCCTCTCTCTCTCTCTCTCTCTCCCCTCTCTCTCTCTCTCTCTCTCTCTCTCTATCTCTCTCTCTCTCTCTCTCCCCCTCTCGCTCTCTCTCTCTCTCTCCTCTTTCTCTCCCTCTGGACAACAAAGGCTATCAGAGGCTGATACTGTATTTCAAAGAACAGGAGGGTAGTGGAGAGAAGGGAGAGAAAAGAACGGGGGGATGTTGAGGAAAGAGAGGGGGGGGGAGGTAGGGAGCAGGGGGAAGACTTCTCAGACGGTCTCACACACACAGGCTCTCACACACACACACACACAGTCTCTCTCTCACACACACACGCAGGCTCAGCTCAGTCCTGCAGGCCGCTCCCATGGGAAAATCCTGGACTGCACACAAAGGGAGGGGCCTCTAGGTCATGTGACCTGGACTGCTCGGCCAATGGAGCATTGGTGATTTGATTCAAATGGCGGTCAGGTAAGGTGCATCGTGGGAACTGGGGAGGTGTTCTGAAGGATGTCTTTACACCTTTACATTAGACAATTAACGTATTAGTAACCTATTATTAATTTATATATGGTAAAGTAAATATGCACCTAAAAGTAAGATTTATGTGACATTATAATGTAGACACAATATATGATTTGACATCATATATAAATTTTAATATGACATAAAAAATGTAAAGGTACAAGTTGTAAATTGTTCTAGGTTGATACTTACACACGCATACACACACCCACACACCAGAAGGTTTGTGATTACAGTGCAGTTTATCATAATGACAGTGTGTTACTGTTGAGTCTGAACTTGGACCAGACCTGCCCGAACTCCAAACACACCTCTCACGCATGTCTCTCTCTCCCCCCCTCTCTCTATCTCCCCCTCTCCCTCTCTTTCTCCCCTCTATCTCCCTCCCTCTCTCTCCCCCCTCTCTCTCTATCTCCCCCCTCCCTCTCCCTCTCTTTCTCGCCTCTATCCCCCCCTCCCTCTCTCTCCATCTCCCCCCTCCCTCTCCCTCTCTCTCTTTCTCGCCTCTACCCCCTCTCTCTATCTCTCCCCCCCTCTCTATCTCTCACCCCCTCCCTCCCTCCCTCACAGTTTTGGGGCTAATTTGTCAGGCCTGTCACTGTGTCTCCCCTCTGACCTGGTTGGTTGGTGTATTATAGAGGCCAATGGAACAAAAGGGCCCAGAGGAGGTTTTGTGTCCCAGGCTGAGCCCTTGGGACCTGGGTCTGGATGTGCTGAAGGGTCCCTGGGAGAGCCTGGGGCTCCTGGAGGGGCCTACAGACGCCTCCTAGTGCCTCAGGGCCTGCAGCTCAGCTCACTCCTCTCACTCTCCCAGACTCTCTCCAGATTTCTCACATTTTTGGTCTCACACACACATGCAGGCAGATACATGCAAACATGCATCGACACACACACCCACGCACAATAACACTGGGGTATCATGTCTTCGCAGAATCCGGTTCTCTTGACAGCTTCGTCATGGGAACGGGAGCGCTAACAAAGATTCTTGTGTTGTTTCGCAACCCTTCACATATTTCACACCTCTCCCGAACACTCACACGCACGCACACACACACACACAAACATGAAACACATACTTAACCGTGGTTGTTCACACAAACACACAGCGCAGGGCAGTCAGTCATGAGGACACACACTCGTAGGCATGCTGGGAATGTTCCTGTTGTGCTTGGTGAATCATCCTGGTCTTTAAATATTGACAGTTGCTCCAGTGTGCCTACAGAGGCCTCTCCCTGAGAACTGAGCAGGATGTGCAGGACGTCTGGATGCCAACAACTTCACTTCATGTATGTGCCAACGAGGTGTGACAGGTATGCAGCTCGCTCTCTCCATCTCTCCCTGTCTCTCTCCCTGTCTCTCTCCCTGTCCCTACCTATCTCTCTCCCTGTCCCTCTCCCTGTCTCTCTCCCTGTCCCTCCCTGTCTCTCTCCCTGTCTCTCTCCTTGTCTCTCTCCCTGTCTCTCTCCCTGTCCCTCCCTGTCTCTCTCCCTGTCTCTCTCCTTGTCTCTCTCCCTGTGTCTCTCCCTGTCCCTCCCTGTCTCTCTCCCTGTCCCTCTCCTTGTCTCTCTCCCTGTGTCTCTCCCTGTCTCTCTCTCTCTTGGCACTGCTTTTCTAGGAGTGTCATCTGCACGTCACACTAACCTGCGGCCCTGGAGGAAGCTGTCTGGACAAAGATCAATGTTAGAGGAGGACATGGAAGAGAGGAGTGGGGTGGAGGAGGGGGAGGACGAGGAGGAAGGGGAGGAGGAGGCGAGTTCAGGAGCTCAGTGGGAGGAACATCAAAGGTCTGAGAACATCAAGATGGCCACTGATAGCTGTCACCTGGTTATCATCTGACTCAGTCCACAAGCTGGTCTGAGATAACACACACACAGACACAGACACACACACACACACACACAGGGGTGAGGGGATGAGATAAAGAGAATTCAAAGAGTGGGCAGTGACTCAAAGGTTAAGTGTAGATGATTCTGGATAAGACGTGTGTGTGTGTTTGGGAGAGAGAGAGAGAGAGAGAGAGAGAGAGAGAGAGAGAGCGTGTGTTGCGGAGGTTAAATGGAAGGCTGGACAAGACGGGGGAACAAAAGGGCCAAGGAAGAAAGCAGGGCAGGGTGGAGGGGGGGAGGAGGGGAGGAAGGGGAGAGGTTGAGAACCTGGGGGTCACGGCTGGAAGGGGTCACCTCTGGTGTGAAAGCAATGAGGTAAAACCGAAAGAAAGAGCAGGGAGAGTTCCTGTGTCATAGACCCCAATAACCACCCCCCTCCCCAGGCCCCCCAGGCCCCCAGGCTCCCCCTCACCCTCCCTCCCCCAGTACATTCCCCAGGGCCAGCGGTAGCCCCTTTCAGTCTCCTGTGACACAGTAATTAGAAGTCTGGGAACTGGATCTGTCCTTTTCTCAGTGCCCCCCCCCCCCCCCCCCCCCGCACCCCCTCATCACCCTCTTGCCCTCAAACCCTCTTCCTCGCCCCCCCCCCCCCCCTTTCCTCGCTCTACCCCCTCCGCCCACCACCCCGTTCACCAGCACACCAGCTCTCCTAGCCTGCCATGACATTCATGGAGGCGACCCCCCCCCTCCCCCCCCCCCCCACCCCCTCTCCAGTGGCCGTCTCTCTATCTCCCAGAGCAGCCGCTGTCCCTCTCGCTTTTCTGCATGTCACCCCCGCCAACCCCCTCCAGCCCCACACCCACCCCGCCAACCTCCTCCCCCTTGGCCCCGCTATCTCCGTAGCGATAACCATGGGAACGGCTCTGTGGGAACAGGCCACCAGCGGACCAAAAT
This sequence comes from Neosalanx taihuensis, assembly GCA_030340665.1. NCBI lineage: Eukaryota > Metazoa > Chordata > Actinopteri > Osmeriformes > Salangidae > Neosalanx > Neosalanx taihuensis. The sequence continues at coordinate 8,288,272 of CM059301.1, forward strand.
AGACGAAGGGAGGAAAATGGAGGGAAAGAGAGAGAGAGAGAAAGACAGGGATAGGGAGGGCTGAAGGGGGGTTGATTCAGACAGACAGGTACACCGTCAACTGGGGGGGTGGGGAGGGAGGAAGAGAGAGAGGGGGGTGGGGGCAGGGTCCAATATCATTAAGGAGCTTCTGGTGTGATTAGGATCAGTGGGACTGCTCTGACACTGGTGTTCACACACTCACACACACACACACACACACACACACACACACACACTCACACACACACACACACACACACACACACACTCACACACACACACGTTGCAGAGAGAGGTCAGGTCAAAAGCCGGGCAGAGGACGTGTCCAGGTAAAGACAGGTTGTACAGGCTGTAGCGTTAGCGCTCTCTCCCAGCTCTGAGGCAGGGTTAGCGTTAGCACTCTCTCCCAGCTCTGAGGCAGGGTTAGCGTTAGCACTCTCTCCCAGCTCTGAGGCAGGGTTAGCGTTAGCGCTCTCTCCCAGCTCTGAGGCAGGGTTAGCGTTAGCGCTCTCTCCCAGCTCTGAGGCAGGGTTAGCGTTAGCGCTCTCTCCCAGCTCTGAGGCAGGGTTAGCGTTAGCGCTCTCTCCCAGCTCTGAGGCAGGGTTAGCGTTAGCGCTCTCTCCCAGCTCTGAGGCAGGGTTAGCGTTAGCGCTCTCTCCCAACTCTGAGGCAGGGTTAGCGGTTAGCGCCCTCCGTGCCTCCGTGACGAGGCGCTGAGCTGAGGGGAAGAGAACGCCTCGCCGTCCTCAGGAACGTCCAGAGCCACACCCAAGTTCCTTCGCCGCGCACGCACACACGGACGCTGGCGTGCGGTTCCTGTGAGAACGGAACGAGGAACGGAAGTGGACTTGCGTCTTTAGCGCATCTTTTCTTTTTTTAACTCGGACGCACTTGGACACACACACACACGGACACACACACTGATTGACTTCTGGTTGGGGTCTATTTTTCCATTCCATGTTTATCTGCTGTGTTTCAGTGGCAGGGCCGTTCTCTCCCAGGCCTTTCCCAGGCCAAGCAACCTGACCCCTCCAGCCCTCTACCTCCCTGCTCCCTGGGGGGAGGAGGGGGGAGAAACCCTTCCCACCCCGGACTGCCCAGTGCTCCCAAAGCAAACAGGCTCCTAACCCTGATAACATCACTGCTCACAGGAGGAGCTCTAGGCTGGCTGGCTGAATGGCTGGTTGGCGATCGCTCTGAACTAGCTGGTTGGCTGATTGGCTAAATTCAGATCAGCTTGAATTGAGATCACCTCCTACCTTACGTTCACCAAGACACACACACACGTTTTAAAGCACACAGCTACACATTACACAGCGCAAGTGTTGCCAGAAAATACACACAGAGAAGCACAATGATGGATCACATCTCAGTCTGCCTGTCAGATGAGAGTCAAACTCACTTACGAAAACAGTCATATATCAGAAACACAATTGCTCTGACGTACACACACACACACACACACACACACACACACACACACACACACACACACACACACACACAATGCCAGTTCACACACCAGGATCTATGTTCTATGAGTCTCCACAGGGATCTGCCTGGAGCCTAAATCCTGCTGCTTACGCAAGACAGACTGCTCTCCCCTCCACACACACACACACACACACACACACACACACACACACACACACACACACACACACACACACACACACACACACATCTTCTGGCATCCCTACTCTGTGCTGCTATGATAATACAACATTCCCATCTTCTCCCAGCCGTCCTCCTCCTCCACAGTGACCCCGGATGAAAGATGATGTCTTCAGATGCCTGTGTCATGTTTTCTCATGATTTATTTCCTGGGCTCGCAGGAGACCCCCAGACTGGGGCCCTAGGGGCTCGCAGGAGACCCCCACACTGGGGCCCTAGGGGCTCGCAGGAGACCCCCACACTGGGGCCCTAGGGGCTCGCAGGAGACCCCCACACTGGGGCCGTAGGGGCTCGCAGGAGACCCCGACACTGGGGCCCTAGGGGCTCGAAGGAGACCCCGACACTGGGGTCCTAGGGGCTCGCAGGAGACCCCCACACTGGGGCCCTAGGGGCTCGCAGGAGACCCCCACACTGGGGCTATAGGGGCTCGCAGGAGACCCCCACACTGGGGCTATAGGGGCTCGCAGGAGACCCCCACACTGGGGCTATAGGGGCTCGCAGGAGACCCCCACACTGGGGCTATAGGGGCTCGCAGGAGACCCCCACACTGGGGCTATAGGGGCTCGCAGGAGACCCCCACACTGGGGCTATAGGGGCTCGCAGGAGACCCCCACACTGGGGCTATAGGGGCTCATAAGAGTACATTTGTTACATGGGTCTATATATGACTATGTCTCAAACATACAGGTCAGAACTGAAAGTGACAGCAAGAACAGACCAATGAGAAACAAGCTTCCAGGTCGCCGTGGGACATGACACAGTGCATGAGGCTGGCCTCTGGTGCAGACAGACTGGATGCTTCTAGAACACCATCCCCAGGATGAGAATGACTAGGCACAGCTCCACAATAACCTCAGGCAACCCCCTCCATCTTTGACTGCCTTTCCTGTTCTCCATACTCCTGGGAAGTGTCTGTCTAGGTGAGAGATCACCGATCACCACCAGCCTCTCTCCTGCAAGACCACACAGGAGCGGTGCTCCAAGCTGTGCCCCCCCCCCTCCTGGGGGATCACTGGATCCCCCCTGAAGAAACTGTCTCTCCGGCCCAACTACATCTCAGTCTGCTGTCAGGGACTGTGCTGTGGAGGAGAGGGGTGAGGGAGGAGAAGGGAGAAGGGAGGAGAGAGGGGTGGGACAGAGGAGAGAGGCATTGCTGTCTGGTAGCTGCGTGTGTGTGTGTATGTGTGTGTGCGTGCGTGCGTGAGGAGCATGCTGTGCTGTGGGAGAGCTGGGCTAGCGTGATTCACTGACCACACACTGCATATCGCATTTCAGCATCACCGGGGAAACCGCTCGACCACGACCGCAGAGACAGTAGTTCCCTTAATCGCAGGAAAAACAAAAAGAAATTGCATTGTGAAAAGACCAGGGTGTGGTGGAACGGCCTGTTTATAACGAGAGGGGATTCAAAATGGGAGCTATCGTACTTCAGGTTCTCTCAGGGAAGCTAACACGCTACGTAGCCAGATCCCAGGTATCAAACAAGAGGAAAGGTTGCTACATGAGAGCTGGAGCTAAGCGGGGCGTCCCAGCCAACACTCTCACGTGTGGGTACGACAGATACCATCAGGGGGGGAGGGTCTCTCTCTCTCTCTTCCTCTTGTGGTGTTCTCTCCATCTCCCTCTCTTTCTGTGGCTTCTCACTCTTCCACCCCCCCCCCCCCCCCCCCCACCCCCCCGGTGTTCCCTCTATCCTGCTGTCCAGCTCTGCTCTCTCCCTGTGCGGCAGAGGAAAGTGCCCCCGACCCCCCCCCCCCACCTCTCGTCCCCTCTGCACCCCCCGCCCCCCGTCCCCCCCTCCTCTGATAGAACATAAACAGGCCTGTCTGCTCAGAGCCCGTTCTCATGACATCACCACACAGCAGGAATGCTCCCTCTCTCTCTCTCCGTTCCCCCCTCTCTCTCTATCCCTCTCTCCGTATCTCTCTCACACTATCAGTCTCTCTCTCTCTCTCTAACAGGCTCTGTCTCTTCATCTTGTCCTGTTGCCGAGGGACTGTCTGTCTCCCCGCTGCACCCCTGGCTCAGGCTGTTTTTCTCAGTTTCTGTCAAAACACCAATTACCCCCTCTCTCCTCCCCTCCCCCCTCCCTCCTCCTTCATACTGTCATCCAGCTTGTCTTTCTCGTCTACCTCATGCTGTCCTTAAACCTTCCCAGATTTACCGTCTCTCAAAGTCTCTCTCACGTTTTCTCTCGCTTTCTCCCTTGCACAGACACACGCACACACACACACTCTCTCACACAGTCAGACACACACACTCTCTCTCACACACACACACACACACACACACACACACAGACACACTCTCACACAGACACAAAACCAACACAGGAGATGAGAATCTAAAAATGGAGGCGGAGGTAAGAGCAAGTATTCCAATGCTGGGAATCATGCTGGGTTCATTACTGTGTGCAGGAGAAGATGTGTGTGTGTGCGTGTGTGTGTGTGTGTGTGTGTGGAGAATACAGAGGAAATTACGCACTACTTCATTGTGCTGGTGTTTGGAGGAAAAGCCCTATTGAAGGTTCTCCC